>JAVQMG010000070.1:1877500-2251684 GCA_032878915.1 Castanopsis chinensis
ACTTTGTGCACAACTTTCACATGTGGCAAGCCACCTCATTACCTTGGGCCCACCAACATACACAACACTTAAAGCTTTAGTTATTTCAAAATTTCAATTATAAATACCACCGTAACTTTACTCCTTTTCTTCTTCTTCCTCCCAAAACCCATATGTGAAAAAGCTTGAGCCCCAAAACAAATTGCAATGGCTAGAGTATTGGAACTACGGTGGTGCAAAAATGGAAAACTCACTCCGGAAAACATCATCCCATGCCAAAAAATAAAAACCCAACCTTGAGACCGCTCTGCCAAAAAACCAAAACCTATTGCTCCTTGAATCCACGAAAAGCATCGTTCATCTCAGATTTGCAATTGCTGGAGTACTGGCACGGTGGCTCACAAACGGAAATCTCACGCCAAAAAACACCATCTCAAATCGGAAAATGAAAACCCCTCCTTGTAAAACATTAATCCATTGCCAAAAAAAAAAATTCATTGCTTAATGAATTTACAAATTTTGTTTGTGTTTTAAATTCCATCCAATGGACTTAAAAATCTTGTTTGTGTTTTAAATTTCATCCAAGTAAAGGAATAACTTCAATTGAACTAATGTTTCAGCAACTTCTGGTCAAATTAGTGCTGCTCTTATGATCTGGACTAGGCATTAACAAGCTTAAAGGAAGAAAATGGATGCATATCAACTATAAGGTTGCTTTGGTATAGAAGGAAGTCAAATAAAAATTAAAACTTGTACTTTGTAATTTGTGGAACATTCCTTTTGTTTGTTCTTTGTGTAAGGAGTTTATGGCGCAGTTGCTTGGTGTTATGTTGATTTGCTCAAAGTATAATGCCAAGTATGTTGTAGTATTGTGTATTGTACAAATGCATAGATTGTTGTTGTTAACTGTCAATTGCTACAAAAGTCTTCAAAATCCATAGTCCCTCTCTTCAACCTCAATTTTTTTTAAATAAATATAAAAATAAAAAATCTCAAAAAGTTAATATAACACACCAAGGGCTCAAACACCATTTGCACCAAACAAATGGTGAGATACTTGTTTGGGAAATTAGAACTTTGGTTTGGATTTATGAATTGCTTTCATTGAAACAAAAACAAGCAAATTACAATTGGGAACTGATGATGCCAAAATCGTTAGTTGGGTCACTTGTCAAATCCGGAGCATTAGACGATCTTGTAGGACCTGCAAGATAAAGGAAGGATCGATCGAAGAGACCACCGGGTTGTGCCCAGTGGGGGAGTCTCCGATGCTTAAGTTAGTACCAACCCATATATTGTGTATATAGACAGTGTTTTGTAGTAGTTTTTTTAACGTACCTTAGCAAATGGACAGATTGTCCCTTTTATAGGTGACTTAGGTAGCCGTTGGACATAAATAAGGGAGATTATTACCTTAATTGTAACGTTTTTTGTCTTGATGAGAGGGTTTAAGGTCTTTGATGATCATTATTGGATGTGTTGGGCGGTTACTCATCTATTTTTGATGGCCTACTAATGACGCAAAGACTGTCCATTAAGATGGACGACTTTAATAATTTTTATGGACTCATCAATTGCCCCCCATTCCCAAGTCTGATTTTGCTTTGTGCTAGTCAGACTTTGGGAATTTTATCTTCAACTAATTTCTCCTTCAAGAACGATTGTATTTTTGCGACGACTTCTTAATTAGCATCCACCTTTTGAAGGTCTTTTTGGATGGTCGAGGGATTATAGCTTGATCCTGAAAGTGAGCTAATTTCTTTGGATGATCATTTTTTATCACTGCTGGAGAGCAAGATGATTTCTTTGAACGACCATTTTTTATCATTGCTAAAGAGCGATGTGATTTTTTTGGATGACCATTTTTTATCACTTAGGCTTCATTAGTGATTTACATCCGTCTTGGCGGAATCTTATCACTTAGCCATTTTTTGGTGGCTTACATCCATTTAAGAAATTTTGTCACTTAGGCTTCGTCAATGATTTACATCCGTCTTGGCGGAAGCTTATCACTTAGCCATTTTTTGGTGACTTACATCCATTTAAGGAATCTTGCCACTTAGGCTTCGTTAGTGATTTACATCCGTCTTGGCAGAATCTTATCACTTAGCAATTTTTTAGTGACTTACATCCATTTGAGGAATCTTGTCACTTAGGCTTCGTCAGTGATTTATA
Source organism: Castanopsis chinensis (assembly GCA_032878915.1). NCBI lineage: Eukaryota > Viridiplantae > Streptophyta > Magnoliopsida > Fagales > Fagaceae > Castanopsis > Castanopsis chinensis. Next base: position 1,879,655 of record JAVQMG010000070.1, read on the forward strand.
TCCGTCTTGGCAGAATCTTATCACTTAGCAATTTTTTAGTGACTTACATCCATTTGAGGAATCTTGTCACTTAGGCTTCGTCAGTGATTTACATCCGTCTTGGAGGAATCTTATCACTTAGCCATTTTTTGGTGACTTACATCCATTTAAGGAATCTTGTCACTTAGGCTTCGTTAGTGATTTACATTTGTCTTGGCGGAATCTTATCACTTGTTGCTGGAAAGATTTCTTGATGCTATGTCATTTTGGAAATTCTTGAGGCCATGTTGATATCTGCATTAAGTTGCACATGCACTTGCCAAGACTTGGTTAAACAAGAATTTTTAGAACAATTTATATATAAATAAAAAGTTACCAATAGCCTAGGTGAGCCTTTTTCTTACTTTCTTGTAATTTTAGAGCTTTACCTTTTTTGTAATTCATCTTAGATGATGGCTTTATTTTGCCACACTCATCAATTTTTCATTGCTAGGATCTTCTTGATGAGCTTTTCTCTATTAAGATTTTTAAGCTTAACATGGTACTTCATGTCGAAGGCCTAGATCTCTTTTGCTTCAATTTTTTGAAGGCGTAAAAACTAGGCCACTTTGTTGCCCCCATTCAAACATGAACAGTGCAATTCTTGTTTGTTAATGTCTAGAGGAATGGTTTATCATGGTTGGAACTTTTTTTTTTTTGGTGTGCTTTGATGACCATGGTCATTGCTGTTCGACTTAGCAATTTCCTCTTCTCTCTTCTTTAATTGTACACATAAGTCACTTCAATAGTGCTAGCTACATTTTGTTAGGAATGACAATATACAAATACGCAATTGCATGCTATACAATTATGGATGTCATTTGACGAAGTGCATTCTAAAAGTATAATATGATTTGTGAAGACTGAAGCTATTGGCTACATGCTTCTTTAAAGTGTCGAAGTTAAAGCTAATATGTCCATTATTTTGGATACTCAAGTGTCCAACGTATATCAAAAATGATTTAAGATAAAAGGAAGTGTTTGATGTTGTGATAGCATATGCAATAAGTTGGTTAGATACGAACTAGAGAAACGGTCATGAATTTTTAAAAAATGGTGTAGTGAATCTTTTATTCTAGACCTCAAGTTTCTCTAATTTGACCTTACTAAATCATATAAGTAATTAACTTTCAAATAACAAACTGTTGTAGATATTTAAAGGATAAAAAGGGTTGAATCATTAAATAATGAAATTCATCACGCCCTACAATACTATTATGGTAAAACCATAATGATATTTGATTCTACTTTTACTGCCTCAACATGGCATATTTTAAAAAGAATTTGGCTTCACCTTTCTTACAATCTCAGTAATTATAGAGCTAGACTAAAGGAAAGTATAGGATTTCCTTGGATTTTTATTTTTTTGACTGTCTGTCTTAGATTCATTTTGCATTTAGTTGGTAACTTATGCAATTCCTTAAATTTAAGATACATACGTTACACACATCAAGATCAAGTTTTGGAGATTAAGCTAACAAGAGAGAGAGTGAGCAAGGTTTAATTACCTGTTTGCCTTGGGACTTTTTCTAGAAATTGAATGTCCAAGCCCACCTTTGCAAGGATCTTAGACCAGGCATACTTGGCTTGGAACCACTTTGTTCACATGGCAAGTGATTTAGATGTGTGTGTGCGGTACTTTGGGTAACCTTCTAAGTTGATTTCTTTTCAACGAGCTCTTCTTTGGTGGGTTGATATTGGCTTCAAAGCTATTGGGGCCTGACTCCCCATTTGTGATGTCAAAGGAATTTTCATAACCTTTGGTTGTATTACCCTATTCCACTTAAGGGTTTTTGATATTTGTCTTGGCAAGTTCTTCTTGAAAATTTCTTCAGAATATAGATACAATCAAGCTACTCTAGTTACACTAGTGAATAGTTTAGTACTTTTACTGTGCAAAGTGTTAGACTTGGAGCAACCTTGTCAAGTAAGAAATTCACAAATAATATTAACCACAAATGTATAAAATTTGTTGAGGGCTTAATATTGATATAAATGAGGTGTAATATAGTTTATACTGAGCTCTGAAGTGTAGTGGCTAAGTGAAAGCGTGATGCTTTAACATAGAAAGACCACTAAAGATTTCATGAAGCCTTTTGGTGGGATTTATGTATGGAACAATTTAAATTCTCCATTCTCAAAGTGTAATTATACATGGAAGAGTTTAAATAGTAAATTTTGTTCATTCTATGGTGGAACATATGAAGATATAAAATTTTATAACTTAGCAACGATGATGGAATTTATTTCAGAAGAAACGTACTGAAACTAAATATCTTTTATGCATATTGGCATAAATTCTAATGATTTTTGAATTATGAAATTTTACAAACTTGCATTCCTTAAATAATTGGATCCTTTGACTCAAAAATAATGCTATTAGCATATTTTTTAAACCATCTTATGCCTTTTTTTTTTTTTTTTTTTGAGAATATCTAATGATATTGACAACTCTAAAAGTAAAAACTTATAATGTTTTATACATTTAATTGATTGCTCTAAGGAGCATTAATTTCTAGAATAGGAGTATTCACTAACTTTCTTCATTTACAAAATTAATTTCTAGAATAGGAGTATTCACTAACTTTCCAGAAATATATAATGTTTTTTAAACCATCTTAAATGTAGAAAGTAAAAACATATAGGAGTATTCACTAACTTTCTTCCTCCAAAATTTCTTTAACTTCAAAAATCGAAACTAAATAACTTTAGGTAAAGCAGATTTTTTTTTATAAATAACTTAGACGGGCAATAAGATTCAAACCCTCCTTTTTAGGGGTCAAAATCATGACATAATACAATTATATTAAAATAAATAATTTCGGTCTCACTTTTCTCAAATGGTAAAATAGGAGATTTCTAACCTTTGACAAGGGCCATGCAATAAAATTTGACTTCAATTTTCTTATCTTAGCAAGATGCATTAGGAAAGAAAAGTAGTGATATAAAAAACCATAATGTGTGAACATCGATTAGGATATTATAAACATTTATTTATACAATAAAGGGATTCAAACGGTTTGTTTTGATTATATTAGGAAATGCAGTAGAACTCTTTTTGATGGTCATAATTAGAATATTAAGGCTATAATGCTTGACTTATATTTAGCTTTAATGGAGGGGATTTCAAAGAGTAAATGGTGATATTCCTTGACCAATCTCTTTCCATACTCTTTTTCCTAACTACCAAATATAATATATCCAAATATAATATATTCCTTGAACGTGTGTTGGCTGTAACTATAAAACCTCACTGTTGTACAACTATTCAAACCCAAAATTGGAATCTTAAATTTTGGCTTGACAGCAATCAAGGCTATTCCAAAGCTGGTATAAAAATTTGATGTCCTTTTTATCCCCTGTTTTCGGTTTGTTGAAACAGGGTATATATTCCCTTGTACTTACAGTTTTACTAAATAAAAGTTTCTACCTATTTACCTCAAAAAGCTGGTATAAAAATGGATAATATCTCTGGACCATACATAATTATTACCATGAATTCACGATCTTCTAACTATATCATGGCATTTTCCATCAATGCTTAGCATAGAACCTGGGAATTATAATATTGTCTAATGTTTTGCATTCTAGGCTGGAAAAGTATTATAGTTATTAATTCCTTCACCCTAATGTGTCTTTTGAGAATAGTGTAGCGTGAAAGAAGATTAAATATTGTTTGCAAATACTTGGTGAGTAGAAAAGGGGAAAATGCGTAAATCTGACCTTTAGATTTTAGAACATAGTGTGTTCTTTGAACTGGGCCGTATCCTTAAGGTCTGCCAAGATCGCTTGAATTTTGTGGTCATCCAGCGTTCAGTCCATGCCTTATAATGAACAAACCATCCATTTGATCTCCTCTACACCATAAGACCCGAATGTGTGCTTTGTTTCTCTGCTTTAGGGGTGTGGACCCTCAAGGAGTCAAGGTAGATGCCGTAGGGTTTAAGACCTTGGATTTGGTCTACTTAATTGGACGACAAAGTCATGCTTTTCACGAAGATGGTGTGTCAGTGATACCTCTTTGTCTCTTCCATCTCAACCCAATCTTATATTGCGAAAGTGGTCGAAGAAATAAGAATGTGCAAATTGAAGAGATGATCAAAAGGTATCATCCTATAAGATACTCTTGGTCCAATATCTTCTTGCTCATAACCCTTGATTGAGTTAAGTGACCCTTTGTTGTAGGAAGAGGTTAGTGGCTAATATCTTTCCCACAGACGGCGCCAAACTGATGATGCCAAAATCGTCAGTTGGGTCACTTGTCAAATCCGGAGCATTAGACGATCTTGTAGGACCTGCAAGATAAAGGAAGGATCAATCGAAGAGACCACCGGGTTGTGCCCAGTAGGGGAGTCTCCGATGCTTAAGTTAGTACCAACCCATATATTGTGTATATAGACAGTGTTTTGTAGTAGTTTTTTTAACGTACCTTAGCAAATGGACAGATTGTCCCTTTTATAGGTGACTTAGGTAGCCGTTGGACATAAATAAAGGAGATTATTACCCTAATTGTAACGTTTTTTGTCTTGATGAGAGGGTTTAAGGTCTTTAATGATCGTTATTGAATGTGTTGGGCGGTTACTCATCTATTTTTGATGGCCTACTAATGACGCAAAGACCGTCCATTAAGATGGACGACTTTAATAATTTTTATGGACTCATCAGGAACCAAAACCTTCTTCTCTTGAGTAATACCAAAAAAAATTAAAATTAAAACAAGGGAGATGGTAAAGGTTCTCACCTAATTACAGAAAGATATCCAGCAAGTTACATAAGCAGTCATGTTTTCATATCTAAAATGCTTGTACATCAATATGGTCCTATCCATTTAAAGCAAACTAATTGCTTTCACCTTTCCATGAGATCACTAAAACTTATACTTTAGTACCATGCCAACTTGTATCGCATGAAGCATCTTTGTGCAAGCTTGGTTTTTTTTTTTTTTTCCTCTTTCCACGAAATTCATACCAACCTCTTGATAATGAGAACCCTAAAAAAATGAATGATAATATATATTAAAATATATACATTCAAATTTGCTATAAATTTATAAAATCTCTAAAATAGTTAAGGGGAAAAAATTATTCCTAGGATTCGTTATCAACTTTTTTCATTTGATTCATACCAACCTTTTGATAGTGATGACCCTACAAAATAAAATGTATGATAATATATATTATAATAAATACACTCAAATTTGCAATGTAAATTTCACTAAAAATTTAAAAGTAGCTAACAAAAAAAATGCATACCTGAGATACGTTATCATGGTAAAGAAAATGATGCATGCCAAACTTTTGACTTATCATATTTGTTTGAAATGGAAAAGTTCCTCCTAATAACCCCCAGTGATATTAGAAATTCCACTTATGTTTGGCCACACGAGCGATTAGGGAAAATTGACAACTCTTATCACCAATATGTTGTGATTGTGACAGTTGCATTGCAAAATCCTACATTTTATATAAAATATAATTGCATTTCAGTATATTTAATTTAAACCTATTATCAACATCCTAATAATAGAAAATAAAGAGTCTTACATTAAAGTTAAAACTCTCGTGCATTTCAAGCATACCAAATCCCATAGTAGAATTTGTACCATACACATTTCCAACCTTGGCAGAATCCTACAAAGCACAAAGTAAAAAAGTTAATAATAGTAATAAAAATGATTAATTATCCAAAAAATAAGTAAATAATATAATTATAGCCTAACCTTCTCACAAATTTCCTCAAGAATTGAAGTCTCAACTTGGTTAACTACATTCCCTTCGTTAATTATAGTCTTCATTTTCTTTTTCTTTTCCTTTTCCTTTTTTTTCTTAACAGTTTGTTCAACCTTTGACATCTTCCTTTTAAATGATGGTCACCCCTTTTGACAAACAACCATTGGATCAAGAATTTTTCTAGCTTCTTTTTGATATTACAAGACAATTGCCACATGAGGTGGAATCATTCTGAATATCTATAGAAATAGGCTTATTGCTACCACAAGCATTTGAATAAAGCAAAGGGTACATTTTCAAGGCAAACCATAAAACAGAGCTAAGTTTTTGTGTTGCCAAACATCTGTTTTATTCCCTAAAATATTTGTGAATTTTTTTTTTTGATAATTTGATAGTTACAATAAAGGTGGGGGAATTTGAATTAATCCTAGTTTTCATTGTTAAAAAAATTGTGCCATTGAACTACAAGGTTATTGGTTTAAACTTAGCACTGCATTGGGACTTTGAAATTAAACATCCCGTGTTGCTTGGGTTATGACTAATTAATAATTCAATGGATGACCAGCTGAAAAACTTTGAATATAATTAAACGCATGCAAAGACTTCTCATCCCAGCTAAGAAAGAGACTAAAGTGAATGATTCTTATTCTATATATCCAAAGTTCTTTAAATATACACAAGTTGTGACTTTTCATCCTTAGAAAAGATATATACTCAAGAATGCTTCATTTTTTTTTTTTTTTTTAACTATTTCCTTCCAAACACCTTCCAAAAAAATATATTTAATAGTAATACTCAAGACAACATCATAACTCGGTAATAGCAAGTCTCTTGTATTTTATTGACTATACGTGGAGCTGTGTTAGTCACATTTCATTTGCAAACAGAGTGAAAGAATAACAGAGAGAACTACCTATTTTCTAGTAATGGCAAGTCTCTTGTTTTTTATTTTTCTTTCAGCTATTATCACTACAGAAGCTCAACAAGGGGAATCCATTGTAAACCTTGGCTCTTCTTTAACACCTACCTCCAAGTCTTCATGGCAGTCACAATCTGGTGTCTATGCCTTTGGCTTCTACCAACAAGGCAATGGCTATGCTGTTGGAGTTTTTTTTGCTGGGATTCCTGAAGAGACAGTAGTCTGGACAGCCAACCGAGACGAACCTCCAGCTCTCGCTACTGTTACATTGAATTTCACTAGTGATGGTAGACTCATCATGCAACCGGCACAAGGCGAAGAGACGGCCATTGCCAATCCTCCTGAACGTGCAGCATCAGCATCAATGCTTGATTCGGGAAACTTTGTTCTCTATAATTCGGATAAGAAGATTGTATGGCAAAGTTTTGAAACCCCAACGAATACCTTCTTACAAGGCCAGCGTCTCACAGATGGAAAGGAGTTGTTTTCGAGTGCTTCAAAATCTGATCAATCGACAGGAATATTTCGTCTGAAAATGCAGACGGATGGAAACCTTGTGCAGTACCCAGTGCAAACCACAGATACGGCTGAATATGCTTATTGGTCTTCTGGTACAGATGGAAAAGGCAGTAATGTTTCACTATGTCTGGATGATGATGGTCATCTTTACTTGCTCAATTCCACTGGCACAAACATAAAAAATCTGACTGAAGGTGGATATCCAACAAAAGATGTCGTGTATTTTATGCGAATTGATGTCGATGGGATCTTCAGGCTATTCTCACACAATTTGGATAAGAATGGGAATTTCTCAGTCATATGGCCATCTTCCAATAATAAGTGTGACCCTAAGGGCCTGTGTGGTCTCAATGGGTTTTGCACTATGAATGATCTGGATGCTAAATGCTTATGTCTTCCAGGTTTTGCAAGTGTTGACCAGGGAAATCGGAGCTCAGGTTGTGTAAGGAATTTCATTGCAGAAAGTTGCATGAGCAAAGATGAAAGTATGAAATATATCATGCAATCAGTACATAGTACTGTATGGGAAGATAATTCTTTTTCTTCCCTAACATTATTGACCAAAGACGATTGTGAAGCAGCATGATTGAAGGATTGTTATTGTGAAGCCGCTACATACAGAGATAGAGTTTGTAAAAAGCAAAGGCTTCCATTGAGATTTGGAGGAAGGGAACTAAGTGATGTAAACATTGCATTCATCAAGGTCACTATATCTACTTCCACCATAAATAAAATTGAGCCCTTGGGACGGGAAAATTGTTCTCGAATGGACATAATGATTCTGGGCATCTCACTTGGTGCTTTTGGACTCATTATGTCAGTGATTTCTGCAATTGCAATTTATAAAAATCGAGTCCAAGCATATAGAAGGATATCTAATAGTGGAAATGTTGATTTAAGCATGGATGTTTCTCTAAGATCATTTACTTATTCTGATCTTGAGAAAATGACTAATGGTTTCCAGGAAGAGCTGGGTAGAGGATCATTTGGGACTGTTTACAAGGGAACAATATGGAATGGTCAGAAGATTGTAGCCGTCAAAAGACTAGAGAAAGTGTTGACTGAGGGGGAGAAAGAGTTTCAAACCGAGATGAAAGTTATTGGAAGAACACACCACAAGAACCTTGTCCGTCTGCTCGGGTATTGTCATGATGGAGAGAATAGGCTTTTGGTATATGAGTACATGAGCAATGGCTCACTTGCTGATATACTCTTCAAACCTGAAGAAAAACTTTGTTGGGATGAAAGAATAGAAATTGCTCGCAACATAGCAAAGGGAATTCTTTATCTCCATGAAGAGTGCGAGTCACAAATCATTCATTGTGACATAAAGCCCCAAAACATACTCATGGATGAATATAGGTGCCCAAAAATCTCTGATTTTGGATTGGCAAAGCTACTAAAGCCAGACCAAACCAATACCTTTACAGGTATCCGAGGAACAAAGGGGTATGTTGCACCAGAATGGCATCGAAAGCAACCAGTGACAGTCAAAGCAGATGTATACAGCTTCGGAATTGTTCTATTGGAGCTTATATGTTGTAGAAAGAGTGTGGATTGGAGTTTTCCTGAAGAAGAAGCTATTCTAGAAGAATGGGCATACTCTTGCTTTGAGGCTCGTGAGCTAGATAAACTAGTGAGTGATAAGGATGTTGACAAAAAGCAATTGGAGAGAATTTTTAAAGTGGGACTTTGGTGCATTCTTGATGATCCATCTCTTCGTCCTTCGATGAAAAAGGTTCTGTTAATGCTGGAAGGGACCGTAGATATCCCAATCCCTCCAAGTCCAACTTCTTTTCTTAGTACCGTATAAAATGTGTTTGTAATTTTTTTATTCTTAGGAAATGTTATAGAGGGGATTTGAGCTGGATATGTTCGTTCATAAAAACAAGTGTTAGTACTCAGCTAGTCTTTAAGGCCAATGGCAAAATGTGGTTGTACTTCAAAACCCAAATATGGGATGATTTGCAAGAATAATTGGCACAACAATATTGTTAAGATTCTTTATTTTTTGCTACATGCCCCGAATACTTTTTTCAAATGCAATAGTAGTTTAATTGTTTATATATTTTGGCTTTTTAAAATAAACTATGATTTTTCTAGAGTGTGTGTTGCTTAACAATGATATGATATTCATAAAAGAAACCATGTATAAATAAGTAAGCAATCCAATTTTAATGTATATCTCAAATTGAAATAGAGTGCCAACCACAATTGATAATAGAATATAAAATTAATTTTCAAGATTGTAAATTTCTTATATGTTTTTATTCTTTATCAAATGAGTTATCCAATAAGTCATTTGTAATTTTGTTTTATATTTTGGAATGTTAATATTGTGTAGAAATAAAACATGTGTATTTGTTTTACTTATGTTTGTGTTATTTTGTTTTAAATAGCAATGTTTAGGATTTGTATAATTTTGAAATTATTGAATAAGTATTAATAAGTTTAACTGAATTCATTCTTGATATAAGTGGTGAAGTCAAAATAATACATTTTACATAAAATAATTTGTTGCATAACTTTTCAAATGACAAATACATGTTGTTTTATTTATAAAAAAATTAAAAATAAAAATAAAAAAAATTTAAAAAAAATCATGTGAAAAATACGGGTCAACCCGACCCGACTCGCAACCCGATTGACCCGAACCCGTTTTTAACCCGCTTAAGATGACCCGTTTTTGACCCGTGACCCGTTTGACCCGTGACCTGATTGACCCGACCCGCCCGTTTTGCCATGTCTAGATGTCAGTGGCCCTTGGCTTGAGCGAGGAAATGACTCCGCATACTTCCATTGAGAGAGGGGAGAAAAATGTGCCTAAAAAGATAAAAATCAAATGCTTTATTTTTTTTTTTCTCAAGATACAAGTAGGGGAGGGCCAAATATCAACAAAAAAAAAAAAAAAAGTAGGGGAGGACCAAAGGGGGCATTTGAACCCAAATTTTGTCTATGGGAGTCACAAAACTATAATTGGTTAGTTTAAAGTATTTGCAGTCTCTAGCTTTTGTTATGGGCTACTCTGAATATAGGAAGCAATAGTGTTTTGTCTTATCAAATAGAATTATTTACAGCTATAAAAGATTTATTATAAAAGTGAATACAAATGCCGCGGACACATGAAATGCAGACTATATAACATGAACAGCGCACTAATGTGGACACATACCATGTCCTTCTTACATAGCTTTTGTGGAAAAGTCAAGGCCAGGACAATAATGGTTGTCTGAGGTTTGCTACAGGAGTTATTTGGAAAACAAGTGCCTATGCACTTGTGCTGCCAATGAGATCTTTCCAACTTGCTACTTTTTCTGCTATGAAATTGATATTTGACTTTTCTCCCACTTTTGGCAAGGGATGTTTAAATGGATTTAGGGGAGGGAGAGAGAGAGATACGCACCAGAATGTAAATGGAAGAAGCAAATAATAATAGTGCAGTAACGCCGTAGATAAGAATCAGCTACGAATCAATCTATATATTATTAGAAACTAAAGCATAATATTTATTATTACTGTATTTTTGTTGAGCCACATCAACAGTCACGTTATTCATTTATTTTTTATATATTCTTTTTTCTATTTAAACTTTTCTTCCTCCTATTTTCTCAAAAAAAAAAACTTTTCTTCTCCTTATTAATTTACATACTTACTTCTCCTTATTAATTTACATACTTACTGTTATACTTTTTTCAACCTTTCTCTTTCCTTTTTGCCTTTTTATCATTATACTTCCTTCTTCTTTTTTATATTTTGACTCTTGTTCTAACTATTTCATTTTGTATAAATTTGATATCATTTTCATATTCAATCCATATTTTTCCTACACAAAACTGTGAGTACTCTCTCTTTGTGAATTTTTTTTTTTTTCTTTCTTATAACTATAATTAAGGTTGATGTTTTTTAAACTTTTCTTCCCCCTATTTTCAAAAAAAAAAAAAAAAAAAAAAAAAAAAACTTTTCTTCTCCCGATAAGTTTACATACCTACTGTTACACTTTTTCCAACTTTTTTTTTTTTTTTTTTTGCTTCTTTATCTTTATACTTCCTTCCTTTTTTTTATATATTTTGACTCTTCTTCTACCCATCTTATTTTGTATAAATTTGATTTCATTTTCCTATTCAATCCATATATTTCCTACACAAAACTGTGAGTACACTCTCTCTCTCTCTTTCTCTCTGAATTTTGTTTCTTTCTTATAACTTTAATTAATGTTGATGTTTTTTTTTTTTTAAATCCCATCAGAAATTCTTTTCTTTCCCTTTTATAGCTTTGGTTGAATTTTAGTTTGGGTTAATACTTAGTTTTTTTGGAAACATGAATTTGAATATGCCTACCAATTGTTTGAGTAATAAATTATTATAAACCCTGTTATTTATTTCTTTAGTTTCATTTTAATTTTGGCTAAGATAACTTGTAATTTTGTAATTAGTTTTGATTATTATGATAATTTCCTTAGTCCTTAAGAGATGAGAAATTTGAATAATAAATTTGAAACTTATAAAGTTTAATTGAATATTAAGCAAATATAATTAACTACAATGAAATTAGAAGAATATGGTTCACCTTAAAAAATATTAATCAAATATAAAAAAAAACAATAATAATAAAATGATATATTTGCAGAAATAAAAAGATGAAAAAAAATACTTGTAAAAATTATTAAAAAAATAGACAATACATGAAGTAATGGTTATTTTTATATATTACACCTCATTACATAATATTTATATTTCTGCGCATTACGTAGATTTGTGGCTAGTGCCCCTAAAAGAAGAAGCAACGATGCCATCGCTGACCAAGTGTTGACGTTCTCAGCTGCAGTGGCTGTTGATTGCCACAGCTGCTCAGTCAAGTACATGACCAGGTTGTAGCTAATCCCATAATATGCAAACCTCTCCGCCACTTCCACACCTAATATATATAAACCACCATATTCATACATAATACTAATTTTATGCCCAAAAACACAGAAGGAGATGATCATCACATTTCTTAATTATTTGAGAGATTTTTCACTTTGTTGAATTGATTTGAGTGAGACTTTTCTTACCTATGATGAAACATGTAGACCTCCAACCTCCGAAATGGGATCTGAGGACTCGCCGGCCTTTGTAGCCAACGACGGCATTTGCAACTGTGTCTAATAGTAGTGGCGTTTCAATGGACATTTCTTGAACCACACGACAAAACAACCTCACACAACCCCACTTTGAAATTTGAGAGTTAAGCTGAAACGGAGACAGCTACTCTTCTTACTTAGACATGGCAAAACAAGCGAATCGAGTCAGGTTCGGGTCGAGTCAATCGGGTTGCGGGTCACAGGTCAAAAACTGGTCATCTTAAGCGGGTTAAAAACGGGTTCGGGTCAATCGAGTTTCGAGTAGAGTCGGGTTGACCCGTATTGACCCGTATTTTTCACATGATTTTTTTTTAATAAATAAAACAACATGTATTTGTCATTTAAAAAGTTATGCAACAAATTATTTTATGTACAGCAAAGCCTCTTTCAAAAAATAAAAATAAAAAAAATGGTTTTTGCTATTTTTATGGATTTTGCTTGAAAAGAAGTACTGCCTTACTTTCGAATTCTTAAAAAGTACATGTGTTTAAGCAAATTATTTTAATTTTTAAATAATATTATACGCATTTTTATATAATTTTTTTGCTTATATATATTTTTTAAAAAATAAAAAACTATTGTTTAAATAAACGTACCAAACAGACCTTTAGACCCTGTTTGGAAGGTAAGTGTTAATACACATTTTCACATTTTAAATAACATTACATATATTTTCACACACTTTTTCACTCACACGTATATCAAAAACATCCAAACAACATTATTCAAACTCCTCTACCAAACATACCCTTAATTTTGTGCAATCATCGAGGACAACAACAATTCCTACACTCCGATTAAAATTTTAATGAGGTTCTAAACTACATAGGAATTCGCTGTGGTAAAAAGATGAAATTTAGCTGTGAGTGTGAGTAAAAGTTTGGCTGTGGTGAAACGATGAAATTTTCTGTTCGTGAGAATGAAACGCAGGAGAGAGAGAGAGAGAGAGAGAGAGAGAGAGAGATTGGTAATAGGAATGGAGAAGTGAAAATAAGACAAAATTGAAAACTTCAAAGAGTGGTATTGCTGTGGAAGAGTAGAACTACTGGAAGTCTATGAAGTGATTGAAGTGTAGGATGCGTTGTCAAAAATGGGAAGTGGACACGTGTCCAAGATCCGACGTGTTCAATGGCCACTGCGACTAAACACAAGCCACACCCTCGAAAATGAAGGAGGTGGGCCATTTCATCTTTTAATTTAGAGCGGCAGCCATCAATAGTCAGGCTTCAGCACAACACCTGAATTTTTTTTTTCCTAATTAATAACATATATGCATTTATATTATAAAAGCTAAAAATATTATATTATATAATGTTAGTATAATCATTATACCTTTTTTCACTAAATTTTTAACATTATAAATCATGAAAACCCACTTAAAATTATTCATATGCTTGGATATTATTTAGTAAATATAATGGGTTATCATACATTTATATTTTCTATTTTATTTTCTCAAAAAAAATGTTATTTGTTTTACATAATTTAAAATATTAATTACATTATTTATGACATCATCGGTTCAACTACAGTCGAACCATAAAACTGATAATCAGTTTCTTTTTCGATTCCTTGACCATATAGTTTTTTAAAATTATGGTTTTGGTTCATAACTTTTACTCTTTTTTTTTGTCTTAATATTTTCTAACACATTTTGGATTACATAAATCTTTTTGTGTGTTTACAATTTTATACAATTGATTGAAAGAAATGGATATATATATATATATATATATATATATATAAAAGATGTATTTGGTTGTGGCCTATATGATACAGAATCACAAATTGGGTTCCTGATTTCATGATTTGATCATTGTTTTAATTAATTTAGTGCTTTCTCTTGTTAAAAATGTTAACATTTTCATTTGGTATCCACAAATTTATTTTGGTTACATATGTTGATTGGATTCAGATTCTCTAGATTTTCTAGGACACTCTATCAATAGATTTATGCATAATAAGTTTAAGCTTTTTCTAGGCATATGTATTTTTAGCTATTGATGGTTTTATCATGTCCCTTGTAATCGTCTATTTTCTCTGTTTGCAAATTCCACAATTCGTCTCAACTGGACCTTTATGTTGACTCAAATTCATCAAAGTAGAGAGAATGTCGAGACAAGCTCTCCACGGCTTACATTTAGTTTCCAGAGTATCCTCCACCTCTAGAACATTTATCTCTACATGCCGTTAAGGACTTCGGAACATCTCCCTTGGTACCACCCGAGCAAGGGACTGTAAATACAGTGGCATGTAAGGAAAGCTTAAATTGTTCATGGCCACCCCGAAAATTCTATTGGCATCTGAGGCATCAAAAATTTTCTTCAATCGAATCAATCCTAGTTAACATTTTTTTTTTTTTTTTTTGATATTGGGCAAATACAAGTACTAATTGGCAGCTGCATCCATTAGAAATTTCACTACAATTCTTTTAAGGCATCTCTAACATCTGACCACCTTGTTAAGTCGAGAAGTCGAGAGGACGCCACAGATGAAAATCCTCATCTGTAATGATTGATAGAATTCTCGGAAGCTATTAATGGGCGCATGTCTAGGATTTTTTTTTTTTTTTTTTTTCTTGAGATTTTTATTTACTGGTTTTGACCGCTGTTACATTTCGAATTATTTTGGATACTTTGGTTGACATCCGATCCCCGATCCTTTCAACAGTTCATATCATCTAATTCTTTAATTTAATAGTTTGAAAATGAATTTAGATATTAGAAGAAGTAACTGGATTGGCATTCAGGTTTACGATTAGTAAGAAGCTAGTGTAAAACCAAAGATAAATTGAAGGTGTCAGAATTGAAAAAACAGTAACAATATATGATGATTTGTTGCTTTTTGCTGCTGTTTGCATTTTTTATCGAATTCTCAAGCTTGGTTGCCTCGGTAGAATTTTTGGCCCTTATAAGTTATAACTTCTTTTTAATACTTATTCAATTATATATATTATATATAATTAAACGAATACGTCATTTGAAGAATGGATAACACTAATCATTTTTTTCCAAAACCGTTCATTCCAACATTAGATAGGATGCCGTTGTACCTATACATTTGCCACCTCTCCATATCTGGCTTATGGCCATCCAATAACTGGGTTGAACTATTGAAGCATAATTTAATAGAATAAGTAAGAGGAATTTGAACTCTAGAGGTCTCTTTGAAAATACTAGGAAACAACAACCAAGTAAGTTATAAGGTTCTTGATAAATTTCAAAGAGCTTTAAAATGGGAAAAATTGACATGGAAACTACTTAGCAATATAAAACTTGTTAGAGGTCATAAGGTATGGACTAGTTAGTTTGAGCAAACACAAACTTATTTCAACTAGTTGATTTGCAACAATTTTTTTATTTTTTATTTTGATAAAAAGTTGATGTGATGATACAATTAAAGAGGTAATATTATGTGTAACGGTTGTATGTGACATCTCTCTTACTTGGATTTCTCTTTCAAATAACATGGGTCCATGAATGAAGGATTTTACATACAACTATGACCAAAAATAATAAATCTCTATTGAAAAGTCTCCAGCAATGGCATAAAACAAGACTGTATTGGTTTATCTATAAAGGCATTTTTTTTTATACGAAATAGAATTCAGCACTAGTCTAATCTAAATATATATGTGTATGGAGCTCCCTTTTGAAAACTTGAACTCCGACTCTTTTCTCCCACACCACACAAACAGTTATATTTGTGGAGTGACCATCACATTAAGGGTGTGTGTTGCTAATAAAGGCATTTTTGTTACTTGTTTGCAATAATAGTCATCAATCAATATATATATATATATATATATATAAAAGCAAAGACCTTAAGTTGGAGAGCATGAGGTTCTACCAAATGACGCTCTCGTTGAAGAGTTTAATCCCTCCACATCTGTCTTCTCTTCGTGACTTTTAGCATACCCGAACAACTGCCTCTCTCAATTATACAGACCCATCACCTTTCAGTTTTCACCTCGTCTTATTCTGTCTCTTCCTATTCTATAAATCCATTGCTTTTCACCCATTAAATAAATTTGTCTAGTTCTATATGTGTTGTAAAAGCGGAAGATTTAATACCAATTTGTTGAGAATAGTAGAAGCATGAATATCTATTTGTTGTGTGTGTATCCAAATAACACTGGGTTTATGCAAAATAGAAATAGAACAACAAAAGAAATAATCACACGGGAACACAAAGATTTACGTGGTTCGGCTTTTGGCCTACGTCCACGGGCGGTGTCAAGGAGAAAGTTTCACTAACAAAAGGAAGAGATTACAAAAGTAGTACCCAAAACACTCTCACAAAACCCAAGTCCCAAATACACCCAAAGAGCTCTTAATCACCAGAAGCACGTGACTAGAGAAACCTGAAAATCTCTATAACAAAGTCACGCCTTAGAACTCTATACTAAATACCAGAGAATACCTATTCTAATATTGCGGCACTCCTTACTTACTACCCCAATAGCCGCATAACTAGTGTATATATATAGAGATGTGGGCCTTTTGTCATTGAGTGAAATACAACTCCACCTAGAAGTGGAATTGCTTACTTCAGTCCTATTAGTACTAGGACTTGGTTTACAAATCCCTCCAAGACAAGGACTATGCACTCACGTGCACTATTCAAGCCACTATAACAAATCTCCACCTTGGCTTGAATTTGGTCAAACCCCTCAAATGAAACTTCTCCACCGCCAACACCAAAACCCCTAAGGGCCATCACAAACTGCAAATGCCAATAAAGTCCAAGCAATGCTTGAAACTTGTGCAAAGGAACCGGCTTGGTCATCATATCTGCTGGATTGTCTACTTTAGCAACCTTTCTAACTGCAACTATGCCTTCAGATACAGTCTCACGAATGAAGTTATATTTGACAGCAATGTGTTTAGATCTCTCATGATACATCGGATTTTTAGTCAAATGTATGGCACTCTGATTATCACAAAATACAACAGAATCATCTTGTTGTAAACCCAGATCACCAACCAAACCCTTCAACCAAATAGCTTCCTTCACTGCCTCTGTTGCTGCCATATACTCTGCCTCTGTAGTAGACAAAGCAACTGTTGATTGTAACGTTGCTTTCCAACTGATGACACTACCAGATAATGTGAAAACATAACCTGTCAAAGATTTCCTCTTATCCAAATCACCAGCAAAATCAGAATCAACAAATCCAATAACATTGCCACTATCAGTAGAAGCCCTGTCATATACCAAACCAATGTTTGCAGTACCTCTCAAATATCGAAGAATCCATTTCATAGCTTGCCAATGTTCTTTACCAAGATTAGTCATATATCTACTAACCACACTAACTGCATGTGAAATATCTGGACGAGTGCATATCATTGCATACATTATGCTACCCACTGCACTAGAATAAGGGACATGAGACATGTACTCCTTTTCCTCCTTAGACTTTGGTGACAAAGCCACTGAAAGCTTAAAATGTGCTGCTAATGGAGTACTCACTGGCTTAGATTGCTGCATATCGAAACGTTCAAGTACTTTCTCAATATAATTCTTTTGTGACAAAAATAACTTGCCAGCTTGTTGATCTCTATGAATTTGCATTCCTAAAATCTTCTTAGCTGCACCCAAATCTTTCATCTCAAATTCACCACTAAGTAAAGTCTTTAGCTTGTTTACCTCTATCAGATTCTTAGCTGCAATGAGCATATCATCAACGTATAGCAACAAGTAGACAAATGAACCATCTGAGAGCTTCCTATGATACACACAACTATCATAGTCACTTCTCAAGTAACCATGCCCAATCATGAAAGTATCAAACCGCTTATACCACTGCCTTGGAGATTGCTTCAAAACATATAAAGATTTTTTCAATAAACAAACATGGTCTTCTTTTCCTTGGATCACAAAACCTTCTGGTTGATGCATATATATTTGTTCTTCGAGCTCCCCATGTAAAAAAGCTGTCTTAACATCAAGTTGTTCTAATTCCAAGTCAAACAATGCAACCATAGCAAGCATCACACGAATAGAGCTATGTCTCACAACAGGAGAGAACACTTCTTTGAAGTTTATACCTTCTCTTTGATTGTAGCCCTTTGCAACCAATCGTGCCTTAAACCTCGGTGCTTCAACCCCTATAGTTCCTTCCTTTTTCTTGAAGACCCACTTGCAACCAACAATCTTATGGCCTTCAGGTGGTTTCACTAGCTCCCAAGTTTGATTCTTATGAAGAGACTCAATCTCCTCGGTCATAGCAATACTCCACTGAGCCGAATTCTCACTAGAGACAGCTTCATGATAATTGGAAGGTTCTTGATACTCAATAATCTCTACTACAGACAAAGCATAAGCAACTAAATCTGCCTCAGCAAACCTCTGTGGTGGTCTAATCTGTCTCCTCTCTCTACCAGTGGCTATACTATACTGCTGTTGCTGCTGTGATGCATCCACTTCATTAGTAGAATCATGCACCTCATCTCGAATAGGCTGAACTGAAGTGCTATTATGCACTTTATCCAAAGCTTCAATCTCAAGCTCCACCTGCTTACTGACACCATGGTCTTTTGCTGCCCCATTACTCTCCTTTTTCTGGTCAAGAATAGCAGACTCATCAAATTTCACATCTCTGCTGACAATTAATCCAGGGGATTTTGAATCTCTACACCACAATCTATAACCTTTTGTCCCTAATGCATAGCCTAGGAATATGCACTTCTTTGCCCTTGGCTCAAGTTTGCCATCATTCACATGAGCATAAGCAGGGCAACCAAATACTCTCAAATTAGAGTAATCAGCAGAAGCACCAGACCATACCTCAAAAGGAGTCTTACATTCAATTGCAGTTGATGGAAACCTATTAACTAAATAGCAAGCCATATTAATTGCCTCAGCCCAAAAGTCCTTAGACAAACCACAATTTGAAAGCATACAACGAGCCCTCTCCAATAGAGTTCTATTCATACGTTCTGCAACCCCATTCTGCTGTGGTGTTCCTCTAACAGTGCGGTGTCTCACTATGCCTTCATTTTTGCAAAACTCATCAAATTCACCTGAGCAAAATTCCAAACCATTATCTGTCCTAAAACGCTTAATCTTTTTACCAGTCTGCTTCTCAATAAGCGTCTTCCATTGCTTGAAGGTGACAAAAACATCACTCTTATTTTTCAAAAAATACACCCAAACTGTCACGACCTAAACCTGTACTTAGCATTTAAAGCATGACCGGCATGTTAATATCAAGCTTACCTCGATACTAACACGAACCAACCTAAACTGAAGGTGCTTAACCAGAATTATTTCCTATATACCTGCTTATTTTTTTGCATAAATGCCATAATATACAAAAATGATGAAACCTTGAAAATTCATTCATTTGAACTTTGCAAGATTACCACTTGCCTGAAACTTAAAGTGCTCCTGTAATTATTACATAGCTAAACGTTTAGCAAAACTCTTATTTACAAACCTAACCCCAAAGACATACAACTGGGGTTTAAAACAGACTAAAGTTCCGAATTACATCTGTGCTCAAGGATCAAGTATATTTTGATTCCTCCTATACAGCAAAAGAGCTACACTACTATACAACAAAAAACTACACAACAAAAAACTACACAATCTAAGAAACGAGAATCATAGAATCTTGCCACCTCTAACACTCTCGCTGCTTCCAGGAAGAACCTGTGCACTGAAATATAATAGGGTGAGCTGCGAAGCCCAGTAAGGTTTTATGCTCCATGGGCCTTTGATAAGAATGCATGTAAAACAAATATTTGATGGACATTCAGGTAGGAGAACATATTTTAATGCATAGTACTTTATGCTATTCATAATGATAACTTATACGCTCTTTGTAGAAAATAATTGTTCTCCTTTTTCTTATTAGAATAAACATAAACTTATACTTTGATCGAGCGCGGACGAACCGCCATCCTCGGTACGTACTTTAATTGAGCGCGGACGCACCGCCATCCTCAATAATACTTTGATTGAGCGCGGACGCACCGCCATCCTCAATAATAGTAAAATCCATAGTTTGCATGACATATCATACTAATAGCATTTTCATTCTTTTCTTTAAACATAATGCTCATGGAGTTAACAATAGCATTAATATGCTTAAACCATATACATGAGTTTTCGAAGCTCACGAACCCATCTTGTCTGAAATTTGTTTACATGTCATATCTCTAATCAAAAATAATTTTAATGCATAATATACTTTAAAATAACCTCATGACTTATCAACGCACATGTCACATTTCCCTTACCTGAAAACAGAAGACGCGAGAGGTTTGTACAAGAGGAGCTCAAGTGTCCACATTCTCGTTCTCGTCACCTAAAAGAAAAACCAAGACTTATTACTAACTACTATTCCTAAATATATAAACTTAAACCTCAAACACAACCTAACTCTCAAACTTAATAAAATCTTAATTCCCATCACATAGAGTTACCCCAAGAACAAGGTACAATCATCAAACACAAATGCATACCAAAATGTAGAGGAACCAAGTCATAAAAATTCCTCAATGATCTAAACATACCATAAGATAAGCACATTAAATTATAGCTCAAAACATTCAACTTAACTTCAAAATTAAATCCACAAAGTTAGAGTTATCCTTCTCTGTTTACTGCTCCTTTCAGCAGCAATTGCCTCATTTGTAAAATACAAACGGGCTATCTAAACACATCCAAACGTCATGAAAATTTACAGAGCTACTCCCCTGTATGTCTAGTATATACCGTATAAATTTCAGGGTCAAAGAATAAAACCATGATTTATTAAAAATCATACAAGGCAACGTACTCAAATCTGTCCTGACAGAAAATCATGCAACTTAGAAATTAAACTATTATTTTTGTATTAATCCAAATGCAGTGAGACCACTTCCATAACGGCCATATATGTCTTAGGATTCATAAAAACTACTCCTAGCAACTTAATTCACAGCAAATGATTTAATACATATTTTTCTTCTTGTAAACCCCAAATCTGTCACAGTGACAGCTTCAGGGCATGTTCTTACAAAATCATCAATTAAATGCAATTGATCTTCATTTCATTTGGATATTTTTATACCAACACTATAAACATTAAAATAAGTTATAAAGCATTCAATAGACTATAAAACCATCAATCTTAAAACTTACTAAAACAGAAACACAATTTCAGCTTCTAAAATCAGCTTAGAGAATAAAGAAGGAGAACAATTAAGCTATCAAAATTTTCTTAAATCAAATGAGGTTTTGGTTACTTACCCCCAACTTTGAAGCTGAAACTTAAGTATTAGGCTCTTAATTCCTTCTTTAGAGTGAGATATATGTTGTTTTAGTGAGAGAGGGAGAAAGAGCTCTAGCCGTGTGAAAGCAAAGAAAGAAGAGGAACAAAGAAGCAAAGAAAAGGAAGAGAGAAAGAAGAAAATGAGCTGGACTTTCTGTCTGAAGCAGCCAAGAAGATAAGTGAAGGAGACTTTGTAGGATACGTTTAATGCAAAGGAGAAAAAGAAGACCAAGTCCACCTTTCCAACACTTTTGGCATTTGCACTTTTCACCCCATACATTCTTATATTTCAAGAAAGGCCCAAAGACAAAATAACTTTGCATATATATACATATACACACACATATACATATCCTTATCTTTATAAAATTCTCTCTACAACATTAAAAGAGCATATATGTTTTATAATATCACAATATCAAAAATTTATGCACTTAAATTAATTAAGATAATAACAAACATATAAACTCATAAATTAAATCATGTAATTAGGTTGGGGTGTTACACAAACCTTCCTTGAATAGTCATTAATGAAAGTCAACAAATATCGGTAACCACCCTTAGAACAGACAGGAGAAGGACCCCAAAGATCGGAATGGATATAATCTACTGTGCCTTTAGTCCTGTGATTAGCTATACTGAACTTGACCCTGCACTGCTTTCCAAAAACACAATGTTCACAAAAGTCCAGCTTTCCAATTTTCTGACCATTCAACAAACCTCGTTTGCTTAATATTGACATGCCTGCCTCACTCATATGCCCCAATCTCATATGCCATAAATAAGTATTATCTGAGTCTGAATCTGAGGATGAAGATATTGCTGCAGAACCTTCAATTGTGCTTCCTTGTAGCATATAGAGACCATTCACTATTTTCCCTTTAATGAAAACCAGAGCACCCTTACTGATTGTCAAAACTCCACCTTCACCGGTGTATTTATATCCTTAAGAATCGAATATACCCAAAGACAAAAGATTTTTCTTTAGATCTGGCACGTGACGAACATCATACAAAGTTCTAACAATACCATCATACATCTTAATTCTCACAGTTCCTATCCCCACAACCTTACAGGTCATATTATTTCCCATCAGAACTTCACCACCACTAATTGACTGATAGGTAGTAAACCAATCTCTTTTGGGAGTCATATGATAGGAGCAAGCTGAATCAAGAATCCAAGCGTCACCGGAGCGACTAGTAGATACTGTTAAAACTAAATCTTCACCTTCAGAATTAACTTCTGCAACACTAGCTGTATTAGTAGTATTAGAAGCCTTCTCCTTTTTCTCTTTGAGTAACTTGCACTCATTTTTCCAGTGTCCATCCTTTTTACAGTAGTGACACTTTCCCTTTCTAGATCTAGACTTAGACTTTGACCTAGATTTTCCTCTATTGCTACTAGACCCTTTGTCATTGGGTCTACCTCTAGCAACAAGACCGTCAGCATGATTATCACCCCAATTTTCAGAAACCTTCTTCTTTAACTCCTTAGAGTTCAATGCATCTTTGACATCATCAATTGAGATAGAATCTCTCCCAGAACCATATAACATGGTATCAACAAAGTGATCAAAAGAAGGAGGCAATGAGCATAATAAAATTAAGGCTTGATCTTCATCTTCTACTTTGCACTCAATATTTTTCAAATCAATAACAATTCTATTGAATTCATTAAGATGATCAGAAATAGGTACCTTCTTTCATTCGAATTGTGTATAACCGTTGCTTCATATACAAGCGATTTGTGAGAGACTTGGTCATGTATCGACTTTCCAACTTGAGCCACAATCCCGCAGCTGTATCTTCATCTACAATTTCTCTTAGAACCTCATCTGCAAGAGACAATTGAATTGCACTATGTGCCCGTTCCAAGAGATCTTCTTTTTCCTCATCTGATAACGTTGCTGGCAAAGCATCTTTGCCCTTTAATGCTTTCCACAATCCTTGCTGCACTAACAAAGCACACATCTTCACACGCCATAAACTGAAATCATTCTTCCCATTGAATTTGTCAATCTCAAATTTTGCTGCCGACGAAACCTTTGTCGCCATACCCAAAAACCCAAGTGGACCAATACCACAACAAAATAGATCTGATGAACAATCTCAACAAGAAACAAAGAACCCAAGGCTCTGATACCAGTTTGTTGTAAAAGTGGAAGATTTAATACCAATTTGTTAAGAATAGTATAAGCATGAATATCTATTTGTTGTATGTGTATCCAAATAACACTGGGTTTATGCAAAATAGAAATAGAACAACAAAAGAAATAATCACACGGGAATACAAAGATTTACGTGGTTCGGCTTTTGGCCTACGTCCACGGGCGGTGTCAAGAAGAAAGTTTCACTAACAAAAGGAAGAAATTACAAAAGTAGTACCCAAAACACTCTCACAAAACCCAAGTCCCAAATACACCCAAAGAGCTCTTAATCACCAGAAGCACGTGACTAGAGAAACCTGAAAATCTCTATAACAAAGTCACGCCTTAGAACTCTATACTAAATACCAGAGAATACCTATTCTAATATTGCGGCACTCCTTACTTACTACCCCAATAGCCGCATAACTAGTGTATATATATAGAGATGTGGGCCTTTTGTCATTGAGTGAAATACAACTCCACCTAGAAGTGGAATTGCTTACTTCAGTCCTATTAGTACTAGGACTTGGTTTACAAATCCTTCCAAGACAAGGACTATGCACTCACGTGCACTATTCAAGCCACTATAACAATATGTTTCTGCTATTTCTATCCATCCTCTTCCTTTCGTTGTAAATAGAATAATCGACCATTTATCTCCTTTTGAGGTCTTGCCCTTCTCAAAATTCAATCAAAACCAACATCTTCAAACCCAATGCCAAAGTCTCTAGCATCATTGAATGTTTGATTATTTGTAGAAAGTGATTCTCATTTGGAGCTTCCATGGTGGGTTTGTATTGCCTTTGTTGCTCCTAATAAGTATGCTTTGCAATTTTCCCTATAAGGCTTTTTTTTTTTTTAATAATAAAATATTTCACTTTTGTTTATTTGTATTATTACCATAATTTTTGTTCTTTATCTTTTTAACCACTTTATTGTGATAGGAAGATCATTTGTAATGAGCAAATTTGATTTTACCATTGGTACCTTGCTCTAGAATTGAATTTGGAGATAGAATTTAATTGCAACCAAAAATATATAATTGATTTTGGCTATTAGGATAGGATGACTTATGTAATGAGTTTTCTACAGCAATGTAAGTAGACTCATTTTTATTTTTCCATGGCAGTTTAATGAATAAAATTTAGTTTTATTTGCAAATTGCATTTTTCATAATGTTGTTGCTTTCCATATAAAGCCACTTATGTATATGTTTACTTTGCTTGATGAAAGTCATTAACTTTAGGCTGTTTTCTCATATTTGTAACAGCTTTAGTAATTAACTGGTGTTTGATCTCTCTCTACAAATTAAAGCCCCAAACAAACTATTGGCTTTGCTTGATCTAAGTCATTAAGTTTCTGACTCTCAGCTCTCTTGATGTAAGTTCTTAGGTTTCAGCTCTCTCTCTCTCTCTCTCTCTCTCTCTCCTCTCTCTCTCTCTCTTTCTTCATTTTTTTTAAGATTTGATTTCATTTAATTTTGATTAAGATTTTGTTGGGTTGGAAGTTGGAACTTGAGTTGGGTTGCTTTATCAAATTGGTTTTTGTTCCTTTCTTCAAATCAATTAATCACTTTTTCGGACACAAAGATCTACTTAATCAAGTTTGGACCTCCTAAGTTTTACCATAAAATGTGAATTTGTATGTCATAGAGATCTTAACAAATTTTTTGGTTGAACCATTATGATGTTGAAATATCTCAAAAGAACTTAGAGATTTACAAAAGGTTTCCCTTGACTTCTTACAATGCAGTTACTATTAATCAAACTTCTTAATGGTTTACAATCAGTGAGATCATGCATCTCTGGTTTTTTCAATTTTGGCAAATTATATTCTTTGGTTCTCTAAACAACTTGATAGGCCAAAAATATAGACTCCTTTGGCAAATTAATTAATTAATTATCCAAGTTAATTAATTAAGTCAATTTAACATGCAATAGTGGGAAAAGAACCAACCATATTATGTCTTAGTACATCATCATTTTCCTTCCATCTGTTTCTTTTTTGTTTTTCTTTTTTCTTTTCTCATTCAATGATTTTCTTCCCTTTTCATTTTAATTTAACAAATAACATAGAGCATTCACATGCCTAAATGCAATTTAAATTTACTTACAACAAAGTGACTGAATTTAAATTTAAATTGTACTTGGCCTATTATAAATATAAGATTTTGCAAAATACAGGTAGGCGGTAAATGCAACTGCACTAATCCCAGCAAGTAGCCAATAAAAATAGTCAAGATGTGCCCGATTAAGATTATCAGCAAACCAACTATCTTTGCCATCCCCGCCAGTCACCTCCTCAATGACAGAGACAAGAAAGCTGCTTAAAAAATTCCCGACCCCCAAAATACTAAGATAGAGGGCAAGACCAACACTTTTTAATTCACTTGGGACCTGATCATAGAAGAATTCTTGTAGCCCAACAATGGTGAAAACATCTGCAATTCCAGACAAAACATATTGAGGAAGAAGCCACCACACACTCATTGGAATAGTCACATCTGGCATATCAACCAACCCATATTCTTTAGCAGTTTTGAGCCTTTTTATTTCAACTAGAGCTGCAACTACCATGCAAATGATAGATACAAGCATCCCAGTTCCAATTCTCTGTAGCATTGTGATTCCAAAAGGTTTAGCGGTGATAGCTCTTGCTATAGGAACAAAAATACGATCATATACAGGAATGAAAAAAACAATGGCCAGGCCGATAAAGAATTGTAGTGAAGCAGCTGGTATCTCAAAGCCAGGAAAAATTGTTCTATCAAGAGTAGCCCCTTGCTTGGTAAAGAAAGTTGAGGTTTGTGCAAACACAATTGCATAACCTAAGCTCATAGCCCAAATTGGAACAAGCCTAAGAACGGCCTTTGCTTCTTCAACATCACTAACAGTACATACCTCGCCATGCAAGGCTTTGTTAAGGAACCTGTCACATTAGTGGATCCAAATCATTCTATAAGAGGAGATTAGATCTAAAATAGGAATTAAAATTTGTTTTCATGATCTGACAGAAAAGCAAGACTTGCTCATTAGTAGGGAAACAAGCGGTATGACTGTTTTTTAATTAGTAATATGTCAAAATTCTGATAGTATTCTAGAAAACTGTCTGTAAGTCCCAAGCTAATTCAGTGAAGCATAGGTAAAATGAATGGTTTACGCAGCAAACTAGCTCTAGCGAATTGGTCAAGTTAATTGTGTTTAACTTCGATGTTTTCAGGTTTAGGTAAGATTGGGTTCAAGTCAACAATGGGTTGTACTAAATGTGTTGCGAAACATATAAGCTATAACCCTTATACATTCTTTTTAGGGTCTAGTCAATCTAGTTTGACCTTTTTTTTCACATAATAATAATAATAAATTTGATCAAATTGACTGTCTTCATTTCAATACAAATAAGTGGATAAATAATAAAAACACTCTTAAGTAAAAGTTAAAATAAAACACTTTTTTTTATGAGAATACGCAAAATTTAAAGTGTACATGGTCTATGGTTCACTAAATTGAAGTCTTCAAGGCTCCACTATGTTAAGAAAGAATCTACAAGTGTTCCTGACAAGAAAAGAGCTTAAAATAGAAAGGAAATAAAGTAAAAAAAAAAAACAAGAAGTGAAAGTGCAAAAACATTTTTTCACGGGATCAAAGAGCCAAAGTAAGCGAAAGTTTTTCCTTTGAAAATAAAAAGAGTTGACCCATGTGACTTGCAGATCGACCCGAACACAAATTTCAGCAAGTATGGATTTGGGTCAACCCAATTTTTTTTTTATGGGTACAAAAGCCATACTAATACCAATATTTTTTTTTTTTGGGCTTAGTAAGTCCAAGTCCAATTTTATTATGTCTAGTATAAACCCATAAATAAGCTTTTGGATTAAATATGTTTATTATATGTTAGAATAAGGTTTTAATTTTCTTCTTCAAGTGTTGTCTCTTCAACAAGTTAACCTCCTAGCTTCAAAAAAAAAAAACAAGAAGTTAACCTCCTGAACGCTTTATATCATATTTGTATACAAAGTTTTTTTTTTTTTTTTTAATGGGACAAGAGATACCATATTAAAGAGGTAGTAAGTCTTTAAAATAAAACTGAATATTATTGCTTTCTTACTTGAATTGTTCAGATTTACGCTCTGGCAGGGTTCTGCAAGCTTCCTCTTCAATAGCTATTTCTGATGGTTTAGCCCGCCGATTCTTAATTGCGGTAACAAACACCTGACCGATTCTTACAAATGGGCTTTTCACCTCTTTGACACTATATCGATAAGTTCTAGTACCAAGCAAGAAGACACCTAAGGAAATGACCATCACAACACACGGGATTCCAAATCCTAGACCCCAACTAAGGTTTTCTTGTACATAGGTTAGGATCAACATTGCCACAGAAGTACTTGCACATAGTCCAAAATACCACCAATTGAAGAATGAGCTTTTGGCTTGGCATTCCACCGGATCTTCTCCATCAAACTGGTCAGCTCCAAAAGCTTGAACACAAGGCTTATGTCCACCTTGCCCAACTGCTACTAGATATAGAGAGATGAAGAATAAATTCACTTATAACTCGGAAGAAGCTAACATAACTTTGTTTTTGCGCATGTAATTGGAGGTACTGATAGAAGGAAGCATAGCTGACAGAGTCAGCAAGCCTAGTCCCTGTGATTAATCCCAATCTAAGTCATGGATGGTTAAGTTGAAAAAAATAAAAAATAAATAAAAAATAAATAAATAAAAGCGCCTAAGTTTAAAATATAATGCTCAAATATTAATGAAGTTTGGGAAGATTTTGTTTTGAAAGCTGATGCTATCTTGTAATAAAACCGTTTGTAGTTTGAAAGACATTGTTTCTATGAAAATGTACTAATAACCTCTAGCAGAGTTCTTGTATGCAAAGGCTTTTGACATTTTTGAGGGAGAGGACTGAGTCAACTTTGGCAATACTCTCCATTTTGTTCATTTCTCTGGTAAAGGTGGGTAGTTCTAATACGGATTGGGATTGTATCAAGTGCATTAACTGCCGCGAACACGTTAGGATGCGGTCGTATCAATATCTTAACATGAACAGTGCACTAATGTGGACACAAACTAAGGGTGTGCAGAAAACCCACCGACCCGCCAAACCCGACCCAACCCGGCGGGTTGGGTCGGTTTTTAGGGCTTGGTGGGTTGGGTTGGGTTATAAAAAAAATTTTTGTAGCGGGTCGGGTTGGGTTATGGGTTATGCCGCGAACCCATATTTTAATATATATTTAAAATATATTATATATTTAATAAATATTTTTTTAAGTTAAAACCTAGTAATATATAATATAAAATATATTATATAATATAAAATAAAATCCAAACATATATAATATAAAATCCTATTACTTTCTTTAATATATATTTAAATATATTATATAATTAATAAAAAAAAACATAGGTTCAATTTAATAATAATAAAAAATAAAAAATAAAAGTGCACTAATGTGGATGGTGGTTGGGTCAAAAAATTCTCTCAATTCGACCCAACCCGACCCATGCCCACCCCTAACACAAACCATGTGCTTCTTACATAGCTTTTGTGGAAAAGTCAAGACAAGGACAATGGTTGTCTGAATTTTGCTACAGGAGTCATTTGGAAAAAAAGTGCCTAGGCACTTGTGCTGCCAATGACATCTCTCCAACTTGCTACTTTTTCTGCTATGAAATTGATATTTGACTTTTCTCCCACTTTTGGCAAATTATGCTTAAATGGATTTAGGGGAGGGAGAGAGAGAGATACGCACCAGAATGTAAATGCAAGAAGCAATAATAATGGTGCGGTAGCGCCCTAGATAAGAATCAGCTACGAATGCTCCTAAAAGAGGAAGCAACGATGCCGTCCCTGACCAAGTGTTGACGATCTCGGCTGCTGTGGCTGTTGATTGCCCCAGCTGCTCAGTCAAGTACATGATCAGGTTGCAGCTAATCCCATAATATGCAAACCTCTCCGCCACTTCCACACCTAATATATATAAACCATCATATATATTCATACATAATACTAATTTTATGCCCAAAAGCACAGAAGGAGATGATCATCACATTTCTTAATTATTTGAGAGATTTTTCACTTTGTTGAATTGATTTGGGTGAGACTTTCTTACCTATGATGAAACATGCAGACCTCCAACCTCCGGAATGGGATCTGAGGACTCGCCGGCCTTTGTGGTCAACGACGGCGTTTGCAACTGTGTCTAATAGCAGTGGCGTTTCAATGGCCATTTCTTGAACCACACAACACAACAACCTCACACGACCCCACTTTGAAATTTGAGAGTTAAGCTGAAACGGAGACAGCTACTCTTATTACTTCAGCAGTGATTGGAGTTAGTTGGTCGCTTTGCTGTACGGCAAAGCTTCTTTCAAATAAATAAATAAATAAAAATGGCTTTTGCTATTTGTTTTATATTCTGGCTGAATGTGTTTTTTTTTTTTTCCCTGACAGTTGACAGGGTTGATTATACTTTATTATACTCCTTCCACGAGAAGCTCGCTGAGTTATTTCAATTGAATAATTACCCCCATATTAAAAAATAAAATAATATAAAAGTACTGCCCCCCACGTTCAGAATTACTAAAATGTTAATTTTGTGCAATCATCAAGGATAACACCAATTCCTTCACTCCGAATAAAATTTGAATGAGGTTCTAAACTACATAGATATTCGCTGTCGTAAAAAGATGAAATTTAGCTGTGAGTGAGAGTAAAAGTTTGGCTGTGGAGTGTGGTGAAAAGATGAAATTTTCTGTTCGTGAGAATGAAACGCAGGAGAGAGAGAGAGAGAGAGAGAGAGAGAGAGAGAGAGAGAGAGTTTGGCAGTGGGAATGGAGAAGTGAAAATAAGACAAAATTGAAAACTTCCAAGTAGACATGGTAAAACGAGTTAAAATTCTCTGACCCGATCCAAAAAATACTCGACCCGAACCCAATTTTTTTTACCCAAAGCAAAAACGGGAACCCGTGACCTAAAGTTTTTCAGAGTTTGAAGTGTTGGAATGTTTTTTAAAACTTTTTTTTTTATAAAAAAAAAAAGTAAAATTAAGACAATAGTAATTTAATTGTTTATTGTAAGTTTTAAGGAAACAATTGATACATTTACATATGCAAATTAATTGAAAGATAAAAGGGTGAACATTTTGTAATGAGTAAAGATTTTTAGATATTAAATAACAAAGTACATGCCAAGATAATATGGTTAATTTAGAGTTAAAAATATAGATTTAAAATTGTAGATATGTATGAGAAACATTTACAAGTGTAAAAATAGTGAAGCCAAAGTATTAAATTAGCATAAATTATGAATACTTAGACTCATTTTTTAACAATTTATATCCAAAATAAATGGCTTTTCAAAATAAATTATGATATTTCCTAGAGTGTGTGTTGTTTAACAATGATATGATATTCATAAAAGAGACCATGTACAAATAAGTAAGCAATCCAATTTTAACGTATATCTCAAATTGAAATAGAGTGCCAACCACAATTGATAATAGATTATAAAATTAATTTTCAAAATTGTAAATTTCTTATATATTTTTATTCTTTATCAAATAAGTTATCCAATAAGTCATTTGTAATTTTGTTTTATATTTTGGAATGTTGATATTGTGTAGAAATAAAACATGTGTATTTGTTTTACTTATGTTTGTGTTATTTTATTTTAGATAGCATTGTTAAGATTTGTATAGTTTTAAAATTATTGAATAAGTATTAATAAGTTTAACTGAATTCATTCTTGATATAAGTGGTGAAGTCAAAATTACATAAAATAATTTGTTGCATAACTTTTCAAATGAAAAATGCATGTTCTTTTATTTATAAAAAAATAAAAAATAAAAAAAATCATGTGAAAAATACGGGTTGACCCGACCCGACCCGACCCGTAACCCGATTGACCTGAACCCGTTTTTAACCCGCTTAAGATGACCTGTTTTTAACCCGTGACCTGTTTGACCCGCAACCCGATTGACCCGACCCGAACTCGACCCAACCCGCCCATTTTGCCATGTCTACTTCCAAGAGTGGTATTGCCGTAGAAGTGTAGAACTACTGGAAGTCTATAAAGTGATTGAAGTGTAGGATCTGTTGTCGAAAATGAAAGGGGTGGGCCATTTCATTTTTTAATGGAAAAGTCTTGGGCATATAAAGTGGCACCAAAAAATCCACAACTGACTATATGGATGAATTGTGACTTTTTTTTTACCACTTTCTATAGCACTAAAAGAACTCTTTTTTAATTTTGAGTGGTAGCCATCTACAGTCAGGCTTCAGCACAGTACCTGAATTTTTTTTTCCTAATTAATAACATATGCATTTATATAATAAAAGCTAAAAATATTATGTTATATAATGTACGACCGTTACCCTTCTTCAAGCTCATTTGTTCATAAAAACCCATTGTAATGATGTCATGTGTAGAACCTTATATTAATCGGACTCACGAGCTCATTTCGGGCAAGCTTTTGATGCCCAGCTAAAACCCAGGCCAAGAGGTGAAAACGTTTACGACACAAGCGGCGAAGGTAAAGTCCCATCACCTTCGATAGATACGTTTCTCGGGCAAGTGAAACTCGGAGTGCACGACATCACCTAAGGAGTGCTGTTGCCAGATAGTCCCTCTAATGGTGGAATTAGTTCCAATGCTACTCTCACTTTCCCCCACTCACAATTAAGCATTCACTTAAGAGCAATAATATTGGACATTCCTTCCATTACCTAGGGAGTGCTACTGCCGGGTAGTCCCTCTAACGATGGAACTAGTTCCAATGCCACTCTCACATTCTCCCACTTACAACTAAACATCCACTTAAGAGTAATAGTATTAGGCCTCTCCTTCCACCCACTAAGAAAATAATCATAGCCTTTCCACTAACTTTAGCTAAACATAAGAGAGGAAAATTTGATACAGGGGGTTGGCAGTTGGAGAGAAAAACACTAAGAACAAGCGTGATTATTTCTAGACGAGAGAGCGATAGCAGTCCTGAGGGGATTGAGAACAAGTGCACTTAGGTTGCCAGGCATAGGACCCCCTTTTGTAGAAAATCCAAAAGTCCACAATATAAATAGATTGTGAGCTCAAGTAGAGTTGAGGCCCAACAGCTCCTTTTGGGTGCACACATATAATGTTAGTATAATCTTTATACCTTTTTTCACTAAATTAATAAATTTTTAATATTATAAATCATGAAAACTCACTTAAAATTATTCATATGCTTGGATATTATTTAGTAATTATAATGGGTCATCATACATTAATATTATTTATTTTATTTTCTCAAAAAAAAAATTATTTGTTTTATATAATTTAAAAATATTAATTACATTATTTATAACATCATCAGTTCAACCACAATCTGACCATAAAACCGATAACTAGTCTCTTTTTCAGTTCTTTGACCATATTGGTTTTTAAAACTATGGTTTTGGTTCATAACTTTTACTTCTTCTTTTTTTGTCTTAATATTTTCTCACACATTTTGGATTACATAAATCTTTTTTTGTGTTTACAATTTTATTCAATTGATTGAAAGAAATGGATATATATATATATATATATATATACACACAAAGATGTATTTGGTTGTGGCCTATATGATACAGAATCACAAATTGGGTTCCTGATTTCATGATTTGATCATTGTTTTAATTAGCTTAGTGCTTCCCCTCTCGTTAAAAAAAGCTAACATTTTCGTTTGGTATCCACAAATTTATTTTGGTTACATATGTTGATTGGATTCAAATTCTCTAAGGTACTCTACTAGTAGATTTAAGCACAATTAGTTTAATCTTTTTCTAGGCATATGTGTTTGAAGCTATTGATGGTTTTATCATGTCCCTTCTAATCGTCTATTTTCTCTCGTTGCAAATTCCACAATTCGTCTCAATTGGACCTTTATGTTGACTCCAATTCATTAAAGTAGGGAGAATGTCAAGACAAGCTTTCCATTGCTTACATTTAGGCCCCGTCCGTTTGGAGTAAAAATAGGGAGGATGGAAAACAAAGGGAGGAAAATAGGCATTTTTCACTGTTCATTTGGAGAGAAAAAATAGGAAGGATGGAAAACCAGAATGAAAATTTTCCTCCCGAACCCACAAATATTTTCCTCCCAAATTGGGAGGAAAACATTGGAGAGAAAAGTAGTGGGATGGGGGTTTTTGCACTTTTACTAAAAAGCTCCTATCCCACCTGATGCTTCTCATCTTTTTTTTTTTTTTCTTCTTCAACATTACTGAGCTTTACTGAACGTTTTTTTTTTCAACGTTACTGAACGTTTTTTTTTTTTCTAACATTACCAGAACTTTTTTTTTTCAACGTGACCTAATCTAATTTTTACATTATAATAATATAAATTTATATATATGAAGTGATAAATTTTATATTATATAATGAGTACAAATAGATCTATTTTTTACATATTATATAACAAGTGTATAATAGTCAATTTATATAAATTACATTTTTCATCCTTCCATTTTTCTCTCCAACCGAACAAAAGAGTTTTCCACCCTCCCATTTTTCCACCCCTCCAACCGAACACACAAGAGGAAAAACTAAATATTTTCCATCTTCTTACTTTTCCACTCCTTCAACCGAATGGACCCTTAGCGTGAGTTTGGATAACGGCAAAAGAGCATTTCAAGCATTTGTGTTTTTAGTTGGGTCTCACGGCACTGTTCACGACCCAACCAAAAACACGCATACCAATGCATTTTTGGGTTCTACAAGACTATTCGCACCTTTAAAAATTATTTTGCTAGAGTATTTTCAGCAATAAGTTTTCAGTTTTCAACAAATAAGCAATATCCAAACATCTCCTTAGTTTCCAGAGTATCCAAACACCCCTAGAACCATTATCTCTACATGCCCTTAGTACCACCCAATCAAGGGACTGTAAATAAAGTGGTATGTAAGGAAAGCTTAAATTGTTCATGGCCACCACGAAAATTCTATTGGCATCAGAGGCATCAAAATTGTCTTCAATCCTAGTTAACATAATTTTTTTTTTTTTTTTTTTGATATTGGGCAAATACAAGTACTAATTTCCAGCTGCATCCATTAGAAATTTCATGACAATTCTTTTAAGGCATCTCTAACGTCTAAGCACCTTGTTAAGTCGAGAGGATGCTACAGATGAAAATCCTCATCTGTAATGATTGATAGAATTCTTGGAGGCTATTAATAGGAGCATATCTAGGATTTTTTTTTGAGATTTTTATTTACTCGTTTTGACCTCTGTTACATTTCGAATTATTTTGGATACTTTGGATGACATCCGTTACCCGATCCTTTCAACAGTTCTTATCATCTAATTCTTTAATTTAATTGTTTGATAATGAATTTAGATATTAGAAGAAGTAACTGGATTGGCATTTAGGTTTACGATTAGTAAAAAGTGTAAAACCAATGATAAATTGAAGGTGTCAGAATTGAAAAAACAATAATATGATGGTTTATTGTTTTTTGATGCTATTCGCATTTTTTATCGAATTCTCAAGCTTGGTTGCCTCGGTAGAATTTTTGGCCCTTATAACTTCTTTTTAGCACTTATCCAATTATATATATTATATAAAACTAGTGTGTAATTCCGTACATATGCATGGATACATTTAAAAATAATCACAATTACATATATAATTTAGAATCTAATTAGATCTAGACTTTTTTGTTTTTGTATTCAATAATTTACTTGTCAAAAATTACAAAATTAGATGGAACACATGTGCAAAATTGAACTCCAATTAAAATTCAAATTAGAATCTAATTGAATTTAGACTCTTCAATTTTTGCATCTAATAATTCACTTGACATACAAATTTAAAAATTAAATGAGACACATAGCGCAAAATTTGATTCTAGTTTAGAATTTAATTGGATTTTCTCTTAACTTTGGCTATTAATATATATATATATATATATATATATATATAAATATATGATTTATAAACTTGAATTGTTTTTAGTTATACAAGAAAAGGCTCATAAATATAAAATTATTAAAAAAATTATATTTTTTTGGTTTACTTATATTGGACTTCTCGTTTTTTACACTAAATTAATTCATTTGACACAATAATTAAAAAACTTAGATTAGATGAGACGCATGGCATAAAATTAAACTCTAATTGAAATCCAATTTTTACATTAAATTAACTCACTTGGCACAAAAATTTAAAAACTTAAATTAGATGAGACACATGAAGTAAAATTAGACTCTAATTTAATTCCAATTTGAAATCTAATTGGATTTTCTCTCTGTTTACCTATTATTATATATATATAGATATATAGATTAAACAAATACATCATTTGAAGAATGGATAACACTATCATCTTTTTTCCAAGACCGTTAATTCCAATATTAGATAGGATGGCATTGTACCTATACATTTGCCACCTCTCCATATCTGCCTTATAGCCATTCAATAACTGGGTTGAACTATTGAAGCATAATTTGATAGAATAAGTAAGAGGAATTTGAACTCTAAAGGTTTCTTTAAAAATACTAGGAGACGACAACCACTTAAGTTATAAGACTCTTGATAAATTTTAAAGAGCTTTAAAATGGGGAAAATTGACATGGAAATTGCTTAGCAATATAAAACTTGTTAGAGGTCATAAGGTTTGGACTAATTAGAGCAGCCACATTAGTTGCTCTATTTTACACATCTATTTTTACACTAAAAACATACTTTTTCTATTTTACATATTCATTTTTACAAAACACTCACATCAATTCATCTATTCTATCACCTCTTTTAATTAAATAATCAATTTCCTCAATTTTTTTAATACTTCTCTCAACTACCAGATATATATATGCGGGTTCTCTCTCTCTCCTCATATCTGATTCGTTGCTCTCTCTCTCTATACCCATCTCTCCTCTCGCTCTCAACTCTCCCTCTCCGATCCACAAGCACCGAGCTCCGAGCCACGAGCTCCGATCCACTGGCAAGACCCACGAGCTCCGATCCAGTCAAGCACCGACATTCCACAAGCATCGATCTTTCTTTGTGTGTGTGTGTGTGTGTGTGTTTTTTTTTTTTTTTTTTTTGAGCAATTGTATCTCTGTTGATTTTTTTGTGTGGATGTGTTTGTGTGTGACTATGTTTGTTTGCATCTGAGGAAAAAGAAAAAGATGAGGAGTTGAGTTTTAACTGGGTTTGTTGAGCACGAAGAAGAGAGAGAAAAAAAGAAGCGAACGGGAAATTATAAAATAATAGGATAAATGAGCTATAGTAATCGTGTAAATATACACGGTTACTGTAGCTCGTGGAGAGATTTGCACAATTTTACACCCACCGATGTGGGTGTTGTTTTGCTCAAAATGAGTAAAATTAATAGTTTTTTCTATTTTAGAAGCTTTTGCATGAACTGGTGTGGATGCTCTTAGTTTGAGCAAACACAAACTTATTTCAACTAGTTGATGTGTAACAATGTTTTTATTTTTTATTTTGATAAAAAGTTGATGTGATGATACAATTGAAGAGGTAATATTATGTGTAACGGTTGTATGTGATGTCTCTCTTACATGGATTTCTCTATAGATAACATGGGTCCATGAATGAGGGATTTTACATACAACTATAACAAAAAATAATAAATCCCAATTGAAAAGTCTCCAGCAATGGCGTAAAACAAGAATGTATTGGTTTATCTATGTCTTATCCTGTCAGTTTTCACCACTTCTTAGTCTGTCTCTTCCTATTCTATAAATCCATTGCTTTTCACCCATTAATAAATTTGTCAAGTTCTATCTGCTTCTGCTATTTCTATCCATCCTCTTCCTTTCGTTGTAAATAGAATAACCGCCCATTTATCTCCTCTTGAGGTCTTGCCCTTCTCAAAATTCAATCAAAACCAACATCTTCAAACCCAAAGCCAAAGTCTCCACCATCACTGAATGTTTGATTATTTGTAAATAGTGATTCTCATTTGGAGCTTCCATGGTGGGTTTGTATTGCCTCTGTTGCTCCTAATAAGTATGCTTTGCAATTTTCCCCGTAAGGCTTTTTTTTTTTTTTTTTAATAATAAAATATTTCACTTTTGTTTATTTGTATTATTCCCATTATTTTTGTTCTTTATCTTTTTAGCCACTTTATTACGATAGGAAGATCATCTGTAATGAGCAAATTTAATTTTACCATTGGTACC
Source organism: Castanopsis chinensis (assembly GCA_032878915.1). Classification (NCBI taxonomy): domain Eukaryota; kingdom Viridiplantae; phylum Streptophyta; class Magnoliopsida; order Fagales; family Fagaceae; genus Castanopsis; species Castanopsis chinensis. The sequence continues at coordinate 1,917,546 of JAVQMG010000070.1, forward strand.
TTGCTCTTGAATTGAACTAGGAGATAAAATTTAATTGCAACCAAAAATATATAATTGATTTTAGCTATTAGGACAGGATGACTTATGTAATGAGTTTCTACAGCAATGTAAGTGGACTCATTTTTATTTTTCCATGGCAGTTTAATGAATAAAATTTAATTTCATTTGCAAATTACTTTTTCATAATGTTGTTGCTTTCCATATACAACCACATATGTATATGTTTACTTTGCTTGATGAAAGTCATTAATTTTAGAAAAGTTTTATTACTTTTTTTTTTATTTTAATATTATACTAATGTGAAAAATTGTGAGAGTTTCGGAGGTTTCGGTTATATATATATATATATATATAGATTATTAGCTATATGAAAATTTTGTGGTTTTACAATCAGTGAGATCATGCATCTTTGGTTTTTTCAATTTTGGCAGATTAAATTCTTCGGTTTTCTAAACAACTTCATAAGCCAAAAATGTATTGACCTCTTTGGCAAATTAATTAATTAATTATCTAAGTTTATTAATTAAGTCAATTTAACATGTAATAGCGTGGTAGCGGAAAAGGAACCAATCATATTATGTCTTAGTACATCATCATTTTCCTTTCACCTGTTTCTTTTTTCTTTTCTTTTCTCTTTTAATGATTTTCTTCTTTTTCATTTTAATTTAACAAATAAAATAGAGTATTCACATGCCTAAATACAATTTAAATTTACTTACACAAAAGTGACGGAATTTAAATTTAAATTGTACTTGGCTTATTATAAATATAAGATTTTGCAAAATACAAGTAGGCTTATTATAAATAAATAAAAATGATTTTCTATATAAAGCAGTGATTGAAGTTAGTTGGTCGCTTTGCTATACCGCAAAGCCTCTTTCAAATAAATAAATAAATAAAAATGGCTTTTGCTATTTGTTTTATATCCTGGCTGAATTTTTTTCTCCACCATCACTGATCTCCCACCGATTCATTTATTCAGTTTTCTCTCTACCATCACTGATCTCCCACCGATTTCCCACCGATTTCCTCTCTACCATCACTGATCCATAAAATCTCGTTCACCAGTTTTTTTTTCCCCTTTTGTTCGGTCTCTTCTCTCTGTTCTATCTCAGAGTCACCTATCGGCGTGCGTCTGGTTGTGATCGGCGTGACTTCGGATTGTGATCGGCGTGGGTCTCTGGGTTGTGGGTCTGGGTTTGGGTTGTGGGTCTTTCCTCTCTATTCTATCTTGGTGCCAGGGACGGCGAAGCCATGAAGATCGGCGTGCGAGCAGTAAGCAAGCTTCGTGAGGGCGAGGTCCGCCGCCGGAGTGTTCGTCATGATCTTGCTTGTCGATGACGGTGAAGCCTGGTTTTTATTCAGGTCGGGCCGTGGTGTTGGGGTTCGGATCGAAACGAATGGAATGGGTTTGGTTGCAATCAGTTCAATCTGTGGGGGTTTTTTTTTTTTTCCTGCAATTTGGGTTGATCTGATAGTGCCATATTGTGGTGGTTGGTTTGCAATAGAGGTGTTATTGCGGCAGTGGATATTGGTGGTCGGTGGTTGTGCCGTTGACGTTGTTGCTGTGGATGATTTAATGGGAGAAGATAATATATTATTTTAATGTGTAGAAAATATTATTTTAATGTATAGAATTGAATTATAAAACATCTGATAAATGAGATATTGTAAAATGATGTGGTAAAATATTAAAGTAGGCTTTTGATGTGGTAAAATGGCATAATTTTTGCAACAGCTGCTACGGATGCTCTTATTACTTCAGCAGTGATTGAAGTTAGTTGGTCGCTTTGCTATACCGCAAAGCCTCTTTCAAATAAATAAACAAATAAATAAAAATGGCTTTTGCTATTTGTTTTATATTCTGGCTGAATTTTTTTTTCTCTGACAGTTGTCAGGGTTGATTATACTTTATTATACTCCTTCCACGAGAAGCTCGCTAAGTTATTTCAAGGTAAAAATTACATTTTTGTCTTTATATAGTTACTCGATTTTTATTTTAGTCTCTACATTTTATTTTTATCACTTTTAGTCCTTGTTTAGAAAAACGCCTTCTATTTTCGTCATTTCTGTCAGTGCCCTAATGGCACTGACTTATGTGGCAAATGGAATCAATAAAATAATAATAAAAATTTTTATTTTCTCATTAAAAAATGTCACGTCAGATTTAAATTTAAAAAAATAATTTATTAATTTTAATAAAAATAAAACCAGAAATAAAAATCAAAAACCACATTTATTGAGGTCAAAATGTGTCTGAAACAAGAACAACAAGAACACAATATTAAAATCCAAAAAACACAAACCCAGAAAATAAGAATAGAAAATTAAACTATAGCATTTTCTTGCCCTTTCTTGTCAACCAAACACAAATACACAAACACAAACTGATTTCCAACAACAACAAAAACACAAACACAAACCTAGCCACAGATTCAAAACTCAAGACGCCTCTCTCTCTCTCTCTCTCTCTCTGACCGACCATTTCTCACTCTAGAAACCATAGACGCCTCCACACTCCATCTCACCCCATACCATTCCTTTCTCCTTTGCCCCAAACACTTCGACTTGGCCCCACTGACCTTCACTGGGACCCACACTACCGCCATTGCCAAAAACAAAAACCGTTTGACAATCGCCGCCACTCTGTCCAAACCGACGGCTGAGATCTCCTCAACCGCCATAACTTCCCTAGAAAATCCGTTACCGGCGACCATGTCAGGTCCTCCGCTGCCGCTTCGAATGAAAGTCTCGCCCGATTCACTACAATACCCCCGGGTTTCCTCGGAGCTGTACCAAAGCATACCGTTACAGAAGGCGGCAGTGAAGACATTCTCGAAGCAACGGGTTATCTCACCAACATACTCTCCTCTAAGGTCAATGACGTGGCAATCGAATCGCCATTGCAGTTTGCTACCAAGCTCTCCGAGCGTCTCGGCGTCAAGGTTTGGCTCAAGAGAGAAGATTTACAGCCTATGGCTGGGTTTGTGTTTGGTTGACAAAGAAGATCTGTGGCTGGGTTTGTGTTTGTGTTTTTGTTGTTACTGGAAATCAGTTTGTGTTTGGTTGACAAGAAAGGGCAAAAAAATGCTATAGCTTAATTTTCTATTTTTATTTTCTGGGTTTGTGTTTTTTTGGATTTTAATATTGTGTTATTATTGTTCTTGTTTCAGACACATTTTGATCTCAATAAATGTTGTTTTTTATTTTTATTTTTGTTTTTATTTTTTTTTAATTAATAAATTATTTTTTTAAATTTAAACCTAAGGTGGTATTTTTTAATGAGAAAATAAAATTTTTTATTATTATTTTATTGATTCCATTTGTCACGGAGGTCAGTGCCGTCAGGGCATTGACGGAAAGGACAAAAATAGAAGGCGTTTTTCTAAACTGGGACTAAAAGTAGTGAAAATAAAATATAAGGACCAAAGTGAGAATCGCGTGAAAATGTAGAGACGAAAATGTGGTTTTTGCCTTATTTCAATTGAATAATTACCCCCATATTAAAAAATAAAATAATAAAAAAGTACTGGCCCCCCCACGTTCAGAATTACTAAAATGTTAATTTTGTGTAATCATCAAGGACAACATCAATTCCTTCACTCCGAATAAAATTTGAATGAGGTCCTAAACTACATAGGTATTCGCTGTGGTAAAAAGATGAAATTTAGCTGTGAGTGTGAGTAAAAGTTTGGCTGTGGAGTGTGGTGAAAAGATGAAATTTTCTGTTCGTGAGAATGAAACGCAGGAGAGAGAGAGAGAGAGAGAGGGAGAGAGAGAGTTTGGCAGTGGGAATGGAGAAGCGAAAATAAGACAAAATTGAAAACTTCCAAGAGTGGTATTGCCGTAGAAGTGTAAAACTACTGGAAGTCTATAAAGTGATTGAAGTGTTGGATGTGTTGTCGAAAATGAAAGAGGTGGGCCATTCATTTTTTAATGGAAAAGTCTTGGGCATATAAAGTGGCACCAAAAAATCCGCAACTGAGGTGGCGTTTGGATAGAGCAGCCACGTCCAGCTGCTCACGCGTATTTTTTTTTTTTTTTTTTTTTCGGTTTTGTTGCGGGGGACAAGAGGGCAAGCGTGCATAGTACGTATATTGTGCATGTACTATGTGCTACTGTATATATACTATACATATATTGTTTACGCACTTTTTTAGTAATTTTTTATTAAAAATAGGTTCCGTAGTACTATTTATATATTTAAAAACTATTTTGCTACAGTATTTTCAGTTTTCAGTAATAAGCTCTATCCAAATTGTGACTGTTATTTACCACTTTCTATAGCACTAAAAGAACTCTTTTTTTAATTTTGAGTGGTAGCCATCAACAGTCAGGCTTCAGCACAGTACCTGAATTTTTTTTTCCTAATTAATAACATATGCATTTATATATATATATATATAAAATACAGGTCAAAAAAATACATTTATGTAATAAAAGCTAAAAATATTATGTTATATAATGTACGGGCATTACCCTTCTTCAAGTTCATTTGTTCATAAAAACCCATTGAAATGATACTATGTGTAGAACCTTATATTGATCGGACCCACGAGCTCATTCCGAGCAAGCTTTGATGCCCAGCTAAAACCCAGGCCAAGAGGTGAAAACGTTTACAACACAAGCGGCGAAGGTGAAGTCCTATCACCTTCGATGGATACGTTTCTCGGGCAAGTTAAACTCGGAGTGCACGACATCACCTAAGGAGTGTCGTTGCCGGGTAGTCCCTCTAACGGTGGAATTAGTTCCAATGCCACTCTCACCTTCCCCTACTCACAACTAAACATCCACTTAAGAGTAATAATATTAGACGTTCCTTCTATTACCTAGGGAGTACCACTACCGGGTAGTCATATATATATATATATATATATATGACTTATAAACTTGAATTGTTTTTAGTTATACAAGAAAAGGCTCATAAATATAAAAAATTATATTTTTTTGGTTTACTTATATTAGACTTCTCGTTTTTTGTACTAAATTAATTCATTTTACACAATAATTAAAAAACTTAGATTAGATGAGACGCATAACACAAAATTAAACTCTAATTGAAATCCAATTTTTACATTGAATTAACTTACTTGGCACAAAAATTTAAAAACTTAAATTAGATGAGACACATGGAGTAAAATTAGACTCTAATTTAATTCCAATTTGAAATCTAATTAGATTTTCTCTCTGTGTTACCTATTATTATATATATAGATTAAACAAATACGTCATTTGAAGAAGGGATAACACTAATCATTCTTTTTCCAAGACCGTTCATTCCAATATTAGATAGGATGGCATTGTACCTATACATTTGCCACCTCTCCATATCTGGCTTATAGCCATTCAACAACTGGGTTGAACTATTGAAGCATAATTTGATAGAATAAGTAAGAGGAATTTGAACTCTAGAGGTTTCTTTAAAAATACTAGGAGACGACAACCACTTAAGTTATAAGACTCTTGATAAATTTTAAAGAGCTTTAAAATGGGGAAAATTGGCATGGAAACTACTTAGCAATATAAAACTTGTTAGAGGTCATAAGGTTTGGACTAATTAGAGCAACCACATCAGTTGCTCTATTTTACACATCTATTTTTACACTAAAAACTTACTTTTTCTATTTTACACATTCATTTTTACAAAACACTCACATCAGTTCATCTATTCTATCACATCTTTTAATTAAATAATCAATTTCCTCAATTTTTTTTAATATTTCTCTCAACTACCGGATATATATACGCGGGTTCTCTCTCTCTCCTCATTTCTGATTTGTTGCTCTCTCTCTCTATACCCATCTCTCTCTCTCGCTCTCAACGTACTCTCCCTCTCAATCAACTCTCCCTCTTCGATCCACAAGCACCGAGCTCCGAGCCACGAGCTCCGATCCGAGCCATGAAATCCGATCTGAGCCATGAGCTCCGATCCACAAGCAAGACCCACGAGCTCCAATCCAGTCAAGCACCAACATTCCACAAGTATCGATCTCTCTGTGTGTGTTTTTTTTTCTTTTTTTTTTTCTTTTTTTGAGCAATTGTATCTCTATTGATTTTTCTGTGTGGATGTGTTTGTGTGTGGCTGTGTTTGTGTGCATCTGAGGAAAAAGAAAAAGATGAAGAGTTGAGTTTTAACTGGGTTTGTTGAGCATGAAGAAGAGAGAGAAAAAAAGGAGCGAACAGGAAATTATAAAATAATAAGATAAATGAGCTACAATAACCGTGTAAATATACACGATTACTGTAGCTTGTGGAGGGATTTGCACAATTTTACATATTTTTACACCCACTGATGTGGGTGTTTTTTTACTCAAAATGTGTAAAATTGATAGTTTTTTCTATTTTAGAAGCTTTTGCATGAACTGATGTGGATGCTTTTAGTTTGAGCAAACACAAACTTATTTCAACTAATTTCAACTAGTTGATGTGTAACAATGTTTTTATTTTGATAAAAAGTTGATGTGATGATACAATTGAAGAGGTAATCCTATGTGTAACGGTTGAATGTGATGTCTCTCGTACATGGATTTCTCTTCAGATAACATGGGTCCATGAATGAGGGATTTTACATACAACTATAACAAAAAATAATAAATCCCAATTGAAAAGTCTCCAGCAATGGCGTAAAACAAGAATGTATTGGTCTATCTATGTATTATCCTGTCAGTTTTCACCTCTTCTTAGTCTGTCTCTTCCTATTCTATAAATCCATTGTTTTTCACCCATTAATAAATTTGTCAAGTTCTATCTGCTTCTGCTATTTCTATCCATCCTCTTCCTTTCGTTGTAAATAGAATAATCGCCCATTTATCTCCTCTTGAAGTCTTGCCCTTCTCAAAACTCAATCAAAACCAACATCTTCAAACCCAAAGCCAAAGTCTCTAGCATCACTGAATGTTTGATTATTTGTAAAAAGTGATTCTCATTTGGAGCTTCCATGTTGGGTTTGTATTGCCTTTGTTGCTCCTAATAAGTATGCTTTGCAATTTTCCCCGTAAGGCTTTTTTTTTTTAATAATAAAATATTTCACTTTTGTCTATTTGTATTATTACCATTATTTTTGTTCTTTATCTTTTTAGCCACTTTATTATGATAGGAAGATCTGTTATGAGCAAATTTAATTTTACCATTGGTACCTTGCTCTTGAATTGAACTAGGAGATAAAATTTAATTGCAACCAAAAATATATAATTGATTTTAGCTATTAGGACAGGATAACTTATGTAATGAGTTTCTACAGCAATGTAAGTGGACTCATTTTTATTTTTCCATGGCAGTTTAATGAATAAAATTTTGTTTCATTTGCAGATTGATTTTTTCATAGTGTTGTTGCTTTCCATATACAGCCACATATGTATATGTTTACTTTTCTTGATGAAAGTCATTAACTTTAGAAAAGTTTTATTACTTTTTTTTTTTTTTTTAATATTGTGCTGATGTGAAAAATTGTGGGAGCTTCAGAGACTTCGATTATATATATATATATATATATATATATTATTAGCCATATGAAAATTTTGTGGTTTTACAATCAGTGAGATCATGCATCTCTTGGTTTTTTCAATTTTGGCAAATTAAATTCTTTGGTTTTTTAAAAAACTTCATAAGTCATAAATGTATTGACTCATTTGGCAAATTAATTAATTAATTATACAAGTTAATTAATTAAGTCAATTTAACATACAATAGCGTGGTAGCGGGAAAGGAACCAATCATATTATGTCTTAGTACATCATCATTTTCCTTTCACCTGTTTCTATTTTCTTTTCTTTTCTCTTTTAATGATTTTCTTCTTTTTCATTTTAATTTAACAAATAAAATAGAGCATTCACATGCCTAAATACAATTTAAATTTACTTACACCAAAGTGACGGAATTTAAATTTAAATTGTACTTGGCTTATTATAAATATAGGATTTTGCAAAATACAAGTAGGCAGTAAATGCAACTACACTAATTCCAGCAAGTAGCCAATAAAAATAGTCAAGATGTGCCCGATTAAGATTATCAGCAAACCAACTATCTTTGCCATCCCCGCCAGTCACCTCCTCAATGATAGAGACAAGAAAGCTGCTTAAAAAATTCCCGACCCCAAAAATACTGAGATAGAGGGCGAGACCCACACTTCTTAATTCATTTGGGACCTGATCATAGAAGAATTCTTGTAGCCCAACCACGGTGAAAACTTCAGCAATTCCTGACAAACCATATTGAGGAAGAAGCCACCACACACTCATTGGAATTGTCAAATCTGGCATATCAACCAACCCATATTCTTTAGCAGTTTTGAGCCTTTTTATTTCAATTAAAGCTGCAACTACCATGCAGAAGACAGATAAAAGCATCCCAACTCCAATTCTCTGTAGCATTGTGATTCCAAAGGGTTTAGTGGTGATAGCTCTTGCTATAGGAACAAAAATGCGATCATATACAGGAATGAAAAGAACAATGGCCAGGCTGATAAAGAATTGTAGTGAAGCTGCTGGTATCTCAAAGCCAGGAAAAATTGTTCTATCAAGGGTAGCCCCTTGCTTTGTAAAGAAAGTTGAGCTTTGTGCAAACACAATAGCATAACCTAAGCTTGTAACCCAAATTGGAACAAGCCTAAGAACTGCCTTTGCTTCTTCAACCTCACTGACAGTACATACCTTGCATTGCAATGCTTTGTTAAGGAACCTGTCACATTAGTGTATCCAAATCATTATGTAAAAGGAGATTAGATCTAAAAATGGAATTAAAATTTGTTTTAGTTAAGTAAACCAAAATTGTTTCAATTGAACAAAGCGCAAGACTTCTGATAGTGTATGAATGATTTTTTTTATTAGTAATATAATCAAAGTTCTGATAGTGTTCTAGAAAACTGTATATAAGTCCCAAGCTAATTCAATGGAGCATAGGTAAAATAAATGGTATAAGTAGCAAACTATCTTTGGCAAACTAGTCAAGTTGATTGGGTTAAAGTTCGACGTTGTCGGGTTTAGGTAAGATTGGGTTCAAGTCAACAGTGGGTTGTACTAAATGGATTGCAAAACTTATAAGTTATAACCCTTATCCATTCTTTTAGGGTCAAGGCAATCTGGTTTGACCTGTTTTTTTCACATGCAAATAATAATAACAAAAATAATAATAAGCAAAAATGAAATTTGATCAAATTGTCTTTGTCTTCTTCTTCTTTTCAATAGAAATAAGTGAACAAATAACGAAAAGACTCATAAGTAAAAATTAAAATAATACACAAAATTTTAAGTTTATATAGTCTAAGGTTCACTAAACTAAAGTCTTCAAGGCTCCATTATGTTTAGAAAGGCAAAAAAAAAAAAAGAGTTTACCCATGTAACTTGTGGGTTGACCCGGATAGGCATTTCAGCCGATTGGAATTGGGTCAACCCATTTTTTTACGGGCACAAATGCCTTGCTCATACTTTTTTTTTTTTTTTAAAGGTTTGCTTAGCTTATTAAATCCAAGTCCAAATTTACCATGTCAGGTTGAAACCTACATATAAGCCTTTGATTAAATCTGTTTATTTTAAGTTATATTAAGGTTTTAATTATCTGTTCAACAATTTAACTTCCTGAACCCTTTTACATCATATTTAGATATAAAGTTTTTATTTTATATTTTTTGGGACAAGAATACCATATTAAAGAGGTGGTAAGTCTTTAAAATAAAACTGAATATTTCTCTCTTACTTGAATTGTTCAAAGTTATGCCGTGGCAAGGTTCTGCAAGCTTCCTCTTCAGTAGCTATTTCTGATGGTTTAGCCCGCCGATTCTTAACTGCGGTAACAAACACCCGACCAATTCTCACAAAAGGGCTTTTCACCTCTTTGATAGTATATCGATAAGTTCTAGTACCAAGCAAGAAGAGACCTAAGGCAATGACCATCACAACACAGGGGATTCCAAATCCTAGACCCCAACTAAGGTTTTCTTGTACATAGCTTATGATCAACGTTGCCACAGCAGAACCTGAACACAGTCCAAAATACCACCAATTGAAGAATGAGCTTTTGGCTCGGCATTCTACCGGATCTTCTACATCAAATTGGTCGGCTCCAAAAGCTTGAATGCAAGGCTTGTGTCCACCTTGCGCAACTGCTACTAGATATAGGGAGATGATGAATAAAATCACTCGGATCTCAGAAGAACCTAATGTAACTTTGTTCATGCCCATGTTATTAGAAGTATTGATAGAAGTAAGCATAGCTGACAGAGTCAGCAAGCCTAATCCCTGTGTAACAAACAAATGCCGAAGTTTAAATTATAATGCTGAAACATTAATGTTTGGTTTGGGAAGATTTGGTTTTGAAAGCTGATGCTCTCTTGTCATTAAACCGTGTGTTGTTTGAAATGCCTTTTGTTTCCAAGAAAAATGTACTAACAATCTCTAGCAGATTTCTTGAATGCATAGTCTTTTGAAGGAGAAGTCTGAGTCAACTTTGGCAATTCTCTCCATTTACTCCCTTTCTCTACTATTAGGGACTCTCTGGTTAGAAAAGTGAAAAAATGGGAGGATAAAAAATAATGAGAAGATAGAAAAATAGAACGATAGAAAATATTTTATTTTCTCTCCTTTTTGTTTGGTGAGGGAAGAAAAGTAAAAGAATGAAAAAAAATAAATTTGCATAAATTTACTCATATACCCTTATTGAAGAATGATACTTAATTAAAATAAAAAAAAGTGACAAATAATAAATAAAAAAAAGAGAAATCATCTAATTTTATTATAAAAAAAATAATACCCCAAAAAAGTAGAGGCAATGTTACTGCCAGAAAAATAAAAATAAATAAATAAAAAGAAAAAGAAAAAGAAAAAGAAAAGAAAGGGCCAACGGTACCGAAAATCAAAAGAAACAAAAAGAATTAAAACAAAAAAAGGACAACGGTACTGCCCAGTTAAAAAATAAATAAATAAATAAAATAAAATAAAAAGAGGGAAACATGAAGAATATGCACATGAGGAATTTTGTCAATTAAAAAAAATTTACCCTCCCCCAGTTTCCTCTTTATTTTGAAGAAAAAATTTTTTAGTAGGCCCAAAGAAAAAAAACACTTAAACCCCACAATTTACTTTTCCCCCCCCCCCCCCCACTCTAATAGCTATAAAAAAATGTTGGAGTTTCCCATCCTAATTTCTTTTCAAAATTTTTCATTATTCTTATTTCCCCTTCAAATAATCACACCTTTAACAAAGGTCGACAACTCTTACATGCGCTGGGAATAGGATGCAAACCCGTGTTTATATCTTTAACATATTCAATGCACTGATGCACAGTACAAAAGCTGTGTCCTCCTTAAATAGCCTTTGTGGAAAAGTTAAGACCAGGTCAATTATTATGGTTGTCTGAGGGTTAAGCTACAGGAGTTATTTGGAAAACAAGTGCCTATGCACTTGTGCTGCTATGAGATCTTTGCAACTTACTAGTTTTTCTGATATGAAATTGATATTTGACTTTTCTCCCACTTTTGGCAAGTGATGCTTAAATGGAATTTAGGGGCAGAAAGAGATAGAGATACGCACCAGAATGTATATGCAAGAAGCAATAATAATGGTGCGGTAGCGCCCCAGATAAGAATCAGCTACGAATGCTCCTAAAAGCGGAAGCAACGACGCCATACCCAACCAAGTGTTGACGTTCTCGGCCGCAGTGGCCGTTGACTGCCCCAGCTGCTCAGTCAAGTACATGATGAGGTTGCAGCTAATCCCATAATATGCAAACCTCTCAGCCACTTCCACACCTAATATAAACCATCATATTCATACATAAATACCATTATTATACCCAAAAACACAAAAGGGTCATTTAAGATTTTTCACTTTTTTGAATTGATTTAGGTGAGACTTAATTTCTTACCTATCATGAAACATGCGGACCTCCAACCTCCGGAGTTGGATCTGAGGGCTCGCTGGCCTCTGTAGTCAACGACATTTGTAGCAGTGTCTAATAGCAGTGGCGTTTCAATAGACATTTCTTGACATTTGATATTGAAACTTTGAAACTTGAAACTTGAAAGAAGTGTGGCGTGTCTACTCTTCTTGCTTCAGCAATAATTCCACATTTTTAGGTGGTTGTGGGTTTGTCGCTTTGTTGTACAGTACTTCCTTTTTCAAAAGTAGTAAGTAGGCAAAATAAAAATAAATAATTGCTTTTGCTAATGGTATATTTAGATATCACTTATTTGGTTGAAAATATTGTAGATAAAAGTAAAAATTAGTTAAAATAGTAAAGTAACCTCATTAATAGTGCCAAAAAGTACAGTGAAGTCCCATAAATAGTAGTAAAAATAGCTGAATAATAAAATAATTTCATTTATAATCTCAACCCAAACACGCACTAAAGTGTTTTCTATTTTGGTTGAATGATTGTTTTAAATATATTTAGAGCATTCAGTATAAAACATCTAAAAAATTTAATTTTTAACAACTCAAAACACTACTTTATACAGCAAAGCAATTAAATTCAAAAAATTTTGTCAATTTAGCAACTCACTGGAATGCTAAAAGCATAGTTTTAAAAACGGACCGGACCAGATTGACCGATTTAACCAAAAACCGGCAATTAATCCAACCTGGTTATAACAAATAACCAAAAAAGGGCTAAAAATTGAAAATAACTAAAAATCGGTCTGTAAAAACTGGAAATCGGTATGATTGAACTGGTTATTGGAATGTTTGATGATAGATCAAAACACTGTTGCTTTAAACAACAACTACTACAACAAAAAGAGGGAAAAAAATAATATGAAATATGGTAAAAAAAATTTAGAACTTTGATATGTGTTTTACAAAGAGAGTGTGATCCTTCATTATTTCTTGAGGTGGATATCTTTTAGCTTCTTCAACTTCTTTAGCTCACTTATTTTTTATCTTGAGTTTTGCTGCAACGAGAGAGACTGGGAGATAAACTTAAGGGTGTGTTCGTTTGGAGAGAAAATAGGGAGGGTGGAAAACTAAGGGAGGAAAACAGGTATTTTTCACTGTTCGTTTGGAGAGAAAACTGAGGGAGAATGGAAAACCGGGAGGAAAATTTTCCTCTCAGGCCCACAAAAATTTTCCTCCCAAATTGGGAGGAAAATGGGAGGGGAGAAAATATGAGATGGGGGCATTTACTAAAATGCCCCCATCCCACCTGATGTTGAACTTTCTTTTTTTTTTTTTTTTTTTCAAATGTTACCGAACAAGAAACGTTGAACCTCTTTTCTTTTTTTTCTTTTTTTTTTTTTTCAACGTTCAGTAACGTTGAATTTGTGTTTTTTTTTTTTCATTTCAACGTTATTGAACGTTGAATTTTTTTTTTTCAATGTTACTATTAATAAGGATATAATAGTCAATTTATACCCTCCCACTTTTTCACCCTCCCACTTTTCCACTCCTCCAACCAGACACACAAGAAGGAAAACTTAATATTTTCCATCCTCTCACTTTTCTATCCTCTTATAATTTTCTATCTTTCCACTTTTCTACTCATCCAACCGAACAGACCCTAAGAGTGGGAGCGTAAAAGAAGCAGTTTTGGCTTTGGAGACTTCGGGGTTCGAATCGGACTTAAGAATAAAAAGGCAAAAATTGAAGTCAAAATTACTGGGGCTAGGTGAGGTAGGTGTGATATTTAATGGGGGAGTGTATTTATTAATTAATGGGTTTATTTGCATGCTAATCCTAGATAACCACAACACTACAACACCGAATTAAAAAAAAAAAAAACAGTGGAACAAATTATATAAGTACCAAATATATAAATATAATAATAAACCAACCTTACTACAATTTCGTTATTATCTATTGTTAATTTAATACTTTTTTTATTAGAGTTAATGTGAAATTTAATAGATATAACTTCTTATATATAAGTCATAGATTAATTTCCTAAATACAGTACAAGAAAAGTAAATTCATATATTATTAGTCATAATTTTATTATTAGTTATAATTGTAAAATTATAAAATAAATATTTATGACATCACTGGTCAGACCGTTGGTTCGACCTCGATCGAACTAGAAAATCGATAGCCAATCACTTTTTCAATTCTTTGACCATACTTGTTTTTAAACTATGGCTAGAAGTGCTAATGACGATGGAGAAGCACAGTGAGTCAATTGAATAATAACCCCAGATTTTTTTTTTTTTTTTTTAAAGTACTGCCCCACATTTTTACACGAGAATTAATAAATTGTTGATTTTGTATTTTTTGTTTTTGGGAATTCATTTTGCATTTTAATGTTGGGGGAGAGTTTGATTTGGTTGTGGTTGATTAGCGGAACGGGTTTCATTGGATTCCGTGGCCAGGCGTTGATTGGAATTTATTGACCCTATTTATTAATGAGAAGATATGGTTGATGGAGCATCTGTATGCCACTTTTGTTGTATGTCATCCCAAGTTGGAACAACCAAATATTAAGTTTAGAATATATATATATATATACACTCACACTAGTCACTAACTAGTGCAATGCATAGGGAAGTTTGATAAAAATTACTTAAAATTTCATTTTGCTTTAAAGTTATGATCACTTGGAAAAAAGAAAAAGAAAATATACAAAAGAGATTACTACTACTAACAAAGCAAACTTGTTGTTTCTTTCAATCTTATGCTTGCAAATATTTGAATTAACTACTTTCTAATAAAGAAAATATATTTGGTGAGACCATGGACCTTATTTACCCATCTTAAAAGTTCTTATATAGAAATCTCAAAAAAATAGATAACGTGTAGGGAACACTCAAAATTTATAAAGCAACAGATGAATTATATCAATGGATATACCAACATAGTATCACATTTAACATCCCAAGTCTCAAGTGCAGCAAGTTCATCATTGGTTCAATAAAATTAGCAAAATGCAAAAACGCCATTTGTCTTTCTTGGATATTTATTAGAATTAAAAAATAAAATCAATCTTAAAATTTTTATACTATATCGTTTTCTTTCTACATCAAATTAAAGCTGACAAATAAGAAGTATAATAAGGAATGATTACATAAATAGTCATCTTTGGCTATGGTCCTTCATCACTTGCCTTGGAAGCAACAACTTCTCAATTTATGTCTTTAGCATCCGCTTCAATAATTTTTTTTTTGCTATGTACCTTCGACAACATGGGCGTCACATCCCTGCCCTGGGATCCAATGTCAAAAAAGTTTTGCCTAAGGTCAAATGTAGTCATAGCATAACTTGCAATAGTCAATTAGTTTTGAATGCTAGGAGTGTCTTCCATTCATCCATATGGAAGGAGGAATTTCCATTTGAGTAAGAATTTTTTTTTTTTTGGATTGAGAAAATGATATATATCTGTCAAAACTGAAAATCCTAAGAAAAATAAAAAAACTAAATTGCTAGTCTTCCAATGAGAGTAAGAATGAGAAAAGAAGGTACCCATATATATTAGGAATGACTATTGGGCAGACCTTGAAATTACTTCATTTCATCGTGTCATAATTTAAGCTCAGGGATCCAAAACCACAAACACAATCAAAATTGACAGTAAAATTGGTCTTCCAAATTAGAACCCAACAAGTAAAAATAAAGCTATGACCTGCAAAATTATAAAACAAAGAGTTATGAGTTACAAACAATTATGGGGTGAACAAAAGCATAATCTGAATAAACTTTATATATTAGAACAAATGGCATAATCAGAATAAATAAAACAGCCATCCTTATGTGCTTTTTTTTCTTAAGCATAATTAGAATATACATAACAACAAATTGTATGATTCCATTTCTTTTGGTTAGCACAAGCTGGATGCTCCCTTAAACAAATACAAATCCAGCTTACAATTATTTGTGCATAAGAAAAATTCTATACATACAAATCAAAAAGTGATGCTCTTCTCAGCTATATCATAAAATTGTTCGTCAAAAGTTCAAGTATGCAATTTTAGGATTTAATGGAACTCACTGCAATATAATATAGGTTGAATCTTGTTTCTTCGTTGCCACAGTACCCATGATAGCATGGTAGTGAGTTTGCATGTTTTTGGTCCCTATCCCAAGCCCAGTCCATGAGATCAGCGAAAGAAGGCTAGCTGTTGAACACACATTCCATCATGTCATGCTACCAGACCGACTGAATTTTGGAACAGCCCCAGACAGCAGGAAGAGCATCTTCCACCTTGACCCCACAAAATCAGCTACAACTACAACATTCTGCTTGAAAAAAGTTGAGCAAGTTGTCTACAATCCATTCATAGCCCTCAAAACAATTTGGGTGCAAGTTACGCTACCTTGGTTGGGATTTCAAATGGGGTTGTTTGGTAAGTTTCAATTTTGAGTGAGACTTTTTGTCAAACATGTGGTGTGCATGTTCTAAATGGGAATGAAAAGCATATTTTACAGCATGAATACACCCAAAAAAAATGCCACACTGCAATTGAACATTGACAAAAGTGAAGAAAAACTTCAAAATGATCCATAACAAAAATTGAACTCATTTCAAATTTTACTGTACCACTTAGTTTGGGTTGACCATGCAATATCTTGCTAAAAAGCGAAATCCATTTGCTTTAAATGTCTTCAAAAAAACAGTGGTGGGAAAAAAGGGGGCCAGCTTTTTCAAATTACACTCTATCATATCCGGCAAATTTAATCAAACAATTAACAGGAACATAAGTTTATAACATGAAGAGGAAAGAAAACCTTAAATTTGTTGTGCGACCGCTTGTCATTGGAGGACTCGTACTCAGCCTTGCAGTAAATTAGACGAATCCCATCTTGTAATTTTTGAATTGTTCAAAATGGTTATTCAAATATCTATTTCTATCACCAACGAAGCCCATCATCAGAATTCCTCTACCTAAATAAATAAATAAGGCAATAGAAATTTTGTTTGTTTCAAAGTTTTTTACTTTGCCTCTATAGTTTTGATCAAAATTAAATCTTTTTTTATCACAGTAAAAACAATTAGAAAATACCTAAAAAAATCAAAGAAAAACTGACATCCTTACATAGATAAGCAGTGTTCACGCCATTGTCTCTGTAATTGGGTCATAGCATAACAAATACTTGAGATTATATTATAATATCACATATTTAAGAGGGTTTTGACTAAATAGTTAAAGTATTGGAGAGGTTTGTAATCTTTAAAGTCGTAAGGAATATAAGGAAGACAAGGGTTGCAGTCTTGTAGTTTAAGGTCTAATGCGGTGGTTGTGATAGTGATGTAGGGAAGACAGGGGTTGCAAATTTAGGAATAGAAGGGAGAGATCGAAGGTTTAATGACAAAGAACAAAATATAACCTTGGAAGTTATTGTGGACGTTTCTTGTTCTAATAAGAGAAGGAATTGCTTGCCCCCTGAGTAATTCATATTGCAAATCGTTAAAGAAAAGAAATTAGTTCCTAAATAATTCTTATTGCAAATATGACTAGACAGTCTAAACGTGTAGTGGGATTTGTTTCAAGGTTGTCACAGGAAATAGAAAATAAGGCATATAGAGAGGGAGAGAAGGTAGAAGAAAAAGAGGATGAAGAATGAATAAATAACTTTTACGAAACAGTGCAATATTGGTAACTACCTAGTGGAACAGTGCAACTGAACACCAATAGTAGTAAAAATTGTACTCAAACGGTTTGCTTAGAAAGCCAAATGAACAGACACATTTTTCTGTGTTTTTAAATATAGAGGTGGCACAAATTTATGTAATCACATGGCACAAAAAGGAGAGGTCAACAAAAAGTCAAACATTTCAACTTTTAGTTACTATATAGATTTGTGCAAAATTAGTTGTGCCACTTGGCGTAGTGTGAGAGACAATACATTTTTAAATGGTTATTGCGTTTTGGGGTTGAGGAGTCACTTCTTTAGAGGAGGGTGGTAGCTATGAAGTTTGGGGAAGAGTGGGCCGGATGGACTACAAAGTTGGGCAGGGGTGTGTATGGTTGTGCAGTTGTGGTTTGTGGAGAGGTATTAAAATGGGTTAGGCAGCATTTAGCCAAAACACTCTATTTGAGATTTGGGTGGGAAATAGGCTGAAATTCTGGCATGATTAGTGGCATAATGGTGTTAAGTAATCACACAAGATTGCTGCTGGAGCTGTATTCTAGGCTGAAATATAAGGAAGATAGGGGTTGGTGGAAGATTGTTAACAGTGAGAGTAAAGTGAGGGGTTCTGCACCATGACTTTTTGGAAAAGCTTTAGAAGGTAGTTGATCATATCAGAATTTTTTGTTCTTTCTAAGTTATTTATTTTTATGCATTTGATGTTGAAGGATTTTATATTGTTTGATGCTAGAGAGGACATGCATGACTTTTTATTTTGTTTTTTTGTGTTTTTTTTAATCATGATCCTTGGTTTGGAGAGGTCCCACTGTCCCAACAAGGTTGTATCCAAATTTCTTTGTGATAGTTTTGGTAAGATTGCAACATTGGATTTTTATTTTGTTGCATTGGCTTCTTCATCATAGGCAAAGATTTTTAGAAGCAGAGCAGAGTTGGGGGCACTAGAGTTAGCTGCAGTCTTGCACAAAGAAACACTAGAGGACACCCTCCAAAAGGTGCTTTTGAAGGCCTACAATAAGATTGGACATCAAACTTTCCTACAACATACACATTCACCGAATCCAACAGTTAAGAAAAGGAAGACACTAACTTTAGGGATGATTTTTAGTAGCAAGGAATATCTTGAAAAGCTCAAAGTTTTACCTCATTAAATCTCTTTTAAGATTTACAACAAACTTCTTATTTGTTGAAAAACCCCATAGGATTTGTGTCTTAACTTCTAATTAACCCCTTAAACCACCCTATCTTGAAACCTTTGTGTTGTTTTCTTGAAAATTGGTGCGACTTGTTTCTGCACAATTTGTTAAATTTCTTTTCTCTAACCCTGCTATTACGATCAAAATACAAGCTCTAAACCCTTCTACAATTCCAAGCCCTTACCTGCTGGATTCAGTGAATGTGTAACTTGTAGGAGAGGATGAAATGGTTTGGAATTTAATGAAATATAGAAGTTGGCTTCCAGAGTGCCTATTGGAGCTCTGTTTGAGTGGAGTCCAAATGTGTCCTCTAAAGTTTTCTTGTGCAAGACTGCAGCTTTAGGGAAAATTTTAATAGTGAAGAATATCCTCAATAAAAATATAATCTTGGACCGGTTTTTGTCCAAGTTAAGTGGAGAGAAACTGTTAATAAGCTATCACTGTAGTGTTTAGTTGCACTTTGGTTGTGGCCGCAAATTTTTCCTTGTTTCAGGTTTAGGGCTGCTGCCTAAGTAGTTTATTGAAATATTTGGATGGTGGGAAGGAAGGTGCAGGAGGCACAGCAATAGTGGGATTTGGAATGATTATATCACTTATCCTAAAATGGTGTAAATGGTAAAAGAGATTTGCACTTTTTGAGGGTGCTGAGAATAGCTGTTTTTTTTTTTCCCCTTTTTGGGTCAAAGGCTCTTTTATCCCATCCCATTTTTAGTTTGGTTCGCTTCTTGGCTTTTCCTCATTGTGTATTTATTTATTTAAGTATTTAGAATTTTGATCGTAAAAATAACAGCTGCATCTTCAGTTGAATTCACCAATTTTGTATCCTGGTTTGGTTTATTGAAAGATGAGCAGAGGAAAAAACAATGAGAGGACGCATGTGACGTGAACTAGAATACTGTTTAGGCTTTCCTCTGGTAGTTACTAGTTACATTCGCATGCTAGAATTCTAGTTCAATCTGCGTGTGGAGATTATTCAAAAATCATTTAAAATAGGTACTTACAAGTGTTTCAGATCATGGTTTGCTATTGTAATTTGTCTTAAATAACACATTCTTTACCTCTTTTTACGTTGTGCGATACATAACACCACACAAACAATTCATAGTCATTTAGACAGGTTATGGAACTTTATTCATTGTGTTTGGAGGTTTGCTTTGTGGATTTTAATTCTCATGTCAAGGGTCCGGTTCCAGCAGATAAAGAGGTGCTTGTGTGTCCTAGTAAAAAATGTTCATTTTGAGCTCTAGCCGATACAGCCACACAGGTTTGTATAGCAGATCCCTTAGCTATTCATGTGTTCCTTTTATTTGATTCATCAAAGTATTGAATTAATTTTGTTGTTCATAGCTATTACTATTATCTGTAGCTTGGTATCACTAATCAGTTCACAATGTACAACCGAGTGACCTAAAAGCGTTTGGCCTAAGCCAACTTATTTGCAGAAGTCACTTTTTGTCTTATCTTTAATCAAATAAGCTGGCTTAGTCCACAATGTAATGCAACTTATTAGATTGTGCTTATAGCGTGGCAACATAGTTGTACTTGTACACTGATGAATTATCACTAATCTTTAAGAAAAATGAAATTGAATCTAAATGAATAATGGCTTTGTTATTTGCCTTTAGAATTTAGATAGTAATATTTTTTACTTTTTGGGGCGGGGGAGCATAAAAATTCATGTGATTTGCCCTAGATCACAGATATAATCTTGAATTTTGAAGTGTGATACATTATCTTCCCATTGTACAAATTAAAATGAAAAATATTAATTAGTGAAGGAAAAACCGAACACCACATTGTCACCTTTCCAATTCATCACCTATCACAACTATGATTTGGGCACTTTCTCCTTAGTTGACTGATGGTCATTAGCGGAGTCCATTTTGCTGGTGTAGAGTTATTCTATTAAACACAACAATTTGATGTTCAAAATGTTTGAAATGCCATGTTAAAGTGGTGCTACTTGGTTCGGATTTATTAAGTTATATTCCCTATAGTAAACCGCCCTAATTCAGTTATTTTTCTTTCTAAAAATTGCTTTTGATTTTTTAAAATAAAAATCATATATAAATATATATAAAATAATTAAATAAAATTTTTTGAACCAAATCAAAGACCACCAAAAAAAAAACCTACAATTTTGGTCTTATTTGTGTCAGTTTTGTCGTTCAACCTTAGAATCAAGGTACTTCAACTAGTAATTGTCTCTTAACTTTCAAAATTAAATCAATTTATTTTTCAATAAAACAATTTTATCATTGTATATGGTTTATACTACTAAGAGCATTCACATTTAATATTGCAAATGCTATATTTAAGAAAATTTTAGCATTAATGCATTAAACAAGTCCAGCATTTGGACTTGTAAAAATCAATTATTGCAAAAAAATTTGCAATAGTACTACAGTGCTATTCTACCTTTAGAATTGCACTGTAGCTCATTTCTAAAAAAAAAAAAACTAATATTTTATTCACTTTATCAATTCCTCTCTCTCTCTCTCTCTTGGATTTTAGGTTTTTGTTTTTATTTTCTATTTGGGTTTTGAGATATATTATTTTATTGTGTAGAAATATTATTTTAATATATTGTAAAATAAAAATTGTGATGCTGAGAGTATTATAAAATAGTGTGGTACAATTGATAAAGTAACTTTTTAGAATGGTAAAATAAGATGTGATAGAAGAATTGTGAATGCTCTAAGGGATTTGTTCCCTAAATTTGTTTGGTTAATGAGGAAGAACTTAAAGGCATATTATCGAGATGTTAGGTTGTGAGGTACATTTACTTTTCCTAGGCATTAATGGGCTTTTAGTGACCCAATTTATTCACTAGAAAATTCGGTTGATGAAGCATCCATATACCACTTTAGTTGTATGTCATCCCAAGAAATAGTTTGAACCAAAATTAACTTTTTGTTTTGACATCAACTAGTCTTCAACTGGCTTTACTCCATCAAATGAAGCTGACTCCAATACTATTTCTTTTTTATTTGCCTATATAGTTGAGAAATTACATTGGAAAAATATCTAAATTCATTTAGTTTTTTTAATTAATTTTGCTATTCTTAGGAAATTAATCTATATATTTATATTCTTCATCATGGTTTGACATTTAGTGGAATTTCAGTCCGACCTTAAAACCATAAATCTCTTTAATATTTAGTTCTTTCTAACTGTATGGTTTCAAAACCATGGATTAAGTTGAGTTGTTTGAGTCTTAGTAGGGTAAGCTTGGGCGACATCGTATCATAGATTTTTGGAGACTAGAGCCGCATTGTTTGATATGATGCATTTGGCGTGAAAGGAATGCTAGAAGCTTTGAGGAATGTGAACGTTTTTTTTTTTTTTTTTTTGCACATTTTCTTTGATTGGAGTGTGGTTTTTTCTTATTTTCTTATTCTTCCCTTCCTATTTTACTTGATTATTGTAATTTTGGTTCCTGATTTGTGGCCCCATAGTACATCCCCAATGTACTCAATTTGGCTCTTTTATTAATAATATTTTTAAGTTATCTATTAAAAAAAAAAAACATGGATTAACCTGATTCTTTATCTCCATTGTGTTTTGGTAGAATAATTGGGAGAGAGGTGCAAAAAGGAAGAAAGAGAGAGGAGACTGTAATGTTAACTATATAGTTTCTAGGAGGCAATTGACAATATGAAGGTTATGGTAATTTCCATTCACGTTTAATAGTGTTTTCTATACGAGGCAAATCTTGATCTGCTTCATTAGCTTCACTTTATGCTTTGCTTTGAGGCTTTGCCTAGAAAGAAGGTGAATTTGGGTAAAGAATGAGAGGGGGGCAATGACAGGCATTTTGGGTTGAAAGGTGAATTGTCACCCATATCTTAGGTTGTATTACCAATAATATTTAGGTTCTTCGCCTAAATATTATTCAAGATTTTAGTGTACATTGGCAACATGCCTTTTTTTATTAATAAAAATTGTTATTTATCCAAAAGAAAATGTTATTCAAGATTTTATTAAGGGTGGTTGTTTATATTTTGGGGCTGTTCTATAGTGGCTTGGAAGATGTTGTGTGTGTGTATGTGTGTATAGAAAGGCAATATTACTCTTATCAAGAGCACTCTTTTGAACTTGCTGACCTTACTTGTTCATATGGCAAATGTGAACTAAATGAAGTGTGTTATAGCAAAGGAATGATAGAATAAATGAATGTAGAGTGAGGGGGAAGGATGCACCAGAAATTTAGGAAGTTAAAAATGAATTCAATCTTATTCAAATACCTGAATCTGTAGTACACTGATATGTATTTATACTTGTGTCTATATGTGTATTGAAGCCTATCTAATCTTTATAGCTCTACAATTTGTTGTAACAATACAAATCATATTAGTAAGTACTACAAACTTCAAACTAACTCTAACAATTGTAACTAACTGTTGTGCAGTCGTGCAGATAGCACCTTAGGACTCAAATTAATAACAGTAAATAAGCGAAAATTACATAACAAGCACATACAAAGAACACAAGAATTTACGTGGTTGGGCAAACTACCTACCTCCACGACGACGATGGAAAAATTTTATTATAAAAATAGGGAAATACAATAGCATACAAGAACACTCTTAAGAAATCTAAATCCCAATCACTTATGTATGTGTGTGTGTGTGTCCGCGCACATGCGCGCAAAATTTGCTATGCCACTTGGCATAATATGAGACATTCTATGTTAAAATGCTTGTGTTGACCTTTTGCATTGACATCAACTAGCCATTTGTATTTGGAGGTGGTTTGCTGGTTCCCTTCAACATTTTGAAAATGTCCTGTTTGTGGAATGAAAGTTCTTTCTTTGAACCAAAAAAAAAAATATATATATATATATATATATATATTCATTCCTATCATAAGTTCATAATTTCATCTTCTAAAACTTAAGTTGTTGCGAAATTACGAATTCAATCATGTAGCCATTATTCTAACAACATTGAAGTTGAAACAATCATATATCAATATCTAGGCTCAAAGTGCTATGAAGTATTCAAAGTTAAAATTTCATAAAGTAGGTAAGTAAAGGCCATTTACAATGTCTCAAAGAGGCTATTTAGTAGGGGTGTGCATGGGTCGGGTTGGGTCGGGTTGAGGGAATTTTTTGACCCAACCCACCATGGTGGGTCAAAAAAAAATTCGACCCAACCCGACCCATCACATATGTCCAACCCGACCCAACCCAACCCACATGGGTCGGGTTGAACCCATGGGTTAGGCTTTTTTATTTTATTTTTTTAAAAATTAAATTGAACTTATATTTTTTTATTAATTATATAATATATTTAAATATATATTAAAGAAAGTAATAGGATTTTATGTTATATATGTTTGTAAGATTTTATTTTATATTATATAATATATTTTATATTATATATTACTAGGTTTTAACTTAAAAAAAAATATTTATTAAATATATAATATATTTTAAATATATATTAAAATATAGGTGGGTCGGGTCGGGTTTGGCGGGTTGGTAATTTTATGACCCAAACCCAACTCGACCCGCTATAAAAAAACAAATTTATAACCCAACCCAACCCACCAAGCCCTAAAAACCGACCCAACTCGGCGGGTTGGGTCGGGTTTGGCGGGTCGGTGGGTTTCTGCACACCCCTACTATTCAGAATAGCCTTTCGTAACTTGAGAATTCTAGCCCTTTTTCGTACACATTACAATTAAATTCTAACTACATGCTAATCTCTTGACTTTTTGAAACTCTAAGGGGCTAATAATAATAAAAAAAGAGTCTGGTTAATGTGTGTTCTTAGAGTATACATTAACCATCTATTTTTAGAAAACTTTTAATGGAAAATTGAAAAAATTGTTAAATTATTTAGTTACTTTTTCATAAAAAAATTCCCTAAAATGATTTACTAACATAGGGCATATGTTAGTAAATCCTTAATAAAAAAAAAGAAAAAGGACATTGATGAATAAAAGACAATGGGCTGAAGGGCCTTTTTCCCTTGGGATTAAATTCTAGGTTTTTTTTTCTTTTTAATTTATTTTTTAAGTTTCCAATATTGATGGAATTTAGAAATAACAAACATGCTTTTATTTTTATTAAGCATAATCCTTGGTTTGGGAGGAGAAAGTATACATTGTTTCCAGCATACTAGATTAGTATCATCTAGTTGGTGTTTCATGGTCTAAAAAAAATCGACACCTACAAAAAAAATGACAAATATGTACACTAGCTCTTTTAAATCAGTACTAACCTCTGATTTAAAAATCGTATTCCAAACTGATTTTATTTAATAAGTAAAAATTTGTCTTACCTTTCTCTCAAATTAAAAAAAAAAAAAAAAACTCATTTAAATCAAAAGTACAAAAATACCCTTCCAAAATTTCAAAATCCCGCCGCCTAATTTATTCAAAATGACAAGTACAAAAATACCCTTGACATGCTTTACTTTATGCAAAATAAAAAATATATATATATATATATATATCTCCCTCTCGCTCAAAATTCAAAATCCTCGCTTTCTCTCTCCCCTCTCACCCTATCTTAGTATCTCTCTCTCCTCGTTGCCTAGACTTTCCGATCAGCCTCTCGTCATTCTCGACCTCACGTTCTCCGATTGCGAGATCGGTCTCTCGCTCTTAACTCTGGCCGTCGTTTTTCTCACCACCGTCGGATTGTTCCTCATCTCGGCGTTGATGCTCGGCTTCGCGAGATCGTGTGCGCTCACGGTGCGTTTTAGAGTTCAAGAGGATCTCTTCCTCGACAATCAAGAGCCAGCGGATTCCGGATTCCTCTCCTTCCTCGGCGGCGCAGCCTCTTCCGCCACCGCGCATGTCAGACCTTCGGACTCGAACGCGTAAGAGGAGGGAGGTTAGTTATTTCAGATTTCGTTATTGTGAATATCGTTTTTCATTTGCTTGGGAAATTCTGGGCAAATGATAGGGTTTTGATTTGAATTGTGCAATTTGTAAACCTAAATTTTTTTTAGACTTGTATGTGGATTAAGTCTGCATTGTGCAAAGATGTAGGCCTAATTTTTGTAGACTTAGTTTGAGATTGTGTATTTTTGATTCTCAATGAATCTTGTTTTGATTCAAATGGCATTACGAGCCATACAATTGAGATCTTTCACTCTTAATGCAGTTTTGGTATGATTATGTTGGCAGTAATGGGTTTGGTTGATTTTTTGAATTTTTAGTTAATCTGTGTTAATGCAGGTGTCAAATTTTTTTTTTATATCTAATGTGCTTGAAACTTACATTTTGCAAAAACAAATTGTATTCTTAAAATTGAAGTCTTCCCCTGATGAGTGGTTTTAGTTTTGGAGGATTATATGCTGAGAATTTGTGAATTTTTTTTTTTCAATCTGTTTTGGTTTTATTTAATCGATGCATGATTGTCCACCTGTTGTTGTCTCATGTTTTTGGCAGTGTTTCTGGTTTTGTCTACATGTGGAAGCTTTCTTGGGCATCTTCCTTTCCCAAGCTTTTGGCATCTCCGGCTTTATTTCCAACACAAACCCACCAATCCCTACACTCAGAAAGGTATGCAATTTCAGCTTCTCTCTCACTTTCCCTCTCCTTTTGTTCTTTTGATAACTTGTTCCTTGAAATTTGATAGAATTGTAGAAATAGTTGAAAAACCAGTTGGTAAATCTTGGTTTTTGGTGTCGGGTATGTATGCAAGTGGACTTAAATCATTTTTAGTTGAAAAGATTTAATAAACAATCTAGTTCCTAATTGAAGGGAAAAATATTGACTTTTTCAGCGTCATTAGTAGTTTTAAGCTTTGGATAACCACTCCATTTTTTGAATTTGCGAGAATGTTAGAAATAGTTTAAAACCCAGTTGGTAAATCTTGGTTTGTGGTGTAGGGTATGTATGCAAGAGGACTTAATCATTTTTAGCAGAAACCCATTTTGTGGATTTAATAAGCAAACCCAATTTCTAATGGACTTATGGAAGAGAAAAATTAATATTTTCAGCAAAATTAGTAGTTTTTAAGCCTTGTAGTAGCCTAGTGGAGAGCCCACAAAACGGTTTGGAGGGTTGTATCTACAGTGATTATTATCAACTATATAATCCAATTTGATTCTCTGCGCTGTAAAAATTAATTAGAATATAAGTTTTTGAACCTAGTTCTAATAGGCTTTTAGCATACATTTCTTGGGATTTTTTTCTTGTTCTCTTAGTTTCTGAACTTATTAATTGGGCTTCTGATTTGATAAGCTTCTCAGCTAGTCCAATATCCATTGATGAATTGGGATAGCAGAAAGTAATGATTGACAGCCTTTGTTTTGACTTGTTCATCAAATAAGCTTCTTAGCCAACTCATGCATAAATGCCCCTTTTGTCGTTGTAAACCTTGAGCCAAGTTATTTAAAAGCCCAAGATGTATGTTTTCTTCTTTTGGTTAATAATCAAATCGAATCAGTTGAACTACACACGCGCGCGCGCGCACACACACACACACACTTGCCTTTTTTAGAGTTTTGCGTAATTTACATATGCTATGAACCTGGTTAAGTCACCTTATTTAATCTTCTTGGCCCTCTCCACTACCTTTATTAGCAGATGACGTGTGTCAGGACTTGATGAAATGGATTGAAATCAAAGGAGGCATAAAAAAAACACATAAGCACAATCTGTCATGTGAGCTAGTGGGCAGCAAGATTTAAATATACTTTTGAGTATAAATAGTGATTATTTCTGTTAATCACTCATGCTTTGGTCATTCAGAGATTCATTATTTGTGGGCTTTTGCAAGAAAGGTCATGATGTGCAATCCTGTTTATACTTTAAATGCTTAAATTATTTTTCAGATTTCTCTTGCTTGTTTAAAGCATATTTTGTTTGCTTTTTATATTGGTCATATGGTTAATTTATGATCAGGGGAAGGGTGTTGAAGAGGATATAATGGAGATGATTGATAGAGAAGCAGATGGAAGTGATAGTCTTGAGGGTTTTGTTTTATGTCACTCTATTGCTGGAGGAACAGGCTCAGGTTTCTACTACTCTGTCTTTACTGTTCACCTACAAAACCAAGGTTTTAAAATATTTTGTATATTTGGGGACAACACTTATCCTTTTACAGCATTGCTGAGTAACTAAAGTAAATCTCACACTTACTCTTTGGCATTATTTTAATGGAAATTAGATCTGATTCATAATTTCAAATTTAGAGAATGAACTAAAATGCTTTGTGCTGGGT
Source organism: Castanopsis chinensis (assembly GCA_032878915.1). Lineage (NCBI taxonomy): Eukaryota > Viridiplantae > Streptophyta > Magnoliopsida > Fagales > Fagaceae > Castanopsis > Castanopsis chinensis. Next base: position 1,945,430 of record JAVQMG010000070.1, read on the forward strand.
GTTGGACTAAATTCAGATTGCACTTGGCAGTTTAAAGATGAATAAAAAATGGAATTATGAGAACCTCAAGCACAATTATTATCATTAAATTTTAACCCAACGATGGGTATCTTTTACTTATCTTTTGTATTTTGTAGTATTTACACAGTTGCACGTGCATGAATGCTTGAAGTGCTTCCTTACTTATTACTTTTTGTGTGATCTCACTTAAAATGGTGCAGGTATGGGTTCATATCTGTTGGGAACTCTAAATGAGTGCTTCAGCAAAAAACTGGTTCAATATTGAACATTATCCAAGGGGAAGTGGACCCTACTCAGGTAATATTTGAGCAATTTCAGAATATTTTCATACAAATTCCTATACAATTGATTGTATGGATGGACTAGCTCTATGTTTTTATGTGACAGACTGTACTTAAATATTAGTTTCTTTTAACTTTTGGCCATAAAAAATTGAAATTAGTATATTGCCAATGAGCTCTAGGCTTTAGCTCAACCAGTAGCCCCGCAATGTTAAAGCTTTAGGCCCAATCCTTTTTAAAAAGAAGCACCTGAAGCTCCACACCTTGGAAATAAACCCAAACTAAGTAGCGAAGATTTTTTTTTTTCCCTTTTAGTAACTAAAATGCCATCAATAAATTGCATTTTTTTATCTTAAACTTTCAAAAATTGCATTTGGACCTAAAATTTTTTCATATTTATGTTTTGAGCTCAAAACTATCTTAAAATTGCATTTTGACCTTGAACTTTCTCATATTTATGTTTTGACCCTAAAACTTTCAAATTGTATTTTGACCTGAAACTTTTCCCATATTTTATGAATTAACCCTAGAACATTCACAAAAATTGTAAAAAGCTGCATTTTGAATTTAAACTTTCCTATATTTATGTTTTGACTCTAGAACTTTCTCAAAATTGTTTTTTGAACCCCCAAAGTTCTTAAAATACCATTTTGTCCTCAAATCTTTTCTAAAATTGCAAGAAAGCCTTTCAACTTCTCAAAAATTGCAAAGCGGCTCCTCGACCATTAGAAAGTTGTTTGAAACCATTTTAAACATTTTCTAAGTTTTTTCAATCATCTTTAAATTCTTAGTTCTACTTGTCTTTGTTTAAGATAAATACGGTGATACTTGTTTGATTATGTGTGTACATGTATCTTTGTGGTTTTGTATAAGTGATATTGGTTTCCCGACCTCACAACTTAAAACACAAACTCTATCAAACAAAAGCCGAATTTGAAAAGCCATATAATAAGCCCAACCCAAAATAAAATTAAATATATTCAAACCCAAATAACAAGCTCAGTCCACCTAATCCCATCAGCACCTAATCCCATCAGCAATCAAACTCATACAAAAATTACCCTTGGACTCCACAACTATATTAAAATAATAATATTTTCTTTGTCAAATGACATTGTTTTCACATTTTATGGATTTTAAAACATTGAGTTTCTTGTTTCTTGTGTCTTTTAGCGTTAGAAAAAAAATGCTTGGAGGGAGCTTGCTATAAAATGCTACGCTATGGACTAAGGTAAGCTTCACCAAATTTGTCATGCAATTTGCTTTTCATGAAAATGTCATGCAATCACATGTTTAGCTATGCTTTTTAGTCTTTATTTCAAGAATAAATTATTCACATGTTTATGCTTTTTGCATGTCTACATGCACATGCATTTTCCATATCATCTCTTAGTATAGATTTATGAGCTTATATAATCACATGCTCATGCATTTTTCCACGTCATTCTCTAGGGTAGGTTTTACAAGTTCATAAGCTCAATAATTAACCAAATGCCAAAATTTGTAGATAATTTTTAAATGTTGAACCAAAAATCTGAATGCTGTTTTGGAACTCGTTTTGTTTTGTCTATTAAAATAGAATATTTCGGTAAAGGCCTATTTCAATGCACAATTTCAAGGTATACCATTAATATATATATATATATATATATAATTATCAATTCAAAAAAAAAAAATCAAATAATAAAAATAGAAATTACTAGGTGTTCTAGTAGTAATGTTATTGTATTAGTAGATTTCTCATTGGGTGGGTATATGGACCAATCCAACACATTAGCCACCTACCTACTTGGATGGGGAACACACTTAAAGCCCAAAACCATAAAAATATGTGTGTGAATCTTAATGTCTCTCTTTATTTGTTATCTAATAGAGAAATTATAATATCCAAGTTCCCTGCATCTCAGTGTTACACACTTGGTCCTCTAGACCCACCACGAAACTATAGAAAAAGTCAAGAATTTTCTTATGCAACTTCTATCCGTCCATCTCAGACACTAAAAACAATGAAAATAAATCTATTGCCTCACAAACCTTCAAAACCAGAGGATGCAGTAGGAGCTATAACCAAAGTAGAAAACCCTTTCCTCTTTAGTATGGGAATCTCCAATCTCACTTCCTAGGAAACCCCACATCTCAGTGTTACAAATCTAACGTACACAGTTTTCCATTGAATTTTCACAGCATCGTACATTCAATGAATTTGAATTTTTCTACGAATCTGGACTTTTTGTCCAACTATTGTACACAATTTTCCACTAAATTTTCATAATATCGTAGATTCAACGAGTTCATATTTTTCGAAGAATTCGAACTTTTTGAATATTTAATGTACATTGTTTTCCATTAACTTTTCACGTTATCGTACATTTATTGAATTTGAATTTTTTCATGTAGTCGGACTATCTATCCATCTACTGCACTCAATTTTTCATTGAATTTTAACGATATTGTACATTCAACGAATTCAATTTTCTTTCATGAATCCGTGATTTCTGTATATCTAATGTATAGAATTTTCCATTGAATTTTTACAGTATCGTACATTCAATGAATTTGAATTTTTCTACGAATTTGGACCATTTGCCCATCTAACGTACACAATTTTCTATTGAATTTTCATGATATTGTACATTCAACGAATTTAACTTTTTCCTCAAATATGGACATTTTGTGTATCTAATGCTCACAATTTTCCATTGAATTTTCATTGTCGTTCATTCAATGAATTCGAATTTTTCCTCAAATATGGACTTTTTGTACATCTAATGTACACAATTTTCCATTGAATTTTCACGATATCATATATTCAACAAATTTGAATTTTTTCACGAATATAGACTTTCTGTACATCTACTATACATAAATTTTCAATGGATTTTCACAATATCGTACACTCAACAAATTCAAATTTTTTTCGTATATTTGAACTATTTGTCCATCTAGTGTACTCAATTTTCCATTGAATTTGATGATTTTGTACATTCAACCAATTCAAATTTTTCCACGAATTCAAACTTTCTGTACATATAATGTACACAATTTTTTGTTAAGTTCTCTCGACATTGTACATTTAACGAATTGGAATTCTTTCACAAATTTGGACTTTTTGTCCATCTAATGCATACAATTTTCCATTGAATTTTCACAATATCGTACATTTAACGAATTCGAATTTTTCCATGTATTTGGACTATCTGTCCATCTAATGTACTTAATTTTCCATTGAATTTTGATGATTTCGTACATTTAACGAATTTGATTTTTTTCTACGAATTCAGACTATCTATACATTTAGTGTACACAATTTTCCACTGAATTTTCATGATATTGTACATTTAACGAATTTGAATTTTTCCACAAATTTGGACTTTCTGTACATTTAAGGTACACAAATTTCTATTGAATTTTCACGATATCGTGCATTAAATGAATTCAAATTTTTCCATGTATTCGGACCATGTCTCCATCTAATGTACTCAATTTTTCATTGAATATTGATGATTTCATACATTCAACGGATTTGATTTTTTCAATGAATTCGGACTTTATGTACATTTAACGTACACCATTTTTCACTGAATTTTCATGATATCATACATTTAACGAATTCGAATTTTTGAATGAATGCGAACTTTTTGTACATTTAACGTACAAAGTTTTCCATTGAATTCACGATATCTTACATTCATCGAATTTGAATTTTTATACGACTCTAGGCTTTTTGTCCATCTAATGTACACAGTGTTCCATTGAATTTTCATGATATCGTACATTTAAGAAATTTGAATTTTTCTAGGTATTCAGACTATTTGTCCATCTAATGTACTCAATTTTCTATTGAATTTTGATGATTTCGTACATTCAATGAATTTGATTTTTTTTTTCAACGAATTCAGACTTTCTATACATTTAATGCACACAATTTTTCACTGAATTTTTACGATTTCGTACATTTAAGGAATTCGATTTATTCCACTAATTTGGACTCTTCGTACAATTAATGTACACAAGTTTCCATTGAATTTTCATGATATTGTACATCTAACGAATTCAAATTTTTCCACGTATTCAGTTTGTCCATCTAATGTACTCAATTTTTCATTGAATATTGCTGATTCCGTACATTCAACGAATTTGATTTTTTCAACAAATTCTGACTTTTTGTACATTTAATGTACACAATTTTCCACTGAATTTTCACGATATCGTCTATTTAACAAATTCGAATTTTTGAACGGATACGAACCTTTTGTACGTCTAACGTGCATAGTTTTCCATCGAGTTTTCACGATATCGTACATTCATTGAATTTGAATTTCTCTACGAATTCGGACTTTCTGTCCATCTAACGTACACATTTTTTTTATTGAAGTTTCATGATATTGTACATTTAAGGAATTTGAATTTTTTCACGTATTTGGAATATTTGTCCATCTAATGTACTCAATTTTCCATTGAATCTTGACGATTTCGTACATTCAACCAATTTGAATTTTTGAACGAATTTAGACTTTCTATACATTTAGTGTACACAATTTTCCACTGAATTGAATTTTCACGATATTTTACATTTAACGAATTCAAATTCTTCCATGAATTTGGACTTTCTATACATTTAATGTATACAAATTTTTATTGAATTTTCCCGATATTGTACATTTAATGAATTCAAAATTTTCAACATATTCGGACTATCTGTGCATTTAGTGTACTCAATTTTCCATTGAATATTGATGATGTCGTTCATTCAACTAATTTGATTTTTTAAATGAATTTGGACTTTCTGTATATTTAATGTACACAATTTTCAATAGAATTTTTCCGATATCATATATTTAACGAATTTGAATCTCGAAACGAATTCGAACTTTTTGTACATCTAACGTTCACGATTTTCCATTAAATTTTCATGATATCGTACATTCAACGAGTTTGAATATTTCTACGAATTCGGACTCTCTGTCCATCTATTGTACATAGCTTTCTACTGAATTTTTACGATATCATAGATTCAACAAATTTTATTTTTCCAAGCATACTAACTTTTTGAATATTTAATTTACGCAGTATGTCATTGACTTTTCACGTTATCGTACATTTATTGAATTCAAATTTTTTCATGTAGTCGGACTATTTGTCCATCTATTGCACTCAATTTTTCATTGAATTTTAATGATATCGTACATTTAACGAACTCAATTTTCTTTCAGGAATTCGTAATTTCTCCATATCTAATGCATAGAATTTTCCATTGAATTTGCACAATATTGTACATTCAATGAATTTGAATTTTTCAACAAATTTGGACTATCTGTCCATCCAACATACAAAATTTTCTACTGAATTTTCATGATATCGTACATTCAACGAATTCAAATTTTTCCTTAAATCTGGATATTTTGTGTATCTAATGTACACAATTTTCAATTTCATTTTCACTGTCGTACATTCAACGAATTCGAATTTTTCCTCAAATATGGACTTTTTGTACGTTTAATGTACACAATTTTCCATTGAATTTTCATTGAATTTCCACAATATCGTACATTCAACGAGTTCAAATTTTTTGGCGTAACTATTTGTCCATCTAATGTACACAATTTTCCATTGAATTTTCACAATATCGTACATTTAACGAATTCGACTTTTTCCATGTATTCGGACTATCTGTCCATCTAGTGAACTTAATTTTCCATTGAATTTTGATGATTTCATACATTTGACGAATTTGATTTTTTCTACGAATTCAAATTATCTATACATTTAGTGTACACAATTTTCTACCGAATTTTCACAATATTGCACATTTAACGAATTCGAATTTTTCCACAAATTAGGACTTTCGGTACATTTAATGTACACAAATTTCCATTGAATTTTCACGATATCGTGCATTTAATGAATTCAAATATTTCCATGTATTTAGACTATCTCTCCATCTAATGTTCTCAATTTTTCATTGAATATTGATGATTTCGTACATTCAACGGATTTGATTTTTTCAACGGATTCAGACTTTTTGTACATCTAACGTACACAGTTTTCCATTGAATTCACGATATCTTACATTTATCGAATTTGAATTTTTCTACGAATCTAGGCATTTTGACTATCTAATGTACACAGTGTTCCATTGAATTTCCATGATATCGTACATTTAAGAAATTCGAATTTTTCCAGGTATTCGGACTATTTGTCCATCTAATGTACTCAATTTTCCATTGAATTTTGAAGATTTCGTACATTCAATGAATTTGTTTTTTTTTTTTTTTCCAACGAATTCAGACTTTCTATACATTTAAAGCACACAAAAATCCACAATTTTTACAGTTTTGTACATTTAAGGTATTTAATTTCTTCCACTAATTTGTACTTTTTGCACATTTATTGTACACAAGTTTCCACTGAATTTTCACGATATTGTACATTTAATGAGTTCAAATTTTTTCCATGTATTCAGTCTGTCCATCTAATGTACTCAATTTTTTATTGAATATTGATGATTTTGTACATTCAACGAATTTAATTTTTTCAACAATTTTTGACTTTTTGTACATTTAATGTACACAATTTATCACTGAATTTTCACGATATAGTTTATTTAACAAATTTGAATTTTTGAATGAATACGAACCTTTTGTACATCTAACGTACACATTGTTCCATTGAGTTTTCATGATATCGTACATTCATCGAATTTGATTTTTTCTATGAATCCAGACTTTCTGTCCATCTAACGTACACAGTTTTTCATTGAATTTTCACGATATTGTACATTTACAGAATTCGAATTTTTCCACGTATTCGGAATATCTGTCCATCTAATGTATTCAATATTCCATTGAATTTTGATGATTTCGTACATTTGATGAATTTGAGATTTTCAACAAATTCAAACTTTCTATACATTTAATGTACACAATTTTCCACTAAATTTTCACGATATTTTATATTTAACAAATTCCAATTCTTCCATGAATTTGGACTTTCTATACATTTAATGTACACAAATTTTTGTTGAATTTTGACAATATCGTACATTTAACGAATTCATAATTTTCCACGTATTCGAACTATCTATCCATCTAATGTACTTAATTTTCCATTGAATATTGATGATTTTGTCCATTCAACGAATTTGATTTTTTCAACGAATTCGGAGTTTCTGTATATTTAATGTAAACAATTTTCAACAGAATTTTCCCGATATCATACATTCAACGAATTTGAATTTTGAAACGAATTCAAACTTTTTGTACATCTAACGTTCACAATTTTCCATTGAATTTTTACGATACCGTATATTCAAGGAGTTTGTATTTTTGTACGAATTCGGACTCTCTATCCATCTATTGTACACAGTTTTCTACTGAATTTTCACCATATCGTAGATTCAACAAATTTGTGTTTTTTCAAGAATTAGAACTTTTTGAATATTTAATGTATGCTGTTTTCCATTGACTTTCGAAGTCATCGAATTATTTCATGAATATAGAATTTCTGTACATCTACTATATATAAATTTTCACAATATCGTACATTCAATGAATTCAAATTTTTTCGCGTATTTGAACTATTTGTCCATCTAATGTACTTAAATTTCCATTGAATTTTGACGATTTTGTACATTTAATGAATTTGAATTTTTCAACGAATTCAGGCTTTCTGTACATATAATGTACACAATTTTTCGTTGATTTTTCTCGACATCGTACATTCAATGAATTGGAATTCTTCCTCGAATTAGGAATTTCTGTCCATCTAATGTACACAATTTTTCATTGAATTTTCACGATATTGTACATTTAACGAATTCAAATTTTTCCACGTATTCAGTATGTCCATCTAATGTAGTCAATTTTCTATGAATATTGATGATTTCGTACATTCAATGAATTTGATTTTTTCAACAAATTTTGATTTTTTGTACATTTAATGTACACAATTTTCCACAGAATTTTCACGACATCGCCTATTTAACAATTTCATATTTTCGAACGAATACGTACCTTTTGTACACCTAACGTACACATTTTTCCATTGAGTTTTCATGATATTGTACATTCATCGAATTTGAATTTCTCTACGAATCGGTACTTTTTGTCCATGTAACGTACACATTTTTTCATTGAACTTTCACGATATCGAACATTTAAGAAATTTAAATTTTTCAACGTATTTGGAATATCTGTCCGTCTAATGTACTCAATTTTCTATTAAATTTTGATGATTACGTACATTCAATGAGTTTCAGTTTTTCAACGAATTCAGATCTTCTATACATTTAATGTACACATTTTTCCACTGAATTTTCACGATATTTTACATTTAACGAATTCAAATTCTTCCATGAATATGGACTTTCTATACATTTAATGCACACAAATTTTCATTGAATTTTCATGATATCGTACAATTAACGAATTCAAAATTTTCCACGATTCAAACCTTCTGTAAAAATAATGTACACAATTTTCCGTTGATTTTTCTCGACATCGTACATTCAACGAATTGGAATTCTTCCTCGAATTTTGGACTTTATGTCCATCTAATGTACTAAATTTTCCATTGAATTTTCATGATATTGTATATTTAACGAATTCAAATTTTTCCACGTATTCAGTCTGTCCATCTAATGTACTCAATTTTTCTATGCATATTGATGATTTTATACATTCAACGAATTTGATTTTTTCAACAAATTTTGACTTTTTGTACATTTAATGTACACAATTTTCTATTGAATTTTCACGATATTGTCTATTTAATAAATTCAAATTTTGAACGAATACAAACCTTTTGTACAGCTAATGTTTTGTACAGCTAATGTACACAGTTTTCCATTGAGTTTTCACAATATCGTACATTCATCGAATTTGAATTTGTCTATGAATCTGAACTTTCTGTCCATCTAACGTACATAGTTTTTCATTGAATTTTCACGGTATCGTAAACTTAAAGAATTCATATTTTTTCGCATATTCGGAATATCTGTGCATCTAATGTACTCAATTATCCATTGAATTTTGATGATTTCGTACATTCAAAGAATTTGACTTTTCAACAAATTCTGACTGAATTTTAATGTACATAATTTTCCACTGAATTTTCACGATATCGCCTATTTAACGAATTCGTATTTTTGAACGAATACGAACCTTTTGTACACCTAACCTACATATTTTTCCATTGAGTTTTCACGATATCGTACATTCATCGAATTTGAATTTTTCTAAGAATTCGGACTTTCTGTCCTTGTAACGTACACAGTTTTTCATTAAATTTTCACGATATCGTACATTTAAGTGATTCGAATTTTTCCACGTATTCGGAATATTTGTCCATCAAATGTAATCAATTTTCTATTGAATTTTGATGATTTCGTACATTCAACGAGTTTCTGTTTTTCAACGAATTTAGATTTTCTATACATTTAATGTACACAATTTTCTATTGAATTTTCACGATATTTTACATTTAACGAATTCAAATTCTTCCATGAATTTGGACTTTCTATACAGTTAATGCACACAAATTTTCATTGAATTTTCATGATATCGTACATTTAAGGAATTCAAAATTCTTCCCGTATTCGAACTATCTATCCATCTAATGTACTCAATTTTGTCATTTAATATTGATGATTTCGTCCATTCAACGAATTTGATTTTTTAACCAAATTTGGAGTTTCTCTACATTTAATGTACATAATTTTCAACAGAATTTTCCAGATATCATACATATAACGAATTAGAATTTTGAAACGAATTCGAACTTTTTGTACATCTAATGTTCGCAATTTTCCATCGAATTTTCATGATATCGTACACTCAATGAGTTTGAATTTTACTACGAATTTGGACTCTGTCCATCAACTGTACACAGTTTTCTACTGAATTTTCACGATATCGTAGATTCAACAAATTTGTGTTTTTCCAAGACTCCGAACTTTTTGAATATTCAACATACGCTGCTTTTGTTAACTTTTCACGTTATCCTACATTTATCGAATTCGAATTTTTTTATGTAATCGGACTACCTGTCCATCTATTGCACTCAATTTTTCTTTGAATTTTAACGATATTGTACATTCAACGAATTCAATTTTCATTTGTGAATCCGTAATTTCTATATATCTAATATATAGAAATTTCCATTGAATTTGCACAGTATCGTACATTCAATGAATTTGATTTTTCTTTTTACAAATTTGGACTACCTGTCCATCCAACGTACACAAATTTTTATTGAATTTTCATGATACCGTAAATTCAGCGAATTCAAATTTTTCCTGAAATCTGGACATTCTGTGTCTAATTTACACAATTTTCCATTAAATTTTCATTGTCGTACAATCAACAAATTTGAATTTTTTCTCAAATATGGACTTTTTGTATATCTAATGTACATAATTTTCCATTGAATTTTTCGAAAATCATATATTTAGCAAATTGCAATTTTTTCACGAATATAGACTTTCTCTACATCAGCAATAAAACAAATTTTCATTGGATTTTCACAATATAGTACATTCAACGAATTCAAACTTTTTTGCGTATTTGAACTATTTGTTAATCTAATGTACTCAATTTTCCATTGGATATTGACAATTTTGTACATTCAACGAATTCGAATTTTTCCACGAATTTGAACTTTCTGTACAAATAATGTACTAATTTTTCGTTGAATTTTCTCGACATCATACATTCAACGAATTGAAATTCTTCCTTGAATTTGGACTTTCTGTCCCTCTAATGTACACAATTTTCTATTGAATTTTCACGATATTGTACATTTAACGAATTCAAAATTTTCCACGTATTCAGCCTGTCCATCGAATGTACTCAATTTTTCTATGAATATTGACGATTTCGTACATTCAACGAATTTGATTTTTTCAACAAATTCTGAATTTTTGTACATTTAATTTACACAATTTTCTATTGAATTTTCACGATATTGTCTATTTAACAAATTCGAATTTGTGAATGAATAAAAACATTTTGTACATCTAACGTACACAGTTTTTCATTGAGTTTTCGTAATATCGTACATTCATCGAATTTGAATTTTTCTATTTACCTGAACTTTCTGTCCATCTAACGTACACAGTTTTTCATTGAATTTTCATGATATCGCACATTTTAGGAATTCGATTTTTTTCGCGTATTCAGAATATTTGTCCATCTAATGTACTTTATTATCCATTGAATTTTGAGGATTTCATACATTCAAGGAATTTGATTTTTTCAACAAATTTTGACTTTTTGTACATTTAATGTACACAATTTTCCACTAAATTTTCACGATATCATCTATTTCACAAATTCATGATGTTGAACGAATACGAACCTTTTGTACACCGAACATACACATTTTTCCATTGAGTTTTTACAATATCATACATTCATCGAATTTGACTTTTTCTACAAATCTGGACTTTCTGTCCATGTAACGTACACAGTTTTTCATTGAATTTTCCAGATATCGTACATTTAAGGAATTCAAATTTTTCCATGTATTCAGAATATCTGCCCGTCTAATGTACTAAATTTTCTATTGAACATTGATGATTTCGTACATTCAACAAGTTTCAGTTTTTCAATGAATTAAGATTTTCTCTACATTTAATGTACACAATTTTCCACTGAATTTTCATGATATTTTACATTTAACAAATTCGAATTCTTCCATGAATTTGGACTTTCTATACATTTAATGTACACAAATTTTCATTGAATTTTCATGATGTCATACATTTAACGAATTCAAAATTTTCCACGTATTCGGACTATATATCCATTTAATGTACTCAATTTTTCATTTAATATTGATGATTTCGTCCATTCAACGAATTTGATTTTTTAACCGAATTTGGAGTTTCTCTACATTTAATGTACACAATTTTCAATAGAATTTTCCAAATATCATACATATAACGAATTTGAATTTTGAAACGAATTCGAAGTTTTTGTACATCTAACCTTCACAATTTTCCATCGAATTTTCACTATATCGTACACTCAACGAGTTTGAAGTTTTCTATGAATTCGGACTCTTTGTCCATCTATTGTACACATTTTCCTACTGAATTTTCAAGATATCATAGATTCAATAAATTTGTGTTTTTCCAAGAATTTGAACTTTTTGAATATTCAATGTACGCTGTTTCCATTGACTTTTCACGTTATCCTACATTTATCGAATTCAAAATTTTTCATGTAGTCGGACTATATGTCCATCTATTGCACTCAAGTTTTCAATGAATTTTAACGATATCGTACATTCAACGAATTCAATTTTCTTTCGTGGATCCGTAATTTCTTTATATCTAATATATAGAAATTTCCACGTACATTCAATGAATTTGATTTTTTTTTTTTTTACAAATCTGGACTATCTATCTAACCAACGTACACAATTTTTTATTGAATTTTCATGATATTCCTCACGAATTCAATGAATACAAATCTGGACTATCTGTCCATTCAACGAACACATTTTTTTAATTGAATTTTCATGATATCGTACATTCAATGAATTCAAATTTTTCCTGAAATCTTGACATTCTTTGTGTCTAATGTACACAATTTTCCATTGAATATTCACAGTCGTACAATCAACGAATTTGAATTTTTTTTCTCAAATATGGACTTTTTCTATATCTAATGTGCATAATTTTCCATTGAATTTTCACGATATCATATATTAAGCAGATTGCAATTTTTACACGAATACAAACTTTCTCTACATCTGCAATAAACAAATTTTCATTGGATTTTTACAATATCGTACATTCAATGAATTCAAATTTTTTCGCGTATTTGAACTATTTGTTAATCTAATGCACTCAATTTTCCATTGGATATTGACAATTTTGTACATTCAATGAGTTTGAATGTTTCCACGAATTCGAATTTTCTGTACAAATAAAGTACACAATTTTACGTTGATTTTTCTCGACATCATACATTCAACGAATTGGAATTCTTCCTCAAATTTGGACTTTCTGTCCATCTAATGTACACAATTTTCCATTGAATTTTCACAATATTGTACATTTAATGAATTCAAAATTTTCAACGTATTCAGTCTGTCCATCGAATGTACTCAATTTTCCTATGAATATTGTCGATTTCGTACATTCAACGAATTTGATTTTTTCAACATATTCGGACTTTTTGTACATTTAATGTACACAATTTTCCATTGAATTTTCACGATATCGTCTATTTAACAAATTCGAATTTGTGAACGAATACAAAACTTTTGTACATCTAACGTACACAGTTTTCCATTGAGTTTTCACAATATCGTACATTCATCTAATTTGAATTTTTCTATGAATCCGAACTTTCTGTCCATCTAACGTACATAGTTTTTCATTGAATTTTCACTATATCGTACATTTTAGAAATTTGAATTTTTTCGCGTATTCGAAATATCTGTCCATCTAATGTACTCAACTATCATTGAATTTTGATGATTTCATACATTCAAAGAATTTGATATTTTCAACAAATTCTGAGTTTTTGTACATTTAATGTACACAATTTTCCACTGAATTTTTATTATATCGTCTATTTAACAAATTCGTATTTATGAACAAATACAAACCTTTTGTGCACATAAAGTACCCATTTTTCCATTGAGTTTTCACAATATTGTACATTCATCGAATTTGAATTTTTCTACGATTCCGGACTTTTTGTCCATGTAACGTACACAGTTTTTCATTGAATTTTCACGATATCGTACATTTAAGAAATTCAAATTTTTCCACGTATTCGGAATATTTGTCCATCTAATGTACTCAATTTTCTATTGAATTTTGATAATTTCGTACATTCAACGAGTTTCGGTATTTCAACGAATTCAAACTTTCTATACATTTAATGTACACAATTTTCCACTGAATTTTCACGATATTTTACATTTAACGAATTTGAAAACTTCCATGAATTTGGACTTTCTATACATTTAATGTACAAAAAGTTTCATTGAATTTTGATGATATCGTACATTTAACGAATTCAAAATTTTCCACGTATTCGGACTATCTATCCATCTAATGTACTCAATTTTTCATTTAATATTGGTGATTTCGTCCATCCAACGAATTTGATTTTTTAACCGAATTTGGAGTCTCTACATTTAATGTACACAATTTTCAACAGAATTTTTCAGATATCATACATATAACGAATTTGAATTTTGAAACGAATTCAAACTTTTTGTACATCTAACCGTCACAATTTTCCATCGAATTTTCACGATATCGCACATTCAACGAGTTTGAAGTTTTCTACGAATTCGGACTCTCTGTACATCTATTCTACATAGTTTTCTATTGAATTTTCACGATATCGTAGATTCAACAAATTTGTGTTTTTCCAAGAATCTGAACTTTTTGAATAGTCAACGTGCGCTGTTTCCATTGACTTTTCACATTATCCTACATTTATCGAATTCGAAAATTTTCATGTAGGTGGACTTCTGTCCATCTATTGCACTCAATTTTTCAATGAATTTTATCGATATTGTACATTCAACGAATTCGATATTCTTTTGTGAATCCATAATTTCTATATGTCTAATATATATAATTTTCCATTGAATTTTCATAGCATTGTACATTCAATGTATTTGATTTTTTTTTTTTTTTTTTTACAAATCTAGACTATCTGTCCATCCAATGTACACAATTTTTTATTGAATTTTCATGATATCGCACATTCAACGAATCCAAAATTTTCTTGAAATCTAGACATTCTGTGTCTATTGTACACAATTTTCCATTGAATTTTCATCGTCGTACATTCAACGAATTTGAATTTTTTCTTAAATATGGACTTTTTGTACATCTAATGTACGTAATTTTCCATTGAATTTTCATGACATCATATATTTAGCAAATTGCAATTTTTTCACTTATACAGACTTTCTCTACATCTGCTATACACAAATTTTCATTGGATTTTCACAATATCGTACATTCAACGAATTCAAATTTTTCGCGTATTTGAACTATTTGTCGATATAATGTAATCAATTTTCCATTGGATTTTGACGATTTTGTGCATTCAACGAATTCGATCTTTCTGTACAAATAATGCAAACAACTTTCCGTTGATTTTTCTTGACATCGTACATTCAACGAATTGGAATTCTTCCTCAAATTTGGACTTTCTGTCCAATTAATGTACACAATTTTCCATTGAATTTTCACGATATTGTACATTTAACAAATTCAAATTTTTCCACGTATTCAGTCTGCCCATCTAATGTACTCAATTTTTCTATGAATATTGATTATTTTGTATATTCAACGAATTTGATTTTTCAACAAATTTTGACTTTTTGTACATTTAATGTACATAATTTTCCATCGAATTTTCAGGATATCGCCTTTTTAACAAATTGAAATTTTTGAACGAATACAAACTTTTGTACATCTAACGTACATAGTTTTCCATTGAGTTTTCCCAATATCATACATTCATCGAATTTGAATTTTTCTATGAATCTGGACTTTCTGTTCATCTAATGTACACTGTTTTTCATTGAATTTTCACGATATCGTACATTTAAGGAATTTGAATTTTTTTCGCGTATTCGGAATATCTGTCCATCTAATGTACTCAATTATCCATTGAATTTTGATGACTTAGTACGTTCAACGAGTTTCTGTTTTTCAATGAATTCAGACTTTCTATACATTTAATGTACACAATTTTCCATTGAATTTTCACGATATTTTACTTTTAACGAATTCGAATTCTTTCATGAATTTGGACTTTCTATACATTTAATGTACCCAAATTTTCATTGAATTTTTATGATGTCGAACATTTAACGAATTCAAAATTTTCCACGTATTCGGACTATCTATCCATCTAATGTACTCAATTTTTCATTTAATATTGATGATTTCGTCTGTTCAACGAATTTGATTTTTTTTAACCGAATTTGGAGTTTCTCTGCATTAAATGTACACAATTTTCAACAGAATTTTCCAGATATCGGTCATATAACGAATTCGAATTTTTTGTACAGCTAACCTTCACAATTTTCCATTGAATTTTCACGATGTCGTACATTCAACGAGTTTGAAGTTTTCTACGAATTCGGACTCTGTCCATCTATTGTACACATTTTTCTACTGAATTTTCATGATATCGTAGATTCAACAAATTTTTGTTTTTCCAAGAATCCGAACTTTTTGAATATTCAACGTACGTTGTTTCCATTGGGTTTTCACGTTATCCTACATTTATTGAATTCAAAATTTTTCATGTAGTCGGACTATTTGTCCATCTATTGCACTCAATTTTTCAATGAATTTTAGCGATATCGTACATTCAACGAATTCAATTTTCTTTAGAGATGGCAATTTAGATCCGGCCCGCGGATACCCGGCCCGACCCGACCCTAATGGGCCGGATTTTACCCGGTCCGATAAAGAATAGGGTCGGATATGGGTTTTAAAAAAAAAAACCCGAAGCGGATCTGGGTCGGGTTCGGGTTTTAAAAAAAATCCGAAACCCGACCAGAAACCCGGCCCAGATAAAAACCCTGTTATATTAAATGACTAAACCCCCCCTTATATATATATATATATATATATATATATATCATATTAGTAACATTGTGGACTTGATTGAATGGGTTTGAATCTAGAAAAAAAATTGTAATGGGCTTCAAAATATATATATTTTTATTTGGTTGGGTTAGATTTGGGCCCAAGAGATAAACGGGGCCCGTGGGGCCCGACGGGGCGGGTTAGGGCATGTAAAAACCCGGCCCGAACCCGACCCGTTGCCATTCCTAATTTTCTTTCGTGAATCTGTAATTTCTATATATCTAATATATAGAATTTTCCATTGAATTTGCGTAGTATCGTACTTTCAATGAATTTGATTTTTTTTTTTACAAATCTGGACTATCTGTCCATTCAATGTACACAATTTTTTATTGAATTTTCATGATATCATATGTTCAACTTATTCAAATTTTTCCTGAAATCGGGACAATCTTTGTGTGTAATGTACACAATCCATTGAATTTTCATTGTCGTACAATCAACGAATTTGAATTTTTTCTCAAATATGGTCTTTTTGTATATCTAAATGTACATAATTTTCCATTGAATTTTCACGATATCATATATTCAGCAAATTGCAATTTTTACACGAATACAGACTTTCTCTACATCTGCAATAAACAAATTTTCATTGCATTTTCACAATTTCGTACATTCAACGAATTCAAATTTTTTCGCGTATTTGAACTATTTGTCGATCTAATATACTCAATTTTCCATTGGATTTTGACGGTTTTTTACATTCAACGAATTCGAATTTTTCCACAAATTCGAACTTTTTGTACAAATACTGTACACAGTTTTCTGTTGTTTTTTCTCGACAACGTACATTCAACGAATTGGAATTCTTCCTCGAATTTGGACTTTCTGTCCATCTAATGTACACAATTTTCTATTGAATTTTCATGATATTGTACATTTAACGAATTCAAATTTTTCATCATATTCAGTCTGTCCATCTAATGTAGTCAATTTTTCTATGAATATTAAGAATTTTGTACATTCAAAGAATTTGATTTTTTCAACAAATTTTGACTTTTTGTACATTTAATGTACACAATTTTCCATTGAATTTTCACGATATCGTCTATTTAACAAATTTGAATTTTTGAACAAATACAAACCTTTTGTACATCTAACGTACACATTTTTCCATTGAGTTTTCACAACATCGTACATTCATTGAATTTGAATTTTTCTATGAATCCGAACTTTCTATCCATCTAACGTACACTGTTTTTGTTGATTTTCACGTTATTGTACATTTAAAGAATTCAAATTTTTTCGCGTATTCGGAATATCTGTCCATCTAATTTACTCAATTATCCATTGAATTTTGATGATTTCGTACATTCAAAGAATTTGATTTTTTCAACAAATTCTGAATTTTGTACATTTAACGTATACAATTTTCCACTGAATTTTCACGATATCGTCTATTTAACGAATTCGTATTTTTGAACGAATACGAACCTTTTGTACACCTCACGTACACATTTTTCCATTGATTTTTCATGATATCGTACATTCATCGAATTTGAATTTTTCTACGAATTTGGACTTGTTGTCCATGAAACGTACACAGTTTTTCATTGAATTTTCACGATATCGTACATTTAAGGAATTCAAATTTTTCCACGTATTCGGTATATCTGTCCATGTAATGTACTCAATATTCGATTAAATTATGATGGTTTTGTACATTCATCGAGTTTCAGTTTTTCTACGAATTCAGACTTTCTATACATTTAATGTACACAATTTTCCACTGAATTTTCACGATATTTTACATTTAACGTATTCGAATTCTTCCATGAATTTGGACTTTCTATACATTTAATGTACACAAATTTTCATTGAATTTTCATGATATTGTACATTGAATGAATTCAAAAATTTTCACGTATCCAAACTATCTATCCATCTTATGTACTCAATTTTTCATTTAATATTGATGATTTCGTCCATTCAACGAATTTGATTTTTTAACCGAATTTGAAGTTTCTGTACATTTAATATACACAATTTTCAATAGAATTTTCACGAATACAGAATTTCTACACATCTACTATACATAAATTTTCATTGAATTTTCACAATATCGTACATTCAACGAATTCAAATTTTTTCGCGTATTTGAACTATTTGTCCATGTAATGTACTTTAATTTCCATTGAATTTTGATGATTTTGTAGATTCAATGAATTTAAATTTTTCCACGAATTCAAACTTTCTGTACATATAATGTACACAATTTTTCTTTGATTTTTCTCGACATCTTGCATTGAACGAATTGGAATTCTTCCACGAATTTGGACTTTTAGTCCATCTAATGTACACAGTTTTTCATTGAATTTTCACAATATCGTACATTTAACGAATCCATTTTTTTCCATGTATTCGGACTATCTGTCCATTTAATGTGCTTAATTTTCCATTGAATCTTGATGATTTCGTATATTGAACGAATTTGATTTTTTCTAAGAATTCGAACTATCTATACATTTTGTGTACACAATTTTCCAGCGAATTTTCACGTTATCGTACATTTAACGAATTCGAATTTTTCCACAAATTTGGACTTTCTGAACATTTAACGTTCACAAATTTCCAATGAATTTTCACGATATATTGCATTTGATGAATTCAAATTTTTCCATGTATTCAGACTATCTCTCAATCTAATGTTCTCAATTTTTCATTGAATATTGATGATTTCGTACACTCAACGGATTTGATTTTTTCTACGAATTCAGACTTTCTGTACATTTATTGTATACAATTTTTCATTGAATTTTCACGATATCGTACATTTAACGAATCAAAGTATTTAAACGAATACGAACTTTTTGTACATCTAACGTACACAGTTTTCCATTGAATCCACGATATCTTACATTCATCGAATTTGAATTTTTCTACGACTCCAAACATTTTGACTATCTAATGTACACAGTGTTTTATTGAATTTCCATGATTTCGTACATTTAAGGAATTCAAATTTTTCCAGGTGTTTGAACTATCTGTCCATCTAATGTACTCAATTTTTATTAAATTTTGATGATTTCGTACATTCGATAAATTTGATTTTTTCAACGAATTCAGACTTTCTATACAATTAATGCACATAATTTTCCACTGAATTTTCACAATATCGTCTATTTAACAAATTCGAATTTTTGAACGAATACGAACCTTTTGTACATATAAGTATCTAACGTACACATTGTTCCATTGAGTTTTCACGATATCGTACATTCATCGAATTTGATTTTTTCTACGAATCTAGACTTTTTGTCCATCTAACGTACACAATTTTTCATTGAATTTTCACGATATCGTACATTTAAGGAATTCAAATTTTTCCACGCAATCGGAATATTTTTCCACGTAATGTACTCATTTTTTCATTGATTTTTGATGATTTTGTACATTCAACGAATTTGAGTTTTTCAACGAATTCAGATTTTCTATTCATTTAACGTGCACAATTTTCCCTTGAATTTTCACGATATTTTCCGTTTAATGAATTCGAATTCTTCATGAATTTGGACTATCTATACATTTAATATACATCTATCGAATTTAAAATTTTCCACGTATTCAGACTATCTGTCCATCTAATGTACTTTATTTTCCATTGAACATTCATGATTTCGTACATTCAACGCATTTGATTTTTTCTACGAATTCAGAATATCTATACATTTAGTGAACACAAATTTCCACTGGATTTTCACGATATCATACATTTAACGAATTCAAATTTTTCCACAAATTTGGACTTTTTGTGCATTTAATGTACACCAATTTCCATTGAATTTTCACAATATCGTGCATTTAGCAAATTCAAATTTTTCCATGCATTCGGACTATCTCTCCATCTAATGTACTCAATTTTTAACTGAATATTGATGATTTCCTACATTCAACGGATTTGATTTTTTCAATGAATTCAGACTTTTCGTACATTTAATGTACACAAATTTTCCTTGAATTTTCATGATATCGTACATTTAACGAATTTGAATTTTTGAACGATTACGAACTTTTTGTACATCTAACGTACCCAGCTTTCCATTGAATTCCCAATATCTTACATTTATCGAATTTGAATTTTTCTAAGAATCCAAACTTTGTCCATCTAATGTACACACTGTTCCATTGAATTTTCATTATATCGTACATTTAAGGAAGTAGACTTTTCCTGGTGTTTGGACTATTTGTCCATCTAATGTAAATTTTCCATCGAATTTTGATGATTTCGTACAATTAAGAAATTTGAATTTTTCAACGAATTCAGGCATTTTATACATTTAATGCACACAATTTTCCACCGAATTTTTATGATTTCGTACATTTAAGGAATTCGATTTTTTCCACGAATTTTGACTTTTTGCACATTTGATGTGCACAAGTTTCCATTGAATTTTCACGATATTGAACATTTTACGAATTCAAATTTTTCCATGTATTCAGTCTGTCTATCTAATCTACTCAATTTTCTATGAATATTGCTGATTTCGTACAATCAACGAATTTGATTTTTTCAACAAATTTTGACTTTTTGTACATTTAATGTACACAATTTTCTATTGAATTTTCAACAAATTTTGACTTTTTACATTTAATGTACAAAAATTTCTAGTGAATTTTCACGATATCGTGCATTTAGCGAATTCAAATTTTTCCATGTATTCTGACTATGTCTCCATGTAATGTACTCAATTTTTCATTGAATATTGATGACTTCATACATTCAACGGATTTGATTTTTTCAACAAATTTGGACTTTCTATACATTTATTGTACACATGTTTTCAATAAATTTTCACGATATCGTACATTTAACGAATTCGAATTTTTGAACGAATACGATCTTCTTGTACAGCTAACGTACACAGTTTTCCAACATCTTACCTTCATCGAATTTGAATTTTTCTACGAATCCAGACTTTTTGTCCATCTAATGTACACAGTGTTCCATTGAATTTTCACGATATCGTGCATTTAACGAATTCAAAATTTTCCATGTATTCGGACTATCATTCCATCTAATGTATTCAATTTTCCATTTAATCTTGATGATTTCTTCCATTCAACTAATTAGATTTTTTCAACGAATTTGGACTTTCTATACATTTAATGTACACAATTTTCAACATAATTTTTCAACAAATTAAGACATTCTATATAGTTAAGCGCACAATTTTCCGTTGATTTTTTACAATTCCGTACATTTTAGGAATTCGATTTCTTCGATGAAGTTGGACTTTCTGCACATTTAGTGTACACAAGTTTCCACTGAATTTTCTCGATATCGTGCGTTTAACGAATTCAAATTTTTCCATGTATTCTGACAATGTCTCCATCTAATGTACTCAATTTTTCGTTGAATATTGATGATTTCATACATTCAACGAATTTGATTTTTTTAACAAATTCTTATTTTTTTACATTTAATGTACACAAATTTCCACTTAATTTTCAAGTTATCGTCTATTTAACAAATTCAAATTTTTGAACGAATATGAACCTTTTGTACATCTAACATACACAGTTTTCCATTGAGCTTTCTCGATATCGTACATTCATCGAATTTGAATTTTTCTATGAATCCGAACTTTCTATCCATCTAACGAACATAGTTTTTCATTGAATTTTCATGATATCGTACATGTAAGGAGTTCTAATTTTTTCACGTATTCAGAATATCTGTCCATCAAATGTACTCAATTTTCCATTGAATTTTGATGATTTCGTACGTTCAACGAATTTTAGTTTTCCAATGAATTCAGACTTTCTATACATTTAAGTTACACAATTTTACACCGAATTTTCATGATATTTTACATTTTACGAATTTGAATTCTTCCATGAATTTGGACTTTCTATACATTTAATGTACACAAATTTTCATTGAATTTTCACGATACCGTACATTTAACGAATTCATAATTTTCCACGTATTCGGACTATCTGTCCATCTAATGTACTCAATTTTCCATCAAATATTGATAATTTCGTCCATTCAACTAATTTGGTTTTTTCAAAAAATTTGGACTTTCTGTACATTTAATGTATACAATTTTTAGCAGAATTTTCCCAATATCATACATTTAACGAATTTGAACTTTTTGTACATCTAACGTTCACAATTTTCCATCGAATTTTCATGATACTGTATAGTCAACGAATTCTATTTTTTTCACGAATTCAAAATTTTCCACAAATTCAAACTTTTTGTACATATAATGTACAAAATTTTTCCTTGATTTTTCTCGACATTGTACATTCAGCGAATTGGAATTCTTTTACGAATTTGGACTTTTTGTCCATCTAATGCACAAATTTTCCCTTGAATTTTCACAATATCGTACATTTAACAAATTCGAATTTGTCCATGTATTCGGATTGTCTGTCCGTCTAATGTACTCACTTTTTTATTGGACTTTGACGATTTTGTACATTCAACGAATTCAAACTTTTCAATGAATTCAAAATTTTCCCTAAATTCGAACTTTTCTTACATGTAATGTACACAACTTTTCGTTGATTTTTCTCGACATTGTACATTCAATGAATTGGAATTCTTCCATGAATTTTGACTTTCTATCCATCTAATGTGCACAATTTTCCATTGAATTTTCACAATATTGTACATTTAACGAATTCGAATTTTTCCATGTGTTCGGACTATCTATAAATCTAATGTACTTAATTTTCCATTGAATTTTGATGATTTAATAGATTTAATGAATTTGATTTTTTCTACGAATTTAGATTATCTATATATTTAGTATACACAATTTTCCACTGAATTTTCACGATATTGTACAATTAATGAATTCAAATTTTTCCACCAATTTGGACTTTTTGTACATTTAATGTACACAAATTTCCATTGAATTTTCACGATATAGTGCATTTACCGAATTCAAAATTTTCATGTATTCAGACTATGTCTCCATCTAATGTACTCAATTTTTATTGAATATTGATGATTTCGTACATTCAACGGATTTGATTTTTTCAACAAATTTGGACTTCCTGTACATTTAATGTACACAATTTTTCACTGAATTTTCACGATATCGTACATTTAAGCCACCTTATGACACTCTCAATATTAGTTTAAGCCACCTTATAACACCGTGCAAGCTTCCCACTTGCTCCAACACAATATACCACCACTAAACCAATTTCCAACATCAAAAGTATAGAGTTTTACAAGTATTAAAATGAAATAAAATACTATTCATCACATCTAATCAACAATACTCATTAACATTTGCAAGAATTGAAAAACATTCCTAATATGTATTTAAACCACCTTATAACACCATGTAAGTCACCCGCTTACTCCAATACACAACCCACCACAAAACCAATTTCCAACATCACAAATATAGAGTTTTACAAGTATTTAAATCAAATAAAATACTATTCATCACATCTAATCAACAATACTCATTCACATTTGCAAGAAATGAAAACACTTCCAATATTAGTTTAACCCACCTTATAACACCATGCAAGCCACCCGCTTGCTCCAACACAACATACCACCACAAACCCAATTTCCAACATCACAAGTATAGAGTTTTATAACGTTTTCAACTAAAATTTGCTTACTTTGCTCAAGCTAAGCTTACAACTTTCAGAAAAAATCTAAAGTTATTGCAAACAATGTGTATTTAGCCTGCAAAAGAAAAGTTAAATTTATTAATACTTCAGTCTTGAAAATGATCCTAAAATAATAAAAAGTCACCAGGCCAGGAGTGATCAATTACTAGTTTTTGCCAAAGGGACACTTACTATTAAAATGCTTTCCTGCAGAAACAGAAACAAAATTGCAAATTGAGGAACACAAACAATAATCTAAAATAACTAACAAAACCACAGAATTCTAACACAAGCATCATAGCAAATAATTTTTTTCTCAGAACCCACATAATTTCTCCTCTTATTCACAAAGACAACTACCTATCTATCATTTCTCAATCAAATTTCTCACCTAAACCAAACGAAAATTTCTCAGAATCTAAACACAGCTCAATTATTGCAACAAATATTACCCATTTGAAGACCCAAAGCTCTAATAAGTTTAGATTAAACATCTTTGGCTTTATCAAAGTGAAGATCCAAACCTGAGACCCAAAAACATTTCACAACAATTTCAGCTAACCCAAAAAGGGTACCATCAAAGTCATCAAAATGCTATAACAATCACCATTCCACAACCACAATCTCCATTCTAGCTCACAAACAACAACAACACAACCTTCATCCAAAACAATCTGTACAAAATGATAAAGGTCTCTATTCAAACTTAGACAAACCGTCCCACCACAGAGAACAAATCTCAAACAAGAAAAAAAAAAAACAAAAGGGAAAAAAAAATTAACATCAAGCAAAAAAATTAACATCAAGCATTTATAAACAAAAATTTACAAAAAAAAAAAATATACCAAAAGGAAAGAAAAAAAAATACCCGGATGGTGTGAAGGATGAAGCGTTGCTGAATGGTTCGACTAAAGCGTCGCTAGCGATCGGGAGCTGAAGCGTCATGATCGGGGCGTCACCGGTGTTTGAATCGTTGCGATTGGGAACTGAAGCGTCGCGATCGGGAGCTAAAGCGTTGCTAGCATCTGAATTGTCGCTATGGACACGAAATCGGCGACGAATGGGTTCAAATCGTTGAGAATCGGCGATGAATAATCATTGAGAATCGGCGACGAATGAGTTCACGAATTGGTGACGAATAGGTTCAAGATCGTCAAGATGGGAACCGTCGCCGTCTCACCAATGGGAATCGTCAAAATGGGTTAGTGGTTCGGCGTATTTGGCTTTTGGGAGCTGAAATAAAAGAGAGAAATTATAAAATGTAAGGGTTAAGTGACCTAATATACTTAGGTCTTTAGCAACGAACCTTTTCTGTCGCCAATGCCTACTTTGTTGTCACTAAAGCTATTAGGTTTTTATGTTTTTAGTGACGAATGTCAGTTTCGTCATTAAAGAACCGAGGCTTTGTTAAGGTTTTTAGAGACGAAATTCATATTTCGTCACTAAAAACATGTAAGTGCAAAACCTACAGTGACGAAATATTTTGTCACTAACAATTTCAACTTTTAGTGACGAAATATTTTGTCACTATAGATTAATTAAACTCGCGCCAAAGTTTCCCTCTCCTGGTGCATATTTTTTAGATCACAATAGTGACGAAATTTATTTTTCGTCACTAAATGTTATATTTTTTTTAATTATTAGTGACGAAATGCATATTTCGTCACTACAGCTGTATTTTTAAGCGTCGAAAAATATTTCCTCACTAATTTTCATCACTAAAAATACATTTTGTTGTTGTATTTATGTACATTTAATGTACACAATTTTTCACTGAATTTTCACAATATCGTCTATTTAACAAATCCAAAATTTTGATCGAATACGAACATTTCGTGCATCTAATGTACATAGTTTTTCATTGAGTTTTCACGATATCGTACATTCATTAAATTTGAATTTTTCTATGAATCCGAACTTTCTGTCCATCAAACGAACACAGTTTTTCATTGAATTTTCATGATATCGTACATGTAAAGAATTTGAATTTTTCCACTTATTCGAAATACCTATCCATCTAATGTGCTTAATTTTCAATCGAAGTTTGATGATTTCGTGCATTCAACGAAAATGAGTTTTTCAACGACTTCAGACTTTCTATACATTTGATGTACACAATTTTCTAGTAAATTTTCACGATATTTTACATATAACGAATTTGAATTCTTCCATGAATTTGGACTTTATATGCATCTAATGTACACAAATTTTCATTGAATTTTCACGATATTGTACATTTAACGAATTCAAAATTTTCCACGTATTCAGACTATTTGTCCATCTAATGTACTCAATTTTCCATTGAATATTGATGACTTCGTGCATTCAACGAATTTGATTTTTTCAACAAATTCTGACTTTTTGTACATTTAATGTACACAATTTTCCATTGAATTTTCACAATATCGCCTATTTAACAAATTTAAATTTGTGAACAAATACGAACCTTTTGTACATCTAACGTACAAAGTTTTCCATTGAGTTTTCATGATATCGTACATTCATCGAATTTGAATTTTTCTACGAATTCGAACTTTCTGTCCATCTAACGTACACAATTTTTCATTGAATTTTCACGATATCGTACATTTAAGGAATTTGAATTTTTCCACGTATCCGGAATATCTGTCCATCTAATGCGCTCAATTTCCCATCCAATTTTCATGATTTTGTACATTCAACGAATTTGAGTTTTTCAACGTGTTCAGACTTTCTATACATTTAATGTACACAATTTTCCACTGAGTTTTCACGATATTTTACATTTAACGAATTCAAATTCTTCAATGAATTTGGACTTTGTATACACTTAATGTACACAAATTTTCATTGAATTTTCAAGATATCGTACATTTAACGAATTCAAAATTTTCCACGTATTTGGACTATCTATCCATCTAATGTGCTCAATTTTCCTTTGAATATTGAGGTCTTTGTACATTCAACAAATTTGATTTTTTCAACAAATTCTGACTTTTTGTACATTTAATTTACACAAATTTCCACTGAATTTTCATGATATCGCCTAGTTAACAAATTCAAATTTTTGAACGAATACAAACCTGTTGTACGTGTAATGTACATAGTCTTCCATTGAGTTTTCATGATATCGTACATTCATCAAATTTGAATTTTTCTATGAATTCGGACTTTCTGTCCATTTAACGTATACTGTTTTTCATTGAATTTTCACGATATCGTACATTTAAGGAATTCAAATTTTTCCACGTATTCGGAGTATCTGTCCATCTAATGTGCTTAATTTTCCATCGAATTTTGATGATTTTGTACATTCAACAAAAATTTGAGTTTTTTAACGAAGTCAGACTTTCTATATATTTAATGTACACAATTTTCCACTGAATTTTCACGATATTTTAAATTTCACGAATTTGAATTCTTCCATGAATTTGGACTTTCTATACATTTAATGTAAACAAATTTTCATTGAATTTTCACGATATCGTACATATAACGAATTCAAAATTTTCCATGAATTCACATTATTTGTCCATCTAATGTACTCAATTTTCCATTGAATATTGAGGATTTCGTGCATTCAACAAATTTGGACTTTCTGTTCATTTAATATACACAATTTTCAACAGAATTACCCCAGTATCATACATTTAACAAATTTTAATTTTGAAACGAATTCAAACTTTTGTACATTGAACATACATAGTTTTCCATTGAATTTTCACGATGTCGTACATTCATCGAATTTGAATTTTTCTACGAATCCAGACTTTCTATCCATCTATTGTACACAGTTTTCCATTGAATTTTCACGGTTTCATGCATTCAACGATTTGATTTTTTCAACAAATTCAAATTTCTATACATTTAATGTACACAATTTTCCACTAAATTTTCTCGATATCGTACACTTAACAAATTCGAATTTTTCCTCAAATGTAGAATTTTTGTACATCTAATATACATAGTTTTTCATTGAGTTTTCATGATATTGTACATTCATCGAATTTGAATTTTTCTATGAATCTGGACTTTCTGTCCATTCAATATATACAGTTTTCCATTGAATTTTCACGATATTGTACATTTAACAAATTCATTTTTTTTTTTTTTTTTTTTTTTGTATTTGGACTATCTTTCCATCTAATGTGCTCAATTTTCCACTAACTTTTGATGATTTCGTACATTCAACTATTTTGATTTTTTCAATGAATTCAGACTTTCTAAACATTTAATGTACACAATTTCCACTGAATTTTCATGATATTGTACATTTAACGAATTCAAATTCTTCCATGAATTTGGACTTTCTGTACATTTAAAGTACACAAATTTCCATTGAATTTTCATGATATCGTACATTTACCGAATTCGTATTTTTAAACAAATACTAGCTGTTTGTACACCTAACATACATAGTTATTCATTGAATTTTCACGATATCATATATTCAACAAATTTGAATTTTTCTACGAATCCGGACTTTCTGTCCATCTATCGTACATAGTTTTCTATTGAATTTTCACTATATTGTAGATTTAATGAATTCATTTTTTTCCAATAATCTTACCTTTTTGTACATTTAGGGTACACTGTTTCCATAGAAATTTCATGTTATCATACGTTTATCGAATTATAATTTTTCCATGTAGTCAGTCTATCTACCTATCTACTATGCTCAGTTTTTCATTGAATTTTAACGATATCATACATTCAACGAATTCAATTTTCTTTCATGAATCCGTACTTTCTATATATCTAATGTCCATAATTTTCCATTGAATTCGCACAATATTGTATGTTTAACGAATTTTAATTTTTCTACGAATTTGGACTATTTGTCCATCCAACATACACAATTTTCCACTGAATTTTCACGATATGGTACATTGAACGAATTCCAATTTTTCCTCAAATCTAGACTTTTTGTACATCTAATGTGCAAAATTTTCTATGGAATTTTCACTGTTGTACATTCAACGAATTCAATTTTTTCCTCCAATATGGAGTTTTTGTACATCAAATGTAGACAATTTTCCTTTCAAATTTCACGATATCGTATATTCAACAAATTTGTATTTTTTCATGAATACAAACTTTCTGTACATCTACTATACATAAATTTTCATTTAATTTTCTCGATATTGTACCTTCATCGAATTCAAATTTTTCTGCGTATTTGAACTATTTGTCCATCTAATGTACTACATTTGCATTGAATTTTGACAATTTCGTACATTCAACTTCGAATTTTTCTATGAATTTGAATTTTCTGTGCATATGATGTACACAATTTTTCGTTGATTTTTCATGATAACGAACATTGAATGAATTGGAATTCTTCAACAAATTTGAACTTTCTGTACGTCTAAAGTACACAATTTTCCATTGAATTTTCACGATATCGTACATTTAACGAATTTGAATTTGTTCATGTATTCGGACCATCTATCCATCTAATGTACTCAATTTTACATTGAATTTTGATGATTTCGTACATTCAACGAATTCATAATTTCTATATTTTTAAAGTACACAATTTTCCATTTATTTTTCACGATATTGTACATTTTATGAATTCAAACCACGAATTTGGACTTTCTATACATTTAATGTATACAAGTTTCCATTGAATTTTTATGATATCGTACATTTAATGAATTCAAATTTTATCACGTATTCGGATTATCTATCCATCTAATGTACTCAATTTTCCATTGAATATTGTTGATTTCATACATTCAACGAATTTGATTTTTTCAACAAATTCGAAATTTCTGTACATTTAATGTATACAATTTTCCACTAAATTTTCACGACATCCATTACAACAAAAGTGGGTTATGGTGACGAAATTTAGTGAGGATAAACAATTTCGTCACCAAATATTATAAAAATTTTAAAATTGGTGACGAAATCAATATTTCGTCACCAAAGATGTACCAATTGGTGACAAAATATTTATTTCATCACTATAGGTCATGAAAAAAAGGCAAAACCGAGGGTGATGAAATATTCGCGTCACCAAAGACTTACCAGAGGTGACGAAATTCTAAATTCGTCACCCAATATTAGGATGTAGGTGTTTTTGGTGACAAAATAAATTTTCATCACCTATTGTTTAACCAAAGACTAACCGAAGGTGACGAAATTCCAAATTCATAATCAAATATTAAGATGGAGGTGTTTTTGGTGACGAAATAAGTGTGCGTTACCTATTGTTTACAAATAATTAAGGATGGTCATGGGCAGGGTATACCCATATATACCTGACCCAATTAATTTATCTATCGATATCCGATTACCTTACCCAATTATTACCCAGTCTATTCATCCATAGATATCCATATCCTACCCAAAGCCAATTTTATAAAATCACCAAATATGCTCAAAACCCACTAAAATGACCAATATATCCTCAAAATCTCTAAAATAAGCAAAATACCCATGAAACCTTTAAAATGACCAAAATGCTCCTACAATCTCTAAAATTACCAATTATGTTAAAAACCTACTAAAATGAGCAAATCACTAGCAAAGCAGTGAAGCACACAATTTGTAAACTAAAAAGTAGAGGATTTGTTTTTTCTTTTGAGTAGTGAACAACATGTAGTGAAATTTTTTGATTTCTTCTTGCGCGGTGACCAATTTTCAAGCGGGTTCTAAATTTTTTAGGTTTCTTTTTTTTTTTCAATATTTTTTATTGGATAAAATTCATGTATAGTATTTTAAGTGTTGTTGCTTAATTTTCAGTCGGGATGGTTTTTTTGAATTTTTGAAATCAGTCAAGTATCCAGATGGCTATGCAGCAAATATATAGTGGTCGGTGAACACAAGAAATGGTGGACAATTAAATCTGAAAAGCCATGACTATCATGTGCTATTACAGCGGATTCTTCCAATTGGGACGCAAGGTTTTGCTGATAAGGACATCTGTACAGTATTGTTTGAGTTGGGCAGTTTCTTTCAAGACTTATGCTCTAGGACCCTAAGAAAGAGCGACTTGGAGAAATTAGAAGGACATATACTTCTCATACTATGCAAACTAGAGAAGTACTTTTCTCCAGCTTTCTTTGATGTAATGGTTCATCTTGTTGTTCACCTACCTCGTGAAGCCATTCTTGGAGGACCAGTGTAATATCGATGGATGTATTCCATTGAAAGGTAATTCTCTCCATCCATTAATTATAGTTTGAAAATGTTTTTTCTTAAGAAAATTATATTGCATATGTAGTCATACTCCCAATTCATTTTTCCTTGAAGATTTCTTGGAATGTTGAAAAGATACGATTCCAACTAAGCTCGACCAGAAGGATCAATTGCAGAGGCTTACATTCTTAAAGAGTGTATTACTTTCTCATCATTAAATCTTGATGGGGCTAAAACCGTGCATAATCGAAGGGAAAGAAATGCAGATTGTGGTGAATATGGCCAAAGGTTGACGATTTTCTCACAAATAGCTCGACCCATTTGGTCTAGGCAGAATGATGTGGAGATGTCACATGAATTACGTGATATTGCTCAATGGTATTTGTTGTACAATTGTCCTGAGTTGAAGCCCTATTTAGAGTATGTGAAGTCATATTTTGATTATGCTTGAATTGTCCTTAATATTATTTGCATTTCTTAGCTGAATATAAATCACTTGTTTTGAATAGTGAACACAAAAACACATTACATCATCCAATTGGAGAAGACATAACTCAAATACAACGACGAGAGTTTCCTAAATGGTTCAAAAAACGTGTAAGAAATTTTGAATCTTGTGACACATTAAACAGTATTAAGCAGTTATATAGTTTTCTCACTACTAATGTCACATGTTGCATGTCATTATAGATCTATAGATTGAAAGAGAACTACTCATCAGAAGTTACAAAACAAATGTGGTCATTAGCAAATGGTTCTAAGTTGCTAATGAAAGAATACTCGGTCTGCTTGGTCAATGGTGTAAGGTTCCATACAAAAGATTTGGACAATCATCGTATAACCCAGAATAGTGGTGTATCTACAAAAGGAGACCATGATGGACAAATACACAACTTTTATGGTCATGTGTGCAAAATTTGGGAATTTGAGTTTATGTATCAATATAAAGTTGTTTTGTTTCAGTGTGAATGGTATACTGGTAATAAGACTGGTCGAAGAAGAATGATACAAACTGAGACACATTGCACAAGTATCAATGTGTAAAGTTAGTGTTATCAAAATGACCCTTTCATATTACCTAGTCAAGTGAAACAAGCTTTCTATCTCCGTGATACCAAATGGAGTAAACCTTGGCATGTTGTTCAATGCGTACAATATAGGGGAATTTTTGATGTGCCAGAGGTGGGTGATGGAGAATCCAATGATTAAACAGAAGCTAATGAAGCATTCCAACAAGAAGCCATTAGCGATGTTGTCCCTATCGATGTTGAAGATAATGTTCAATATTGTAAGGGTGGTATGGAAGTTGAGAATATTCTAGAAGGTATGGGAGA
Organism: Castanopsis chinensis; assembly: GCA_032878915.1. Lineage (NCBI taxonomy): Eukaryota > Viridiplantae > Streptophyta > Magnoliopsida > Fagales > Fagaceae > Castanopsis > Castanopsis chinensis. The sequence goes on from JAVQMG010000070.1 coordinate 1,978,426, forward strand.
GCAAGGGAATAACAATGAAGATGAAGTGCATAACATACTTAATTCTGATATGGATCCCGATATGGATTATGATATGTAGATTTCATTTTTTATTTTCCTTTGTATATGGAAACATGTGTTTAATAATTTTTGATTCCCTATTATTTTTTCATGCATATTTCTATTTGATGTTCCAATTAATGTTTCGTACTTAGGAAGAATTTGTAATGAATAGACATTATATTTTATTTTCTATGTAAATCTATAGTTGCAGAAATGGTCAAAAAGGGCAAAGACACTCAAAATAAAATAACAAAATATGAGATAGAAAGAGTACAAAGAATCAAGCAAAACCAAGAGAGAAAAAATGCTTTGGGATTGAAGCATCTGTTAACTTTTCTACCTAAATGTACAAATGTGGGAAGAAAGAGAGTAAGTGTTCAGGTAGATGACGGAGACTATGTACCAGCTATTGGTGATGATGAGTTATCTAGTTCTTTAAATAATGATGTACTATATATATGATTTGGTGTATGCGATACTTCGTACTTTGTAATATTGTGATGAAATAAATTGTTTTTTTAATGAATTTAAAAATCTATACATATTTTGGTATGATACAGATGGCACCAGGACGTAGCACTCGTTCACGCCATGAGAAATTTACCCTAACAGTCTAGCATAAGGGCCCATTGTTGAGCCTACTTCCCGGTGGAGATTCTGAGGTACTATATACATGATCTAGTGCCTAAGATACTTTGTAATATTGTGCTTGGAATGATCAATGAAAATCATCGATTGAAGATATTTTAAATGATGAAATAACTTGTTGATATCTTAACTTGTAATGAATTTAGATATCTTTATATACTTTTGCATGATACAAATGGCTCATTATAGGTGTAAGGAATCTACCCCAGCAGTCCAGCATACCGGCCCATCATCGAGCACCCATCTTGGTGGAGATTTTCTTGCCCAAATTTCTACTAATGTAGAGGCATAGCTTATGGGCACTCCATCTACCACGGATGGTGAGATATTTAAGTTCCATTACTTGATTTTGTAATTACACTATATTTGGTTCACTTGTTAATTTAATTTATATTACGTCTCGATAGCATTGACTAGTAGACATGCCAGTGGCATGACGCATGGATTAGGGGTACAAGGATTTGTTGAGAAACATGGGAAGCTACTAGTTTGCATTGCCTTAGAGTTTTGTGCTCCTGTTGGTGAACATGCAGGGAAGTTTGCTAGCCAAATTGGTGTATAAGTGTATACAAACTTGTCCATTATGAATGCTTATAGTTGGAAGAATGTTAGTAGTGGTGAAAAAGAAGCGATCATTCAAAATGTGGCGGTATTTCAAATGTTTGTCATTGTCCATGAGCTTGATTTTGTTGTTTTCATTACATTGCTTTATACTTTATCCCGTATTTTATAGTGTATTGTTGATGTTATTACTAAGCATATTGAATTCAAGGCATAATATTTTCTTTATACATACCTCACTTTGTAGGATCAATTTGATATACAAGGAGAATCTGTACTTATGAATAAATCTCTAAATACAAGGCGAAAATAGGCTTTTGCCCATTTCGTGCAAAAAAAAATAGCATGTTGCCCCCTTTCCTAAACGAATTAGGAAAATGTCCATCTTTTGAAACTCGATTTTCTCAATATCGAGTTAAGTCCTATAGTGACATTTTAAGGAACCTATAATGACGTTTTAAGGAGCCTATAATGACGTTTTTGAACTCGAGCTCTATGAACTCGAGTTATAGGTTAAAAAAAAAAAAAAACTTGCATGGAACTCGAGTTCATGGAGCTCGAGTTCCAAAATGCCACTATAAGTCCTGAAAACATCACTGTATGCTCCTTAAAATGCTACTATAGGGCTCTAGAATTTTTTTTTTTGAAACTCAATTTTGAGAAAATCGAGTTTCAAAAGAAGGGCATTTCCCTAATTAGTTTGGGAAATGGGGCAAATTGCTATTTTTTTTTTTTTTTTGCACGAAATGGGCAAAAGCCCATTTTCGTCCTAAATACAAAGTGTGGTAGATTATTGAGCAGCTACAACAACAGGTTGTTTGCAAAATATAAAAAACTTGTAAAGGATGAAGGAAGCACGTATGCAAGAAACCACCCACCAAAAAATGTCACACAAAAAAAATGGATTGAACAAATTGATGGAAAGTGGAGTGATAAAGATTGGCTGGTAATTAATACTTTGAAAACTTTAATTACAAGTGAAGTATATTATCACCTTTCACCTAGATAATACCTACCTATATATGCATTGAATTAATGTTTTATGTAGATCTTATTATGGTGTCATGTCTACTGGATTGTTCGTTCTATCAAATTTGTTGATTAATACTTATTTGGAAGGTGGAGTATATTTATATTGTAATCTATATTTATAACTTAGGCAAAAATGCAAAACTGACCCTCTAACTTTCAATGTTTTTCATTTCAATCCTTTAACTTTAAGTTTTGTCATTTCAGTCCTCTAACTTTTAATTTTTGTCAATCCAGACTTTTGTTAGAACTCAGTTAAGATTGCCGTTAAACTCATTGAGAAATGCCGCTGTTTTACCTTTCTTCTTTTTTTTTTTTTTTTTTTTAATTTCCAAATTAAAAGAAAAAAAAATCTATAAAAAAAATAAATAAAAAAACACATTTTAAGGGGAACGACATCGTTGTTCCCCTTAAAATGCAACTAAATGAATGAACTAAGAAGATAAAGAGGAAAAGGACCTTGCAGGGCCAGTTTCGCGGTAGAAGTGGCAGATGACGCGATCACTGGCCTTGACGGTGGAGAAGAAGTCCTTCTCAAAGAAGATCTCGGTGTAGTCGTCGTGGCCAAGGGAGATCCAACAGCTCTGCTTCTCGGCCATCTTCTTCATCTGCTGGAGCCACCTTTCTCTGAGCGCCTCCAGATCGTCGAGGTTAAGGCGATCCAGTGCTAAGATCTCCTCGTCTAGCTTGTCCTCCATGGCCTTCGCCACCGCCAGTCATTGGTCCCATTGAAATGTTTTGTTTTTTTTGTTTTTGTTTTTTTTATAGGTTTTTCTTTTTTTCTTTTAATTCTAAAAAAAAAAAAAAGGTAAAACGGCGTTGTTTCAGTGAGTTTAACGGTAGCCTTAACTGAGTTCTAACGGAAGCCTGGATTGACAAAAATTAAAAGTTAGAAGATTGAAATGACAAAACTTAAAGTTAGAGGACTGGAATGAAAAATATTGAAAGTTAGAGGGTCAGCTTTGCATTTTTGTCTATAATTTAAGTCAAAATTCTAATATTTTCTTGGTCATTATTCTTTATAGAAAGTCTCAGAAAGAAATGCTAAAAACAGAAATAAAGAGAGAACGGTTGACAAACACATTCATAGATGTGGAAACAAGTTACTTGCAGTTAAGGTGGATGAGGCGGTGTGTTATTTCAATTTTTCAAAAGCTTAGTATATTACTTGTTATAATTAATTAAATTGTCTTCTAACATTGGAAAGCAAACTAATTAGAGGCGAAAAAATGGAGGTCATATTCCTAAGCTGGCACAACTCTGCTATGATACTCGCTTCAATTCAAAGACAAAGCAGTGGGTACACCCTGATTGCGAACATACATATGTATTTATATCAATACATGTCTTGATTTTGCAAAACTAGAATATATGTATTTTTATTCTATATATGTGTGCAAAACTAGAACATATGAATTTTTTATGGTTTCTATTATTGGAAATGACAACAAGAGATGTTAAGAGTACAAGAAGAGTATTGTGGCACTCCTGAATCACAGCCTTTGACCGAATAAGAGATATCTATGATGGTTCTTAAGTCGAGATCTGGCTATGTAAAAGGACTTGGCATGAGGCCTTCCTCATCTCTTAGGACTTCTGCTTCATCTTCCTCAACTTAGTATACTCAACAACTTGAGAGTCGAGAGCTCCGGGATGCAAACTACAGGCTAGAGGGTCGAGTAGAAGAGCTCCAAGATGCAAACTTTAGGCTAGAGGAGAAGATAGATTGCATCATAAAATATTTAAGGAGCAAGGGTGACAATGACATTTGTGGTAGTGTGGGGAGCTCATCTACAAAGTAGAACACACCTTGGTTAGTTTTTTATTTTCCTGCCTAAGAGTATTACTATTGGGGCTTGTATACGGTATATGTTGCTATATTTTAGCATAAAAACACAAAAGCAAGCATTACCTGGTCTCTTAATTGTAAATTTTTTTTACAATTGTGCTATAGTAACCTCTTATATGTATGAGGATACTGTAGCACAATTGTGCTATAATTGTGTTTTTTTTTTTTAAAGGTGGTGATGGGTTTTTTGTTTGTGGTGGTAGTTGGATTTTTTGTTTAATAGTGGTGGTGGGTATTGTGTTAATGATGGTGGCTGAATTTTTCATTTATTATGTGGTTGGGTTTGTTGGAAAAACTGGTTTTGTATCTCATACAAAACACACAGCAGAAACAATAAACATAGATCTATTTCATTCATGATTGATAACAAGCATTATGCAAATTTTAAAATTTAAGAACAAGATAGCGTACCTTGGTGTGGAGAAATACAAAACAAAGATTAGAAGTATTTGGGAATACTTTTAATCTTCACTCTAATTCCACTTTACGTCCAAGAAGTGTGGTCTTCAATCAGTTTCCAAGGGAGAATAATTGAATGGCTTCACTCATACATACACACCATTCCACAATGATGCCTCTCTCTTTCTCATTTTCTAATAAAAAATTCTATATGTTTCTCCCTTTATAACTAACTGATTATCTAATTGGGTTGGCCTATTGGGCCTTTTCAATTGGACTTTAGTGTGTGGCTTGGAATGGGACCAAAAGGAACCAATAAGACACTAGCTCCAATGAGTTTTGGGCTTTTCTGTCAACTTTTGACAAGTCCAAAGTTATCATTAATTATATTTAATATCACTATATAAATATAATTGCACTTTAGGCCTTATTAATAAATTATAGTTCAAGACTTTATTATACATGCAACCACTTCATAAAATATTCATAGTAATACAAAGTCATGAATATAGACTGCCACTTTGAAAATTACTACATCTTAATCCTTGAGTACCCAGTTTAATCTTTTTAAGTTATTCATCATATATTTATGAAATCTAATTTCATAAATATATACTTTAGTGACTCTTTACTTAAGTGGTTAGGCCTAACTTTCTGAATAACTGAACCCATTAAACTTATCTCAAGGGAATATTTTATATCTCCATCAAGAGATTATGAATTCTATCTTGAGAATATATATTTCATTAACACTAAATGTGACTGCCCAACATACTGAGGTTTTGACCGTTACTTTAGATCTCACTCTTGATATATCAAAGCAACCTACACTTCATGATCAGGTCCATTATTCCCTCAGGATTAAGAGTTCATGTAAATAGAAATCGTGAAATTTATTATTCATTTGACAGTCGTTAGGAGAATAATAAATTTTACAGCAGTCCAGTTCAATATGTCTCAATTCTTAAAACATATCAACACATCAACTAGAAGTCTCCACTTCCATGATCAAGACAAATCATCTTAGTTGATATGTTATAGTCTTCTCAGATGAAATGCCCAGTTTCATTACCGACTATGAAATACAATTTTAAGATTACAAAGAACTTGTGATTTATATCTTTTGTGACTTTTCACATAAATCACATACTATGCATCTCATGGACTATATGATAATGTCCAAATATTCATATTACCATTATTTTATATAATAATAAAACAACTTTATTTATCATAACATTAAGTCATACATAGCATTATACAATAGGATTTAAGGGCACACATCCTAACAATCTCCCATTTTCCCTAAGGACTATTGTGCACTAATCTAACTCTCATTCCCTTCAAATGTGACTCAAAAATCCTTTGGGGCAAGGTTTTGGTAAAGAGATCCGCTAGATTACTTGCACTACCAATCTTTGCTACTATTACATCTGCTCGAGCAATAAAGTCTCGAATAATGTGGTACTTTCTCTCAATGTACTTTCCTTTCTTGCAATTTCTTAGATCTTTGGATTATGCAACCGCTTCACTATTGCCGTAAAACAATGTGATGGGAACTTGCTCCATTCTTATAACACTAAGATCAGAAGAAATTTCTTGAACCAAACAGCTTCTTTTGCTGCTTCATAAGCAACAACGTACTTAGCTTCCATGGTGGAGTCCGCTATACAAGATTGCTTAACACTCCTCCAACTTATGGCTCCACCTCCCAAAGTGAAAACACATCCTGAAGTGGATTTTCTGAAATCTAGATCCGATTGAAAATCTAAATCTATATAGCCAATGAAAATTAAATCCTCACACCGGTAAACAAACATATAATCTCTCGTTCTCCTAAGATACTTGAGAATATGCTTTACAGCTTGCCAATGTTTTGGTCCTGGATTTGAATGATAGTAGCTGACCATGCTAACTGAATAACAAATATCTAGTTTAGTACAAAGCATGGCATACATGAGACTTCCTACTGCAGAAGTATAAGGAACTTGTCTCATCATATTTTCTTCCTATTGAGTCTTAGGCCTTTGGTCATCAGATAGAGGAACTCTATGTCTAAAAGGAAGCAATCATTTCTTGGAGTTTTGCATGCTAAACCATTTTAGGACCTTATCTATATATCCAACTTGTGATAAGCCTAACATCTTATGCTTGTGATCTCGCCAAAACTTGATCCTTATAATAAAGTTAGCCTCACCCAAGTCCTTCATATTAAATTCGCTTGACAACCAAACCTTTACTGATGACATTACCTTTACATCATTTCCAATGAGTAAAATATCATCAACATAAAGCACTAAGAACATTACTACTTTATCTTGATGTCTTTTGTACACACATGGTTCATCAAGATTTTGTTCAAAACTAAATGACTTGATTGCTTGATCAAATCTGATGTTCCATGACCTAGATGCTTGTTTAAGTCCATAAATGTACCTTTTCAACTTGCATACCATATGCTTTTAGTTCTTTGCTATGAAACCTTCCAATTGCAACATATATATTTCTTCTTCGAGATTGCCATTAAGAAATGCAGTTTTAATATCCATTTACCAAATCTCATAATCATAATGAGCAGCAATGGATAAGAGAATTATGATAGACTTAAGCATCGCTACTGGCGAAAAAGTTTCATCATAATCAATACCTTCTTTTTGTGTATACCCTTTCGCCACTAGCCGTGCTTTAAAGGTTTCAACCTTTCCATCTATCTCTCTTTACCTCTTGTAAACCCATTTGCAACCAATAGATTTAATGCCATTAGGCATCTTTACAAGATCCCATACGTAATTGGAATATATAGAATCTAATTCAGATTTCATAACTTGGACCCAATGATGTGCATCTATATCATTCATTACCTTTTCGTAAGTGTAGGGATCCGATTCAGCCTCTTTTGGGATAACTTCATAAATGTCTCCCAAACTTATAAATTTTATAGGAGGCTGAATAATTCTCCCACTACAACGAGGCACCTGTATACTAGTCATTTCATGAGTAATGTCTTGTGGTGTATCCAATACAGACACATCATTCCTAGTTTCATCCATTGCTTGTTCAATTACAGGTTCTTTCATTTCAGCTAAGACAACTCTACTTCTAGGAGTAAAAGTATTCATGTAGTCATTTTTCAAGAATTTGGCATTTGTGCTAACAAACACTTTATTATCCTTATGACTATAGAATAAACCTCCAACAGTTTATTTTGGATACCCTACAAAGAAAACCACTTCTGTTTTAGACTGTAACTTGTCAGACTTTCCTTTTAATACATGTGCTGGACAACCCCAAATATGGAGATGTCTCATACTAGGCTTACGGCCATTCCACAACTCTATAGGTGTTTTAGGAACAGACTTCGAAAGTACTAAATTCAGAAGATACATTGTAGTATTTAAGGTATATCCCCAAAAGGAAATTGGTAGAGTCGAATAACTCAACATGGATCTAACCATATCTAAAAGAGTCATATTCCTTCTTTCTACTACACCATTTTGTTGTGGAGTTCTAAGTATAGTCAACTGGGATATAATCCCATTTTCAGTCAAGTAATCCTTGAAATCTCCAAGAAGGTATTCGCTACCTCGATCAAATCAAATAGCCTTTATGCGTTTACCTAATTGATTCTTAACTTCAACCCTAAACTCTTTGAACTTTCAAAAGCTTCAGACTTCCGTTTTATTAGGTACACAACCAAATCTAGAGTAATCATCAGTAAAAGTAATGAAATACTCATAACCACCTCTTGCTTGGTTTGACATAAGACCACATACATCTGAATGTACTAGTTCTAACAAATCTTGGGCTCTTCTACCTTTTGCATTAAAAGGTCCTTTGGTCATTTTATCTTCCAAATAAGACTCACAAACTGGAAAACCATCAAAGTCCATGGGCTCTAAGAGTCCATCTTTGATAAGTCTTTAAATTCTGTTTGAATTAATATGACCCAAACGCAAGTGCCATAGATATGCACCACTAGTTGAAGGAAACTTTCTCTTTAATGATTTTACATGAGAGCTACTATCTAATTCAGAATTATATAATTCATGCTTGTCAGGAGTTAAAATATAAAAACCAACCATAATATTGCCAGAACAGATAAACATTTTATCATTTTTTATTACAACATTATCTTTAAGGATAACACAATATCTATGTTTACCTAAGTAAGTTGCAAAAATTAAATTCCTACGAATATTAGGTACAAACAAACAGTCTTCCAATATTAAAACTCTAGACTTAAAGCATAAATTAAACACTCCAATAGCTATAACCAGAATCCTGCTCCCATCAGCCAAAGTAAGAAATAATTCTCCCTCAGTAAGAAATAGTTCTCCCTCATTCAACTTTTTGGTCTCCTGGAACCCCTACAAAGAATTGCGGATATAATCAGTACAACCTGAATCCACACACCAAGTATTCGTTGGATTTTGTTTTAAACATATTTCAAGAAGAAATGAACTTTTCATACCCTTATTCTTGATAGCCTTGAATGTTGAACAATTCCTCTTCCAATGTCCTTTCTCACCACAATAGAAACACTTTCCTTTGGTTTTCTTTCCTTTGTTGGCAACTCCTAAGGCAATTTGTTTACCATCTTGCTTGGTGAAGTCCTTCTTCTTATTCTTCTTACCCTTGCCTTTTGACTTAGGTTGAGAAGTAGAAGTTTTACCAACATTGGCTGCAACAGTAGAAGTACCAAGGATGCCTTCCGCCACTACCAACTCATTCATTAATTTAGACAATGATAAATCCTTTTGTTCATATTATAGTTAAGTCTAAATTCCTTAAATGATTTTGGTAGTGACTGGAGTATCATATCCATTTGGGATTCTCCATCAATATCGGTACCTACAATTTCCAAAGTATTCAGATTAGAGATCATCCTAAGACAATGCTCCCTCACTGAAGTACCTTCAGCCATTTTAGTATTATAAATCTGCCTCATAGTTTCTTGCCTTGTAGATAGGCCTTGCTCACCAAATATCTCCTTCAAACTAAGTATTATGTTCGAAGCAAGTTCTACATCTTGCATTTGATGCCGTAGAACATTTGAAATAGATGCTAGGATGTAGCACTTAGCCATCTCATTAGAAATCTGCCAATGATCATATCGCTGTTTTTCCTCAAAAGGAGCATCTAATGAAGAAAAGCTAGGACATGGTTGAGTGAGCACATATTTGTACTCTTCAGCAATAAGAAAAATGTCCAAATTTCTTTTCTAGTCAACATAATTGGATCCAGTCAATTTGTTTTAGTTAAGAATAGTAACAAGTGGGCTAAATGATGTCATGATTTAAATTTGAAAATAATAAACAAGAATCTAATAAATAAACTGGATTTTATCAATTTTAGCATATAAGTATATAATATGGAACCTATATAAAACCATAAAATAATATATACAACGACAACCCAATCACATATTCAATATCCCTTAGTATAGAGTGAACATTAAATACTATGATTGATTGATAACTATTCTCATTATTAATGCTATCATGATAACTCTTATCAAACACTAATAATATGTCGTTTTACATTTAGCCTCTAAGTAATAATAGCAAGAACTCAGCATAGAGGATACTATAATACTTAGTTTAGTGTATACCATTGTCTAGAATCATGTGTAAGCCACATTTCATCCATTTAACAGGCTTATTTTATAGTACCATGATAAAAACACCATCTGCATGGAATGCAAAGCTCGAAGTTAAGACAAGGTGTTTATCAAACCACTATAGACCAGGAAATTCAATTTTGTAGAACCATGAAATAAATACTCTTCACATGGAATGCTAAGCTCGAGGCAAAGACAAAGACAAAGTATATATTTCACACTACTATGAACCAACAATAGAGGCCGTGAGATGCAACCCTTATATCTCTCTCCCACTAGATATTTTAAATTAAAGGTTTTTAAGATCAAGAACCATAATAATGCTAGGCACTTTGAAAACATAATTTTAATCTCATTAGGAATAAATTTCATAATCCTAGCATTAATATATATAACGTAATATAAACTCATATTACATTATAAAACTATATTATATTATATATATAATATAATATATGGATTATTATATGTAATATATAATTATTACATTATATATATATATATATATATATATATATATATATAACCTTCATATTAGATTGTTAGAATCCTTCGTGTAATACTTGCAAGATGGCCAAGCCGTGCAATTAAGTTCAAGCCATGCAATCCATGCATTAAAGTCCAAGCCATGCAATTATAGTCCAAACGGCGCAAAACATAGGACATTTACTTCAACAATCAATAACTACCATAAATCAATGCAATCCATACAAAATTCATATATATATATATATATATATATATATATATATAATATAACAATCAATGCATCATCACTCAATCGTATTCATATCCAAGCACTTACTATAAGGCACGACACCATTAATAATGTATATCAACCAAGAGATCCATTGACAACAACAATTAACAGTGCCTTTCAATCCTGAAACAATGTTTTTCAATCTATACAATTAAGTATTATACTTTCATCATGACGGTTATTTCAATAGTCACATGGATATATATACAAGTGATGCAATTCTCTTCATTATATCCATATGAAAACCTAGCTCTGATACCAATTGTTGGAAAAACTGGTTTTGTATTTTATACAAAACATATAGCGGAAGCAACAAACATGGATCTATTTCATTCATGATTGATAACATATACTATACAAATTTCAAAATTTAAGAACAAAATAGCATACCTTGGTGTGGAGAAATTCAAAATAAAGATTACTTAGGAACATTTTTAATCTTCACTCCAATTCTACTTTACGCTCAAGAAGTATGATCTCTCAATCAGTTTTTAAGGGAGAATAATTGAGTGGCTTCACTCACACATACACACCAATTCACAATGATGTCTCTCTCTTTCTCATTCTCTAATAAAAAATTATGTATATTTCTCCCTTTATAACTAACTGATTATCTAATTGGGCTGGCCTATTGGTTCTTTCCAATTGGGCTTTAGTGTGTAGCTTGGAGTAGGACTAAAAGGGACCAATAAGACACTAGGACCAATAAGACACTAGCTCCAATGGGTTTTGAGCTTTTCTGTCAACTCTTGACAAGTCCAAAATTACCATTAATTATATTTAATATCACTATATAAATATAATTACATTCTAGACCTTATTAATAAATTATATCCCAAGACTTTATTATACATGCAACCCCTTCATAAAATATTCGTAATAATACAAAGTCATGAATATAGGCTGCCACTTTGAAAATTACTATAGGCCTAACTCTCTGAATAACTGAACCCATTAAACTTATCTCAAGGGAATATTTTATATTTCCATCAAGAGACTATGAATTCCATCTTAAGAATATATGTTCCATCAACATTAAATGTGGCTGCCCAACATATTGAGGTTTTGACCGTCACTTTAAATATCACTCCTAATATATCAAAATAACCTACACTTTATGATCAGACCCATTATCCTCTTAGGATTAATAGTTCATGTAAATAGAAATCGTGAGATTTACTATTCATTTGACAGTCGTTAGAGGTTTTGACCGTTACTTTAGATCTCACTCCTAATATATCAAAGTAACCTGCACTTTATGATCAGGTCCATTATCCTCTTAGGATTAATAGTTCATGTAAATAGAAATCGTGAGATTTATTATTCATTTGACAGTCGTTAGGAGAATAATAAATTTTACAGCGATCTAGTTTAATATGTCTTAGCTCTTAAAACATATCAACACATTAACTAGAAGTCTCCACTTCTATGATCAAGACAAATCATTTTAGTTGATATGTTATAGTCTTCGCAGATGAAATGCCTAATTGCATCACTGACTACGAACTACAATTCTGAGTTTACAAAAAACTTGTAATTTATATATTCTGTGACTTTTCACGTAAATCACATACTATGCATTTTGTGGACTATATGATAATGTTTAAATATTTATGTTACCATTATTTTAGATAATAATAAAACAACTTTATTTATTATAACATTAAGTCATACATAATGTCATATATAGCATCATACAATAAGATTTAAGGGCACACATTTTAACAGGATTTTTGTGTTTATGTTGGTGGTTGGGTTTTTTGTTTAATGTTGGTGGTGGATTATTTGTTTCTTGTGACAGTCGTTAGGAGAATAATAAATTTTACAGCGATCTAGTTTAAAATGTCTTAGCTCTTAAAACATATCAACACATTAACTAGAAGTCTCCACTTCTATGATCAAGACAAATCATTTTAGTTGATATGTTATAGTCTTCGCAGATGAAATGCCTAATTGCATCACTGACTACGAACTACAATTCTGAGTTTACAAGAAACTTGTAATTTATATATTTTGTGACTTTTCACGTAAATCACATACTATGCATTTTGTGGACTATATGATAATGTTTAAATATTCATGTTACCATTATTTTAGATAATAATAAAACAACTTTATTTATTATAACATTAAGTCATACATAATGTCATACATAGCATCATACAATAAGATTTAAGGGCACACATTTTAACAGGATTTTTGTGTTTATGTTGGTGGTTGGGTTTTTTGTTTAATGTTGGTGGTGGATTATTTGTTTCTTGTGATGGTTGGGTTTTTTGTTTATGGTAGTGACTGTGTTTTTTGTTTAATGGTAGTGGTGAGTTCTTTGTTTATGGTGGTGGCTGTGGTTTTTGTTTAATAGTGGTGTCTAGTTTTATTTTTTAATAGTGTTGGCTAGATTTTTTATTCGTTGTGGTGGTTGGGTTTGTGTTTATGATGGTGGCTAGGTTTTTGTTTTGGGTTTCACTTTATTTGTTTTTTTTTTATTTTAAATTGGGATTTTTTTGCATTCTTTATGATTTCTCCATGGTTTGTAATGTGGGTTTGGTTTTTATTTGATGAGAATGTTATGGGTCTTCTTTTTTTGATAGTTTGGCTTCATATAATGTTGCATTATGATTATTTTGTTTAGTTTGTTATTGGGTATTCTGTAGACATTTTCTGAATTGTCTTACTAATAATAATCTTTTTTTGTTGTTGTAATACATCTTATCAAGGATATAGGTTTGCAGTCTAGTTTGTTATTGATCAATTTTCCTTTATACTTGTGCATATATGGGATTGGTGGCAAAAAGATAGCTTTTGCGGGACTACTTTAACTCAAATAATTTTTTGGAAAGTTTGGAAGCTAAGACATCATTTGTATATAAATAGTTGTAATTACTTTGTGAACATCTTTATTGCATTTTTAGATTGTATGAATTTTTTTTTTTTTGGATTTGGTTAGAAATGAATGGATGTTTTATTTTATTTTATTTTTATGGATTTGGTTAGAAATGAATAAGTTAATGTAATGGGAAGTAAATGTAAAGAATATTAATAAAAAAAAAAATTGGTGTCGATAATTTTCATCGCCATATCTAACTATAAGCAGAAATTGGTGACGAAATAATTTGTCACCTGAAATATTGAAATTAAAAAAAAAAAAAAAAATCGGTGACGCAATCACGTAATCTATTGAAATTTGGAAAAAAAAAACATTTGGTGACTAAATATTCTGTCACTAAAAATAAGGTTTCATGACGAAAATATTAGGTGACAAAAAACTTTCATCACCTATCATTTTTTATTGGCGACGAAAAAATTTTGTCACCCATCATTTTTTTATTGGTGACGAAACATTTTCGTCACCAATACATTCTGTGATGGAGCTTAGGTGACGAATACTATTTCGTCACCATTACATCATCATATATATTCGGTGACGAAATAAGGATATATTGTGACGAAAGGTTTTGTTACCATAGTCCACTTTTGTTTAGCATGAGTTTTATTGAATTATAAATAATAATAATAAAAAGTGAGAAGTGAGAGAAAAAAAATTGGGATTTAATTTATTCCAGAATTAATATGGAAAGGTAGAGTGAAATTGTTTTTTTTTTTTTTTGGTTACAAGAGATATATAGTCTCTCTTGGCAGATGAACATTAGATTTTATTAAATAATTTTTCTGCTATTAATTGAGATTTTAATTTTGTTAGTAATTTTTGTTTGATTTTAATTGTCTTTTTACATGTTTTAATGAAACTCTATATCTCTTCTCGAGTTTCATATGCTTATTGAATCTCGTTTTTTTTTTTTACAATATAGAATTTCTAGTCTAGCTTAATTTAAGTGTATATGCGAATAAAACTCCATTTTGAAAACTTAAACTCCAACCCTTACTCCCTACACCTTAAAAGTACTTATACTCGTGGAATAATTATGCTCCGTGGTTGAAACTCGTAATTTTGGGAAATAGCTGCTGGTTTTATGTTTTTTTTTTGTTTTTTGTTTTTGTTTTTGTTTTTGTTTTTGCGAGAGGCGTGTTTTAAATGGAACTCTATATCTCTTCTCATATGAAACAGAGAACACCAGTCTCTCTGAGTCTGTTTAGTTCCTCTCTCTCTCTGAGCGTATCTCGTTTCTAAATGTCCCAAATGACAAAACTCCGACACAGGAAGAACCATCTACCGTTTGACATCGTGCTGAACATCCTGGCTAGACTGCCGGTGAAATCAGTGACAAGATTCAGGTGCGTTTGCAAATCCTGGGACTCCTCAATCACCACCCCTTATTTCATCTCCACCCACCTTAATCACAACAAAAATCATGGTAATGGTTGTGTCATACACATGCCATCAGTAAGAGACACTATCTCTTCTTCCAACACTAACAGACCTATCTGTACGGTGGCTTTGGACCGCAAGTTTGATAGGATTTCTGAGATTGGAGTTCCTTTTGATTTTCCTAAGGCTTGTTTCCAAATAGTGGGTTCTTGCAATGGCTTATTGTGTCTCGCTAATTATGGCAGCTCCACTTGCGTTAATGATACATATTTGTGGAACCCCAGTATTAGAAAATTCAAGAAATTGCCTCATACTTGCTTACGACAGTTAAGGTCTGTTAAACTCGGATTTGCTTATCATTCCCAGAACAATGACTACAAGGTTGTGAGGATTTCATTTTTTAGTTTCTTTCTAGCTCTAGCTCTGCCTCTACCTCTTGCTCTGCCTCTGCCTCTGCCTGAGGTTGAGGTGTACACATTAAGTTTGGATTCATGGAGAAGAGTTGGAATCGAGTTCACAACCAGTGTAGTGAATTGTCCAAATGATCTTTCGCCAGCTCCATTGGTTAGTGGTGCTTTACACTGGTTGGCATTTGTAGTAGAAGGAGAAGAAAATCGGAAGGGTAAAAATATGATTATGTCATTTGATGTCAATAGTGAGAAATTCAGAAAGCTAGAACTGCCTAATGGTTCTACCAACACCCTTCAAAGATGTCTTTCATCATTCAAGGGGAAACTGGCTTTTATTACAAGTGAACATAGTGAACAACCTGGCTTTCAATTCTCAATATGGGTATTAAGGGAGTATGGTGTGGTTGAGTCTTGGAATAAACTCTTTGTTGTACCATCTGAAAGGGTGGCTTGTTGGATTTCCTTGATCGATTATGGTTCACTTATGGTTTGCTACAGAAATGATCCAGGAGAGAGGCAAGGATTTAAGCATGCGTTAATTGACATTGAAACTCTACAAGAGAAGAAGGATCCTGATATCCAACATCCTTCATATATAACTACTTTCATGGAGAGCCTTGTTTTACTTGATGGAACAAATGTGGAATCTTACTAACGGGTTGGTGGTGAGCATATAAGATTGAAGTCATGGTGGTATGGATGAAGTGAAACCCTTGTTTATTCCTTTTTCTTTAGTAGTTGGCATGATAGTTAGATAGTATTGCTAAAGCTTGACTTTTATTCCTTGTTTACATTATCCTTTTGGGGCTATTATGAATACGTATTTGATATTTGTATGTGAATGGTTATTGTGGTATGGATGATTGTTATTCCTTTAGACTTGCGAAGAACAGAAGAATTGACTGAAAAAAACATAACTAAATAAAAGAATATCTAAAAGTGAGAATCTTTAAAAGGAGTAGGCAAGTGCTTGTCTAGTGAGCACGATGCCATTCCAAGGTCATGTTCTTACTTCCTTAGTTCAAGCTACATGGTCTTTGTTGGTTTGTGTACTGCATTTAACCTTAATATTGATAATAAGAAGCTACTTTATATGAGAGAGAGTTGGTTCCAAGATAAGCAATCCTATCTCTCTTGCCTAGTTGTATCTTGATATGGAATGCTATTTTCTCATCCCTAGCTGGGTCCAATCACAAGTTTATTGTCGGTGGATGTGCATCAACTTGTTTAAGTGCTTAAATATTGTGTTTCTTTCAATGCTATTGTGTTCTTTATAATAAATAACATGCTAAGGTTTATACTACTAAGGGATTTGTTCATTAAACTTGTTTGGCAAATGAGGTAGAACTTAAAAGGCATGTAGAGCTAGTGTCTTCATTTTCTTAGTTGTTGGTATAGACTGCTGTTGTATGTCCAAGGGCAATAAAGAGAAAATGTTGATAGCTGTTGCTGCAGTGTTTGGTTATAATTTGGTTATGGCTGCAACTGTTTCCTTGTTTCAGGTTCATCTACTGACTAAGTAGAATGTTGGGATATTAGGATGATAGGAAGGAAGGTGCAGAAGGTACAACAATAATGGGATTTGGAATGGCTATACTTATACCGCACTGCCTAAAATGGTGTATTTGATAAAAAAAAGAAATAACTGCACTTTTGCGGCTGTTGAGAATGGCTGAAGTTCTTTGTTTTAGTCAATGGCTCCTCGATAGGATGTCTGCTATAGTCTGCTTCCCCCCACCATCCCTTCTCTCTCCTTTTCTCCTATCCCTTGCTTTCTACGACTTTACTGATGCTGTAAATTTTTCTTAAATAACAAATGGTTTGATGCATCCTTACTCATGCTGTTCTTTCCATACTATTACAGTTGACTAATATAATTTACAAGTATTGCTCAAACTTTTTGAAAAACTCAAAGTTTTGCCTCGTCAAGCCTCTTTTAAGATTTAAAACAAACCTAGGTCTTATTTGTTGTAACTGTCCTTATAATGTGTGCCTTAGCTTCTGATTAGCTCCTTAAACCACTCTATTTTAAAGCCTCTGC
Source organism: Castanopsis chinensis (assembly GCA_032878915.1). Classification (NCBI taxonomy): domain Eukaryota; kingdom Viridiplantae; phylum Streptophyta; class Magnoliopsida; order Fagales; family Fagaceae; genus Castanopsis; species Castanopsis chinensis. Next base: position 1,996,052 of record JAVQMG010000070.1, read on the forward strand.
TGCTGTCCAGAAATTTGTTATGACTTGTTTCTGCACAATTTGACAGACTTCTGTCCTACAAACCCTGCTATTGTGTTCATATAAAATCTCAAAACCCTTTTACTGTTCCAGCCCTTAAATTACCATCTATCCTATTATCAGCAACCAATTAAGAAATTTTAGGAAATTTCCTGTGTTCCTGTGAAATTTCTTAACTGAAACATCTGGTTTTGATAACTTTAATAGTTTCATCAAAGATATAGCCACTCTACTTAAACTACTGTTCAAATCACTCCCCCTCCTTGCACCTTTACAGACCTTTTTATTGACATTTTGATTCGGCATCTACTTATGAAGCTTGTAACAATCAACCCTAAGCAGGCTACTTAGTGACAGCCATAAAAACCCTTTAATCCACTAACTGTACAATGTATCATTTCTTTCATGTTGGAGCAATGACATTAAATGTTCATGTCCCACTGCATACTTGTAGGCAGCAATGACATACTAGTGTACTGCCTTGTTATGGAGCTAATCATAATGCTTGTAGCTGTGAGAAAAAAAGGCTTCTCTGAAACTCAATTTTATTTTGAAACTAACCTAGTGGTCAAAACTCAAAAGAAGTGGGTGAGTCTGTTTGGTCAAGCTGGTATTTCTGATTTTTTTTTTTTTTTTCCTGGAGAAAAAAGCTGGTTTTTATTTTTATTTATTTATTTATTTATTATGATTTTATGGTCTTGTTACTCTTGTAGCATGAAAAAGTGGTTTGTTATATGCATACATATATTATGATGCCAAATTTCTGTACTCTCCTTGAAGCTATATTCTGGTTGTCAATAATGTAGAACTTTAATTAGCCACTCAATTGTAAGAAATTTCATGTGTTCCTGTGCAATCTTCTTAACTGAAAACACCTGGCTTTAGTAACTCCAATAGTTTCATCAAAGATACAGCCACTCCACTTATATTTGTTTGCCAATTGCAGGATGCAATCATTTTAACTGAAACACCTGGTTTTTTTAACTCTCAAAAGTTTCTTCAAAGATACAGCCACTCCAGTCCACTCCAATATTTTGATAAATCTACTGTTCACAGAATAAACTAAGCTCCAGAATAGCTGGTAGTTGATGCTCCAATTTAAGCTCAAGCCAGTCCCCCTCCTTGCACCTTTACAAACATTTCTGTTGACATTTTTTCTTGGCATTTTGCTGCCATTGAAGCTATAATAATCAGACCTAACAAACCTTTAATTCAATGGCTGTGCACCTACGTTTTCTTTTCCATGTTTGAGCCATGAACTTACAAGTCATGTCCACTGTGTACTTGTAGGCAGTATCATTCGGTTAACCCAGACCCTCTTATGTCAGTTTGTTATTGGAGTTGTTTGTCCTTCTATCTTGAAATCAAAATGGTCATTTTGCCCAATATTTTACTCAGAATACATTTGAACTGTGTAAGTGCTTGATTTCCAATAGAAACAAAAATCAAGACATGCAAGCGATTGCTTATTTGGTTGCTCTTAACCTAGGCTTCTTGGAGCTTTTTTTTTTTTGCCCCAAGTGTATTTGATGCTTTTCTGTTGAATATGTTGCATTGTTGTTTGATGGATGATGACCTAGAGTTCTGCCTTGTTATGGAGCTAATCATGTTTGTACCATTAAGAAAGAATAGCTAATTTTGAAAATTTTATTGTGAAACTAATCTAGTGGTCAAAAGAAATGGGCGAGTCTCCTTGGTCAAGCTGGTATTTATTTGATCTTATGGTCTTGTAGCATGAAAATGTTGTTTGTTATGTGCATACTAATATTAAGATACTCTTGTTGAAGCTCCAAATATGCCTCATTTCAATCCTATGCTATACAGGATTGACACACTTCAAGATCCAAGACTTAAAACATGATATTATGTCAGGAACTAATCCAATGTCTTTTTTCCCAGCTCAAAAAGTCAAAAACTCCACTCTGTTCAACCCATACGCCAGTCTGCTTCATATGGCTCTAACATATGCTTCTTTCAAACACTAATATCTGCACACAAAAAAAAAAAAAAATGTATCAATTGCCAGTTAATACTCTAGTATTTTTGCTTGGTTAACGGCTATAAATATTATCAGGGTAGGATGCTAACATTAATACTATATGCAATTGAAAAAATAGCCACTGGATTTCAAGAAAGCTACAAATGCATAATAGTAGGTCCATCATTTCCTGCCTGTGTAAAAACAGCTTAGACAACTCAATAAACTTATTCATTAGTTTGGTTGTGAGTTTTAACATTAGAATGAAACTTAACAATTATTTTACTCATACAATTATATCTCCTTAAAAATTATTAATTTTAAATTTAAGAGAAATATGAGTTATTTTTTATGATTTTTTATTTTTATAATTGTAAGATGTATGTGGAAAGTTTTTTTATTTAGAAATATATTAAGTTTTGAAATTATTGCATTTATTAAGGAATAACCAATACAATCTTTTAAAGAGGAATAATTATTCCTCATTTTGAAGAATAGTTATTCATAACGAATGACTATTCCTTGTAATAAAAACATAACCAAACTAAAGAATAATTAAACCATAAAAATAGATATTACATTACAACGCCTATTACAGTCTAATAAACATGCCCTTAACATTTCTTTTTTTAAAGGCAATACCTAGTGTTTTAGTCCTAGAAAAGCAGGATCTTGGATACCATCCTAATTTATGCATTCTAGTGGCTGTTCTCATGGTTGCCGAGATAGCAGAAAACGTAGAAGTGTTATTTTGGAGCCTTTTGGGTTGAAAAATGAGCGTGTGAAAATACGAGCCATGAACTTCGTAGTTCTTATGGTGAAATTTTTTAAGGAAATTAAACTTTACCTCTCTAACTTATACCCATGATTACAATTTGCACTCTTAATTTTTTTTGTCAAAACTATCATTTTTGTCTCAAAAGTTTGCATAATGTTCATTTTTGTGACTAAATTAAAAAATAATAATTGACTCTAAATTTGGGTTTTATCACCTCTTTAAGGTGGGAAATGTGTGAGGACCGAGTGCAAGGTGATAAATTTTTGTCATGCTGGACTAACATCACTAACACCACTAATCCATTAATACCACTTTTTATCATGCTCTAATAATAGTAGTAATTGCGAAAAATCTTTGTGTCATATCAAATTGTGTGTGTGTATAAATAAGCTATGCGTTGTCCAGGTTGGGTGTCGGTCAGGTCTCTTTTTTTTTTTTTTTTTAATAATTTAGGGTATAATGCATTATATTTTCTTTCCTCGTTGAATGCAGTTTTTTTTTTTTTTTTTTTTAAGAAATTCGTTGAATGTAGTTGACAAAGCATGTTTCTTTCCTTAGACATCCATTTTAGGAATTTGAATCCTATACGGAAAATATAGGATTTTAATGAGTTGTTTGAAAATGATATTGAATTTGCATTAGGAAATTTTATTATCTCCTTAATTTAACTACCTCCTAATAAGCAATCAAATTTCAAATTCAGAGACCCTTAATAGGAAGCATGCTAATTAGATCATTTTGTAAACTTCCTAATCTAGCACATTTCATTTATACTTAACTTTTTAAATTTGGAAATCCACGTGAGTGGAATCCCTTAATTGAGAAAGTACACCATGAAATTAAGCTCATGTAAGTTTTCGTTCTCCATGCATGCCTCTGTGATTTTTTTAGTTAATTAGTATTTTTTGTGTGTGTACATTTTATCTGGGATTTGCAATGATTTTTGTTGGGAAATTAATTAGTTATTTTCAATTCAATTGGTAAAGTCATAGTGTTTTTCCAAATATAATTGGGTTAGTCAATGTTGAATTTTAAATTTGAATCTTAAAATTCAATTTGGGAATTGCAAAGGCTTTAATGAGGTGACTATAGATAAAATCTTTCCATTGGAATTAAGAATTTAAATTCAAATTTAAGTTTTTTTATTTATTTTTTTCTAAATAAATTCAAATTTAAATTTAAGTTGACTTTTCCATTTGGAAAATTTTTAATAAGTTATTAAATATTTTCTCAAATAAGTTGGGTCATTAATGTCAAGAGATTTCCTTTTAGAGTAATGCTAAATATGCAAGCTTTTTTACGAAAAATTTTATAAGCTGTTGATGTGGTGAGTGGTTATTAGTAAATGAAAAAGTGATGTTAATGGTGGGCCTAGATGAAAACCAATAAGAAGTTGGACACATCAATGGTTTGTAAAAATGTTGTAAAATAGTTTGTGACTGTAGCATTAATTTGAATTGAAAATAAAATATGGAAAGTATAAAAGGCTAGCCTCTGAGCATGCACATGAGCGCGTGCTCAGAGGCTTTTATATTTTTTGGGTAAAGATTAATAATTTACATCTATTATAATTTAAAAATATAATTTTTTTAAACAAATAAAAATGATAAACTTTAAAGATAAGCCGTAACTGTAATTTTTTTTTAAATGTAAAAGAAAAGAATCTTAAGTTTGAGGAATTTTCTTTTTTTAATTCAAAATGAAATTTGTTATTTGATATTTATGACCATATTTCTAAAAGAAGTTACAATTCATTAATAAGGGTATTTTTGAACTACATAAAAGTCCAGCTAAAAGAGATGAATCCTTTTATATATAGTATAGATGATAAAATCTTAAATGAGGTGATTAGGTTAGGTTTTAAATTGAAAAAGGAAATAAGAGGGAAATTTATAAGAGGAATTGATTTTTTTTTTTAATTAGAAATAAAAATATATAACATCAAGCCTACCAACAGTGTTAAAAAAAAAAAAAAAAAAAGGATGGGGTCAGTTTAAACCCAAATCCAACCCGAAAATCGCAAAATATATAAGAGAAATACCCAAACCCAATTCAAACTTCCACCTAGCTCGCCTAAAGCTCTTCGATTCTTCAATTTGGGTCATGTTGGGCAGGTTTTTGAGCTGGACAGGTTCCATGCTTAGCCCTAAATTATATATTTCATTTTTTAAGGTGGGCTAGGCTTATAATATTTTTGTAAAGACAAGAACCTTGTAACTGGAGTAATTGACATTTCCTAATGTTTCTAACATAAAGGTAAGGTTCAAATCCTTATTTTTCCTTGTAATTATCAAATTATTAAAAAAAAAAAAATTTAAAAACCTCATTAAAAGTTAAAAAAAAAAAATTGTATAAGATTCCCCTTTTTTGTTGGTTATTGTCTTACACCTTAGTGAGCATGCTTGCACAACTTTTAGCTATTGAATATATGTGTGATCTATTGAGACCATTCATGGTTTTTATAGTAAGAAAAAATATATAATATTTCGGATGCATGCAATACTTAACTTACAATATATGAGACTCATTCACACATGAGATCTACATATTATAACTATAATGCTTAATGCATTTTTTTTTTTTTTGAAGAGAATGCTTAATGCATTTGAATCGCTAAATACCAACCCCTATTGTCAGTACATGCACTCAATCAATAAAGAATAACTATAAGCTTATAGTGGTTAGCCATTATACCACAATGTTAAAAATATTGTCCTCGAAATGCGAGTTTTTTTTTTTTTTGGTAGAAGAAATGCGAGTTTTAACATTGAGTAATGTGTTTTAATTTATGAAACTCACCTCTTCTCGAGGAGTTTCATATGATAGTAAAACTTGTCTCCTATATCCTCGAATACTTCTTATTTTTTAATCAACAAGTAAATGGAAAACACCAGTAGTCTCAGTCAGTCTGTTTTGACCGATCTGGATTTGATCTTCGAACCTCAACAACGTGTGTTGAGCAGCCGATCTGATTCTGAATCAAAAATGTCCCAGACGAGAGAACCACCGACTCTCCGACACAGGAACAACCATCTTCCTTACGACGTTGTACTGAACATCCTGGGACAGCTACCGGTGAAATCAGTGATGAGATTAAGGTGTGTTTCCAAATCCTTGTACTCCTCAATCGCTAGTCCCAATTTCATCTCCACCCACCTTAACAACATCAACAACAACATAAATCACGATAATGCTCGTGTCATACACATAGAGTCGGAAAGTACACGTGTCATTAACAGACAAGTCTGTATGGTCGCTTTGGCCCGCACGTTTGATAGGATTTCCGAGATTGGAGTTCCTTTTGATTTTCCTACTAGGTGTGTCCAAATAGTGGGTTCCTGCTATGGGTTATTGTGTCTCGCTGATTATCCACCCGGTAATGTTGTCTATTTGTGGAACCCCAGTATTAGAAGATTCAAGAAGCTGCCTCCTACTTGCTTAGGATTTCTAAAACATGTTACGCTCGGATTTGCTTATTGTTCCGAGAATAATGACTATAAGGTTGTAAGGACTTCAGGTAGTTCTTTGTCCACGTCTGAGATTGAGGTGTACACGTTAAGTTCGGATTCGTGGAAAAGGGTTGAGATTTCGGTGACAACAGATGTAATTTTCTGTAAAAATTTGGTTTCTCCAATCCCATTTGTTAGTGGGGCTTTACACTGGATGGTATCTGTTAAAGAAGAGAATCGCATGATGGAAACTGATATTATGGCGTTTGATGTCAATAGTGAGAAATTCAGAAAGCTAGCATTACCTCATGGCTCTATCGATGGACCACTCCTTCAAAGATGTGTCGCATCGTTCAGAGGGAAACTGGCTTTCTTTGAAGAATCTGGCTTCCAGTACTGCATTTGGGTGATGGGAGACTATGGTGTGGTTGAGTCTTGGAATAAGCTTTTTGTTGTGCCATTTGAAAGGGTATCTTGTTGGATTTCCTTGACCGATTATGGTTCACTTTTGGTTTGGTACAGAAATGATCAAGCAGAGGGGCAGGGATATAAGCATGCTTTAATTGACATTGAAACTTTACAAGAGAAGAAGGACCCCGATATCCAACATCCTTCATATGTAGCCGCTTTCATGGAGAGTCTTGTTTTACTTGACGGAACAAATGTGGAATCTTACTAATGAGTTGGTGGTGAGCATATAAGATTGAAGTCATGGTGGTATGGATGAAGTGAAACCCTTGTTTATTCCTATTCCTTAAGTAGTTGGCATGATAGATAGAATTGCTAAAGCTTGACTTTTATTCCATGTTTACTTTACATTATCCTTTTGGTGGCTATTATAAATAAGTATTTGATATTTGTATGTGAATGGTTGTTGTGGTATGGATGATTGTTATTCCTTTAGAGTTACGAAGAGCTAGATTAAAGCTCTCCTTACTTCAATTTAAAGAAGAATTGATTAAAAAAAAAACATAACAAAATAAAAGAATATCTAAAAGTGAGCACGATGCTATTCCAGGGTCATGTTCTTACTTCCTTAGTTTAAGCTACATGGTCTTTGTTGGTTTGTGTCCTACATTTAACCTTAATATTGACAATAAGAAGCTACCTTATATGAGAGAGAGTTGGTTCCAAGATAAGCAATCCAATCTCTATTGCCTCTAAGAGTTGTATCTTGATAAGGGGTGCTATTTTCTCATGCTTAGCTGGGTCCAATCACATGTTTAGGTGCTTAAATATTGTATTTCTTTCAATACTATTCTGTTCTTTATGCTAAAGTAACGTGCTAAGGTTTGTACTACTAAGGGATTTGTTCACTAAACTTGTTTGGTAAATGAGGTAGAACTTAAAAGGCATGTAAAGCTGTTAGGTTGTGAGTCTTGTAACATACATCTGTACTCTTCTTGAAGCTATTTACTGGTTGTCAATAATGTAAAACTTTAATTTGCCACTCAAATTTGTTTGCCAATTGTAGGAAATTTCATGTGTTCCTGTGCAATCCTCTTAACTGAAAACACCGGGCTTTAATACTCCAATAGTTTCATCAAAGACACAGTCACTCCACTTAAATTTGTTTTCCAATTGCAGGATGCAATCTTCTAAACTGAAACACCTGGTTTTCATAACTCCAAAAGTTTCATCAAAGATACAGGCACTCCACTCCAATAGTTTGATAACTCTACTGTTCACAGAATAAACTAAGCTCCTGAATAGCTGGCAGTTGATGCTCCAGTTTAATCTCAAGCCACTTCCCCCTCCTTGAACCTTTACAAACATTTTTGTTGACATTTTTGCTTCGCACTTTGCTACCATTGAAGCTATAATAATTAGAACTAACAAACCTTTAATTCAATGGCTGTCCATGTATGTTTTCTTCCCAGTGTTGTTAAAAGCGCTGAGTGCAATTAAGCGCAAAGGCCTCCTGGAGCCTAGGTGCAAAGCTTTTTTCTTGCGCTTTGCGCTTTGCACGCACCTGATCGACATGAAGCGCACATTTTTATTAAAAAAAAAAATTAATAAATTAAAAAAAAAATTATTAATGATCAATACAACAATCAAATGATCAATTAATCATATAAATTACAGTAAAATATTTTATATAATTTATATAGCATTTATATAATTTTATAGTGCTTTACAAAATATATGCTACCATGATATTTGATGGCCATAATTACAAAATATGGTTGAATCAAAATAGAGGTATAGAACCAAGAAGGCAGATGTTAAAATGTACTAGAATGTTAAGTAATGTTATCTTTGTGAGTGTTTGATTTAGTGTTTGTTTGTGTGGTTATAGTTAAAAGTTCAAAAATATCTAAAAAGATAGGCATAGGTATATGATAGCATACCACACTATTAGTTTTTATATATTAAATAAATGGCTTATATCAAACATATTTAGATCTAATGGCTACAAAATCAAATCAGGATTTAAAAAAAAAATTACAGAAAGCTCAAAAAAGAGCATTTTTGTGAGGGCGCTTCGCTTTAGAGGGAAAAAGCCCCAAGGGCTTTGCGCTCTGCGCTTTGCGCGCGCTTTTAACAACACTGTTTCTTCCATGTTTGAGCCATGAAGTTACAAGTTATGTCCACTGCATACTTGTAGCAGTATCACTCAAAAAGCCCAGTCTCTCTTATGTCAGTTTGTTATTGGAGTTGTTTGTCCATATATCTTGAAATCAAAATGGTCATTCTGTCCATTATTGTACCCAGGACTACATTTGAAATGTGTAAGTGCTTGATTGCCAATAGAATTAGTTATGATAGAAACAAAAATCAAAACATACAAGTGATTTCTTTTTTCGTTAGTCTTAACCTAGTCTTCTTGGAGCTTTTTTTTTTTTTGTTGCCCCAAGTGTATTGATGCTTTTCTGTTGGATGTGTTGCACGGTTTTTTGATGGATGATGACCTAGAGTTCTGCCTTGTCATGGAGCTAATCATTTTTGTACCTTTAAGAAAGAATGGCTTCTCAGAAAAATTCTGGATTAAATTTAACTTCTTGCATTGACATCAACTAGTCTAGTCTCAACATACAGTCTGTTTGTGGAATAAAAGTTTTAAATGTATATATATATATATATATATATCATAAATTCATCTTCCAAAAGCTTAAGTTGTTAGGAAATGGTGAATTCAATTATTTAATTATTATTCTAACAAGATTGAAGTTGAAACAATCAAATATGATTTTCTAGGCTCAAAGGGCTAAGAAATATTCAAAGATAAAATTTCATAAAGTATGTAACAAAAGGCCATCTACAATGACTCAAAAGAGGCTATTTAATATAGCCTTTAGTAACCCTAGAATTCTAGTCCTTTAACTTACATATAGCAATTAAATCTTAACTATAGCTAGTCTCAGTTGTTTTCTTTTTAATTTATTTTTTAAGTGTCCGATGTTGAAGTAATTTGTATTGTTCAAAGCCAGAGATAACAACCAGATTTCTTTGTGATGGTTTTGGTAAAATTGCCAAATTGGCTTCTTCTTTTTCCTTATTTTGATAAGTAATAATATTTACTCAAAAAGAATCAAGTCCACAGGTTGTATACTAGCTAAAGGTTATATAGGAGATCTAAAATTACAATGAACAATAAAATCAAATAATATTTGAAAAGAAAATTTCCCTGAAGCTCCCATCCACTCAAGCAAGGTCTTCAAAACTTTTTCTTTTAATTCTAAAGTTGGCTTCTTATTTGGTTGCATTGGCGAATCTTTATCATAGCCAAAGATTTTTTGAAGCAGAGAATCGTTCGAGGAGCAAGGCTTGGTGCCTTCCTTTCCTAAATTGTTGGATTTAGTGAAGGTTCGTCTTGGAGGAGAGGATGGCGTGGTTTAAGGTTAAATGGAATATAGAAAGTTTGATGTCCACTCTTATTGTAGGCTTTCAGAGAACCTATTGGAGCTATGTTTCTGTGGAATCCAATGGTGTCCTTTAATGTTTCTTTGTGCAAGACTGCAGCTTTAGGAAGGATTTTAATTAGTAAAGAATATCCAAATGTAGTGGAGCAAAAATGTTGATAAGTTGTTGCTGTTTAGTTATAATTTGGTCATTTCTGCGAATGATTCCTTGTTTCAGGTTTGAGGTATTAGGATGGTAGGAAGGAAGGTGCAGAAGGCACAACAATAATGGGATTTGGAATGGTTATATCACTTTGCCTAAATGGTATATTTTGTTAAAAGAAAAAACTGCACTTTTAAAGTCTTTTTATTATATGGGGTTCTTTGATAGGACCTTCCAGATGCTGTAATTTTGCTTGAAGGTTCTTCTCAATATCTCCAGGGCACTAAAGTTTTACCCAATTTTTTATAACTAAGAACAAAATTTTTTGATGCATCCTCACTCTCTCCTTTTTGCACTGTCACAGTTGATGGATATGGTTTATGGGTATTGCTCAAAGCTTCTGAAAAGCTCAAAAATTTACCTCATCACGCCTCTTTTAAGATTTAAAACAAGCCTACGTCTTATCTGTTGAAGCAGCCCATATAATTTGTGCCTTAACTTCTAATTAACCCCCTTAACCACCCTATCTTAAAACTTTTGCTGCTTTCCTGAAAATTGCTGTGACTTGTTTCTGCACAATTTGTTAGACTTCTTTCATTTAAACGCTGCTATTATGTTCAAATTTCAAGCTCTGACTCCTTTTACAATTCCAAGCTCTTAACTTATCATTTATCCTATCCTTAGCAACCAAATAAGAAATTGTAGGAAATTTCTGTGTTCCTGTGCAATCTTCTTTGGCTGAAAGACCTGGTTTTTATTACTCCAATAGTTTCATGAAACATACAGCCACTTCACATAAAATTTTGGAAAATAAAAATTCTATTGTTCACAAAATGAACTAAGCCCCTGAATTGCCACCTATTCCTACACCATTTTAATCTCAAAAGTCAAACCCCACCCCCCCCCCCCCCCCTCTTCCCAAAACTCCCTCAAACCTTTACAAACCTTTGTATTGACATTTTTACTCAGCACTTTGCTACCGATGAAACTATAATAATTAACCCTAAACAGGGTACTCCCTACAGCCCTAACAAATGTTTAATTCACTGACTGAGCAATGTAACTTTTCTTTTATGTTAGTGCCATTATGTTAAATGTTATTCGAGTCCCAATGCATGCTTGTAGGAAGCATCTCTCAATTAGCCCATACTCTCCTAATCCTAAGTCAGTTTGTTATAGGAGTTGTTTGTCCTTATTCTACGTTGTAATGAGAACAGTCATTGTCCATTAAGGTACTCAAAATTTGAATTGTATATGTACTTGATTGCCAATTGAATTACTTCTGCCAAAATGAAAATCAAGACTTACAACTGATTGCTTATTGAGTCACTCTTAACCTATGCTATTTGGAGCATTTTTTTTCATGCCCCAAGTGTATTTGATGCTTTTCTGCTGCGTGCGGTGCACTGTTGTTTGATGGATGATGACCTAGAGTCCTGCCTTGTTATGGTCTTGTAGCTGAAATTAAAAATGACTTCTCAGAATTTTAAAATTTTATAGTGAAACTAATCTAGTGGTCAAAAGAGGTGGGTGAGTCTGTTTGGTCAAGCTGGTAGTACTCATGATCTATTGGACTTGTAACATGAAAAGTGGATATGCATACTAACATTAAGATGCCTAACTTCTATACTCTTGTTGAAGTAATATATAGTTGGTTGTCAATAATGAAGAAGATTAATTAGCCACCTCAAAATTAATACATTAACCTTTAGATATCTTAGTTCTTGTATAATAGCCCTAAAAAATTTAGAATATGAGTGCTCTTATGAAGTGGCAAGTAACTAACTATGCACAATCGGAGGCAGTCTATGCGAAGAAGATATGAACAGTATAGATTCTGCAGGACCCATAAAGTCACTAGGTGGCATTTACCTCGATTTTAGCATAATGGTCCTCAATTTTTCTTTTTTCTTTTTAGAATCAATGGTGATCGAATTTATGTTGAGTGGTTTTGATGTGTTTCACCATCCTTTTGGATTATCAAACCCATTCCTTATATTATCTTTATTTAATGTGCTTTGTTGATTCTGAAATTGAAACCAACACTTAACAATAAGATTCATGGATAGACTTTAGCATAACTGGTTATTTATGCCCTCTTGGCTTTGTCTCATTGTCTATTTTGTAATCAATCACTTCCATCCAAATTAGCTCCTTATTGTACTGGCAATGGTGGACCAATTAACTGGCTAGTTCCTTTTTAAGTATTTTGATTTTTTTTTTTCCCTTTAAAACAACACTTGCGTCTTCAGTTAAATTCCCCCAAGTTTGCATTCTGGTGTGGTTTATTGAAGAATGAGCATAGGAGAAAACAATGAGAGGACCCTGTGATGCAAATTAGCATATTGTTTGGGATTTGCCGTTGTAAACTGGTAGTTACTTCACTTGCTAGACTTCTACTTCAAGCTGCATGTGGAGATTAATCAAAAAACACTTTTTATAGGTACTTACAAGTGTTTCAGGCCCAGGTTTGCAATTGTTATTTTTGTTAATTACTACACTCTTTACCTCTTTTCACATTGTGCTAATACATGGCAACAAACAATCAATTTAAGTCATTTGGACAGATCATGGAAGCTTAGTCATTGTATTTAGAGGTCTGCCTTTTGGATTTTAATTTTCTTGTAAAGTATCTTGTTCCAGTAGATGCAAAGGTGCTTCTGTTGTCCTAGTAAAAGCTTTTTAATTTTGAGAGTCGAGCCAATGCGGGTTTGTATGGCAGATCCCCCAGTTATTCATGCTATTCACAGTTAATACTATTCTCTGTAGCTTGGCATCACTTATCAGTCCTCAATGTACAATCGAGTGGCCTAGAAGGCGCTTGAAGTATGTCACTTTTTGTCTCGTCTTTAAGCAGCCAAAGGCACAATATAACGCAATTTGTTACATCCTGTCTTGTTGTGTGGCAATATAGTTGTACACTAATGAATTAGCAAGAGTCTTTAAGAAAAATGAATGATGGCTTTGTTTTCCTGTGGTACAGATTAAAATGAAACCAAATACTGGTAAAAAAAAAGAATGTCATGTTGTAAGGATACTGTAATACAAAGAAAAATTTCTAGCTCCATCACTGAGTAGAGCGTCAACTTGTTATGATTCTAGTGTCCTATATAGATTAAGAATAAGTTTAATCATGTATTTATAAGCTCTTGGCCTTCCTTTATAAGCTCTTGGCCTTCCTTTGTAAGATGGTTTTCAATGGTGAGTTCTACCCATGAGTTTGTAATATTTGATATCGAGCCAACCACCATCCCAAGTAATCGGGTGTAGCTCATTGAGTATGAGATCAAATAAGTTACAGCTTTGTGGTTGGATCCTGGAGAGGGCAACTTAGAGGCTAGATTAAAATAACTGGTAGGTGAGTGAAGCCACCAAAAGAGAAAAGGGCTACAATAGGGTCAATGTCGCTAGAGTGAACCGTCGTAGACATTGTATGACATATTATCTATCTCTCATTTTTTGTTACCTTGGATAATACGTTTCTTCATTATTTTAGTTTCATTGTGTTCATCAAATAATTAGAACTGCGCATGTCTAAGCATTGAAGATTTGAGAAAATTCTGAAAACAAGTAAAAGTTGTTGAACTCTCTCTCTTTTTTTCTTTTTTCTTTTTTCTTTTTTCCTTTTATTTTTGTGAGATGGTTAGAAATACTGACATACTAAATATATTGCTCCAATAGATTGAACCCACCATGCCTTCCCCTTGCTCCCCCAAGTACTTAGTGTCTAGGGAGGTATCAACTCACCCAAATGGTGTGGTAAATGGTTCAATTGTTAGATTATGATTGGAACAAAACTTTTTTTTGTGATTTGGCCCAATTGGGCTTGTCATGGTCAATCAAAAGGAATGAAACATTATATTTCTTGGATTGAGATTCTATTGCACCATGCACGTACACGTAATAATTGTATGGTGAATTGTAATGGATCCAAATCCATATTTCTTATTGGAACTATTGACAATTAGTAATGCTAATGACACCGTGAGTTTTACTCTCCACTCACAACCCATCACATTTCCTGTATTTCACTACAATCACTGATGGATTTTCTTTTCAAGAATAATTTTAATTAAATTTGTTTAATAAATATTATGGGTCGGATAGACACATACCTTTGGTGGAATGGATCACCAATTTGCCAAATCTTGTTCTTTGCTTGCTTTACTAACTTGTCCTCACGATCTCTTCTCTTGTGGACCAAGTTGCTAGAGAGGCTATTAGAGTCTCCTAATTTTTAGAGAGCGCTCAAAAGTTGTACATATTTTCACTTTATTTAACTTTTATTTGATTGCTATAAGAGTACTTTAAATACTAACAGAGATTCACCCATTATTAGATGAGAAATGATATGTTCACAACATTTTTACAATATTTTCACAAAAAAACATAAGTGACAGATTGTTACTAGTTGTTATTGTTAGAGCAAAAAAGTAATCTTAGTATTAAGTTCAAATTTGAACCAGTAACAACTAACCACCTATTTGTTGTGAAAATATTGTAGACGTAGCACCTCTTTTATCAGATAAATGATTCCTAAAAGTACTCAACTATTAAAATTTTAAATTACTCAACTATTAATCTTGACAACTCATATCAAAATCAGTTAATTTATATTTAAACTTACTTGTCAGATAATCAACGTGGATGATCCATGAGCCATGGTTTATGGATTGGATCAAACCCAACCTAATTTCTAACAAAATTAATTATATATTTTTTTTTCTAAAATTTTATTAATTAATAGGTTTAGACTACTAGTAAAAATAAATGAATAAATAAAGCACTAGCCTTTAAGCATGCGCTCACGCGCATGCTCAGATGCTTTTATATTTTTTCGGTAAAAGTTAATAGTTTACATCTATTATAATTTGAGATTACTACATTTTTCAATCACAAAAATATCTAGAGGTATGATGAAAAAATTATTTCACCCACAAAAGCATAAGTCATAACATTCATCACACCCCTAAGTCTTTTTTGTGATTGAAAAATATAATAATTTCAAATTATAATGGATGTAAATTATTAACTTTTACCCACAAAATAGAAGAGCCTTTGAGCACGCATGTGCATAAAGGCTAGTATTTTGTAATTATTTTTTTAATTTTTATTTAAATGAGAGTTATCAAGTTTTTTTTCCCTAAAAAATAGCCACTTAGTTCTCAAAATGTAGCCACTAAGCACACATCCATAACAAAAAAAATTCAAATACCTAAATACCAAAATAAATAAATTAAAAAAATTCAAATACCTCAAAACCAAAATAAATATATTAAATAGGAAAGGCTCTCACAATCACAGTCTCAACTCTCACGTTTTTCTGTTTTAAATGGGAGTTATGAAGTTAAAAAAAAAAAAAAAAAATTATAAAAAATGCCGTCAACATTAGCAAGTACTATTGATCACCAATAATATCATTTAATTTTTAAAAATTTATTTTCTTGAAAAAAAATAAAAATGGAATTGTAGTAAAAAGGCACAACAGTTGTTAGGAATAATTTCATATGGAAGAGATAAGATTGAGAGAAATAGAACAATTATCACTAATAAAAAAAAATTATTACGTTAAAAGTATACATGCCACAAAGTCAATAATGTAGTCCTATAATGATCCAATCAGAGGCTTTTTTTTTTTTTTTTACAAATACATTAGTAATATGGTTGTATATAATGGTCAATCATATCTCCTTTACAATAATGTAGAGAGATGAGTAATGGTTAAATATAAGGTTATTATTACTTTGAATAAACCAAGTATTTTAATTTTAAATTTTTTTAAAAAGAGCAAACTTTATAAATGTAAAGACGTTGGTGCAAAGTAGGGGTGACAATTCGTGTTCGCGTGTTGGGTTCGTGTCGTGTCAACTCATACGTATTCGACTATATAGGTCAACACTAACCCGACATGTTTATTAAACGGGTCAAGATTCCTCAACCCTAACACGACCCATTTATTAAACGGGTCAGTCGTGTCGACCTGTTATCTGATTTTATCAAAATGAAGAAAAACACTTATGGAAAAACAAGCAAATTAATATTTTAAATGTAAAATTCAGAACTAATGAGTAATTATATCACAAATAATCATTCAAAACTAAAGCATATCTCAATATCATAAATAATCAATCACAATATGTCAAAAAAAAAAAAAAAACTACAACAACTAATAAGTTTATATACCTCTAGTTTGAATGGTATATTGGTAAAATTTCATTTAATTAAACGGGTCAGACGGGTCAAACAGGTTTCATAAGTTGAACCCTAACCCAACCCCGTTTATCAAACGGGTTCGTCGTGTCAACCCGAATATGACACGAACCCATTAAGCCTCAACCCATAACCTGCTAATTTCGAGTCGTGTCGTGCCGGGTTTGCGGGTCGTGTCCAATTTTGCCACCCCTAGTGCAAAGTGTATGTTTCCAACTCATTCTCTAGCTCATATAAAAGTAAATGCATAAGGACTTTTTTTTTTTAGAGAAAATATAGAATATATTGAATATCAAACAAAGAAAAATGTATAGAAAGTATGACCCCTAGCATAGCAAACACCTAGACTGAGAGAAATAGAAAAAGAAATAACTTTTGAAATACAGCCAAAAGAACTATTAACCAGTGTTGGTGCAAACACAAGAATAATAGAAACAACACAAAAAGAAACTAAGGATTGAGGCGTGACACTCGATCTCTTTAAGGAGATTCAAGCCCTTAAAATAGTTTCTGCACAAAGTGTTCAAGCCCAGAATCCAAGAGGCTAATTCATTTTCATTTTTGACACCTCCACCCTTCACCTCCCCCTTGCGCACGTATCTAGCCCAATATCTGAGATAATACATGTTAGCCCATTAATCACCACAATTAAAAAGAACAAAATAGTTTCTTTCCTTTTCAATGTAGGATTAAACATTTTCACTAACTCTTTATTTTCCATATTCACTCCCACATCTTTACATTTATGTTATAACATTTATTCATTTTAATTATTTAATATCAAAATGCTCCAACTATCCCCCACTTATTTTAATATTAAATTTTTTAGTTAAAGAGAGATTACCCGACAATGATGGGTCACTATGCATCATGAAGGTGTGCTCTGCATTGAACTTTCATTTAGTAGAATAGCGATCTCAACTCCAGAGTCGTAGTGGTCTCCGACTTGAACTAGGACTGCTTTAAGGAAATTAAGCGTCATTGCTTACACATAACAACCCAGGTTTTGACATGTGTTGATCCAGGTTTCGTGAGTGTATTTAAGATTAAGTCCAAATCTCATAGGGAGCAACCCCAACCCCACACTCACATAGGTGAAATTTTGTCAAGGGTGCTCCTGTAATTCTAACACCCCACTCATATGAGCTACAAATTTCATTAAGAGGTTTTTACTCATCCTCTCCACATTACAGGATAATGCACTTATATCATAGGGATGAACAATTAAAAAATTATTTATAAAATAAGTAATTAAAAAAAATTGTGCATTTCTTACGACTATTGTATGATTTGTTTTTCCTATTGAACTCAATTCTCAAGATCTCTCGTCCTTGGGTTGGGTATCTTCATACATGGCTCATGATTCTATGCACTTTAGTCCCATCCCCCTCGATGTATCTAGACTCTATCTTTTGCCAAGGCCTTGGTAAATGGATCTGCAAGATTATCATTAAATTTAATATAATTCACAATTATGATGTCACTAC
Source organism: Castanopsis chinensis (assembly GCA_032878915.1). Lineage (NCBI taxonomy): Eukaryota > Viridiplantae > Streptophyta > Magnoliopsida > Fagales > Fagaceae > Castanopsis > Castanopsis chinensis. The sequence continues at coordinate 2,013,977 of JAVQMG010000070.1, forward strand.
TCAAATAAAATCGCACAGTACTGTGCTTTCTTCTTATAGGTTTGGATTTACTATTATAGTAACTATTTTTAACTCTACCAATTGCAGCTGTGCTATCACAATGAATTAATATAGGTGGAATTAGCATTTCCCAAATGGAATTGGCATTTTCCAAAGTGGAATTTCATATAACAAAACTCTAAGCCAATTTGCCTCTTCACTAGCTGAAGCTAATGCTATTAATTCAGCTTCCATTGTTGAATTATCAATTATTGTTTGCTTTTTAGATTTCCAACAAATAGCACTACTACCTAAAGTAAAAATATAACCAGTGGTAGAGAGAGAATCACCTGACAAAGTATTCCAATCGGCATCACTAAAACCTTCAATCACAGCAAGTTACTTTTTATAAAATAGGCCATAGTTTTTGGTACCAATTAAATATCTCATGACTCACTCAATAACTAGCCAATGATCTTTACTAGGCTTGCTAGTAAATCTGCTAAGCACTCCAACTGCATATGCAATGTTAGGTCTAGTACAATCAGTAGGATAACGCAAACTACCAATAATGCTAGCATAATCCTTTTGATTAAAAATCTAATCATCATTATTCACAGGAAATAAATGAACATTAGAATCAAAAGGAGTAGCTACACTTTTGTGATCATAAAAATTATATTTTCTCAAAATTTTCTCAACATAATGTGATTGATGAAGAAATATTTCATTACATGTTTTTGTAATTTTTATGTCCAAAATAAAACTAGCCTCACCAAGATCTTTCATATTAAACTGGCTTTTAAGCATATTTTTTGTCTCATTTATAACATCTATATTTGAGCCAAAAATTAACATATCATCTACATAGAGGCTAATAATAACATATAAATTATTCTATGATTTAGAATAAATACATTTATCACATTCATTTGATTTATAATCATTCTCAATCATGCAGGAATTAAACTTTTCATGCCACTACTTAGGTGCTTGTTTTAAGCCTTATAAGGATTTAGTTAGTTTACATACCTTGCTTTCTTGTCCAAACTCTACAAAGCCTTCGAGTTGATCCATATAAATCTCTTCCTCTAGGTCTCCATTTAGAAAAGCAATTTTTATATCAATTTGATGAATTTTCAAATAAAAAATTGTAGCAATAGCAATTAACAATCTAATAAATGTAATTCTTGTTACTGGAGAAAATGTATCAAAGAAATCAAGATCAGCTTTTTGTTTAAAGCCTTTTGCAATAAGTCTAGGTTTAAATTTATCTATTGATCCATTCGGTTTCAACTTTTTTCTAAGGTTCTATTTACAACCTATGGTCAAACAACCCGGTGGAAGATCAACTAATTTCCAAGTTTTATTAGAAATTAGAGATTTCTTATCATCATTTACAACCTCTTTCCAAAATATAGCATCAGATGATGTTAAAGCCTCTTTTAAATTTTGGGGATTTTCCTCAATGTTAAAAACATAATAATCAGGACCAAAATCCTTTTCAACTCTAGCTCTTTTACTCCTTCTAGGTTCCATTTCAAAATTTTCTTGATTTTGCAAATGTGAAGTAGAAGAACTAGGTTGTGACAAAATATTTTCTTCACCCCCACTATTTTTCAATTTAAAAGGAAATTTTTCTTCATGAAAAATTGCATCACCAGATTCAAAAATTATTTTGTTTTCAAGATTAAAAAATCTATAGGTTGCACTATTAATCACATAGCCAAGAAAAGCACAGGTAGTAGCTTTTATACCTAATTTAGGTATTTTAGGGCCAGTAAGCCTTACATAAGTAAGACAACCACATACTCTCAAATATCCCAAATTTGGCTTATATCCTTTCCATATCTCAAAAGGTGGGGTATGTGAATTTTTATATAGCACCCTATTCAAAACAAGACATGTAGTTAAAATAGTTTCACCCTAAAAATGTAAAGATGCACTAGATTCAATTAACATGGCATTTGTTAACTCAATTAAAGTTTTATTTTTTCTTTCAACCACACCATTAGAAGCAGGTGAATATGGTGCAGTAGTTTCATGGATAATTTCCAAAGACTGAACAAATGAGTTGAATGCACTTGATTCATACTCACGACCTCTATCACTTCTTATTCTTTTTATTTTTCTACCGAATTGATTTTCAACTTCTTTTAAAAAATATTTGAATTTTTCAAAAGCATCACTTTTATTTTTCAACAAATAAATATTTGTATATTTTGAGAAATCATCGATATAAGTAATAATATATCTATTTCCTCCACAAGTTAAAATTTCCTCAAATTCACATAAATCAGACTGAATTAACTTAAGCAATTCGGTATTTCTTACAATACTTTTATGAGGCCTTTTTGTAATCTTAGCTTGACTACAAGTTTCACATTTTTCAAAATCTTTTGACAGTCTTGGAATTAATCCTATACTACTCATGATTCCCACATATATACTATTTATATGACACAAACGAGCGTGCCAAAAATTAATAGAAGAAAGCAAATAAACTGAACTGGTAGATACTTTATTATTCTCAACATTCAATTTAACATTCCATCACAAGCATAACCCTTGCCCACAAATAATCCTTTTTTAGTGATCACATAATTATCAGATTCCATAGTTTGCCTGAAGCCAACCTTGTTAAGCAAAAAACTTGACATCAAATTCTTCCTCATGGACAGAGTGTAAAAAATATTTTTCAATGTTAGAACACGTCCAAAAGTGAATTTCAATTCAACCTTACCACTCCCAAGAACCTTGGTTTTGCTAAAGTCACCAAGCATAACAGTTTTTTCTTCTTCAAAAGGAGTGTACAACTTGAACTAATTTTTGTCATAACAGATGTGTCTATTAGCACCAGAATCTACCCACCACCCTTCAACATATTGCACCATATTGATGTCTGTAATTATAGTCATTAAAGGCTCTTTGGTTACGTTAGCCTACGGGACAGATTCACGTTTCCAAAATTTGCAAAATCGAGCAATATGCCCACTCTTGCCACAAACAAAACAAGATTTATTAAATTGATCTTGTGAAGGGAGTCTTTGGTTCTTATTGTAATTTTTATTTGGATTTCCCTTTCCTTAAGGTTTATTATTATTTTTAAAGGCTCTCTTTTTAGGCTTCAATTGACCATTTCTAGGAAAATGATTTTTGGACATATTATTATTGGATGAAATAAGGTTTACCTTTGTGGTGGAATTACCATTGCTCTTTCCAAGGATGTCTTCTTTTGTTTGTGTTGCAAAGTCTTTTGGAACTACCTCTAAGATTGTGGTAATTTATCAATTATGCCAACTACCACCAAATTGTCTTTGATCTTTATGCCTTCGGATCTCAATTCTGCTACAATCATTTGGAAGTCTTGTGCTTGATTCACCACTGATTTTCCATCCACCATTTGGTAATGGAAAAATCTACTAGCAGCATACTTCTTTGCACCTGCCTTCTTGGTATCATACTTGCTTTGTAAAGCTTTTCAAATTTTCTTGGTAGAATTATAAGTTGCATCATAATAATTATAAAAATGATTAGCATGATAATTCAAAAGATAAGAGCGACAATTGTATTCATCTTTTGTATACTCATCTATTTTTTCTTGATGGAAACTATATTCTTCCTCACTCATCTCATTGGTAGGAACCTTTGACGGATTCTTCTCAGTAAGGATGTAGACGACTTTGAGAAGGCTCAAGTAGAAGAGGACCTTTCCTTTCCACCTCTTGAAGTGGGCTCCCTTAAAGCGAAAGGGCTTGTTAAGACCTCCAACAGTCTCATTTGGTTTCTCTTGTATAGGCTCCATGTGATGAATCTCCTTAAAATTGTTGGTGCAAACATAAGAATAATGGAAACAACACAAAGAGAAACTGAATAATACGCTGAATATTATTAATTTGAAGAGATGAGCACAACACTATTTGGACTAAGGCACGACATTCGCTCTCTTTAAGGAGATTCAAGCCCTTGGTTGGCTAATCTTTATAACTGGTGCAGAACTTCTCTGACTTGTCTCCCATAGAATACAACAGCCCAACAAATGTTGTATGGCTAGAACAGTTTTTGCACAAAGTGTTCAAGCCCAAAACTCCACCAGAAGAACACCTTTCTTTTCCTAGAACCTCTCTTTTTTTTTTTTTTTTTTTTTGTGTATTTTGCAGTAACTTGGATTAGGTCTGAATGAGTCTATTTATAGGCTCAATGGGCCTCACGAAATTACTACTCAAATTAATCTGATTAATTGGGTCCATTATTCTGATGTAGTGGGCGTTACAAGATTAATTGTTGGATATTAATCTGATGGGCTGAAGTTACATAATTAATGGTGAGATAAGGAGTTTCTAAAGAATGAAAAGGCCTAAACGGATAGTCCATTAAGTGGGTTAATGGCTCTTCATTTTCCATAATAAAAATGGAATATTAATTCGGGCCATTTACTCACCAAGGGATATGATAATTACTCTGAATGGGCTGTCAAGTAGGAGGATCCAAGAGGCAGATGCCTAAACAGATAGTCCATTAAGTGGGTTAATGGCTCTTCATTTTCCATAATAAAAATGGAATATTAATTCAGGTCATTTACTCACCCAGGGATATAGTAATTACTCTGAATGGGCTATCAAGTAAGAGGATCCAAGATGCTGATTCATTTCCATTTTTGACATCTCCACCCTTTACCTCTCCCTTGCATACGTATCTAGCCCAATATCTGAGACAAAACATGTTGGCCTATTAATCACCACAATTACAAAGAACAAAATAGACTCTCTCATTTTCAATATGGGATTAAACATTTTCACTACTTTCTCATCTTCCATATTCACTCCCACATCTTTACATTTATATTGTAACATTTATTCATTTTAATTATTCAATATTAAAATGTTCCAACAACCAGAAAACTACATCCCGAAAGCAGCTTATGAATGTTTTTGGGAAGTAGCCAAAACCAAAACTCTTGTTAGAGATGTGGTTTTATTTTTTATTTAATAAGAATCTCAATTTCAAAATATATACATGTGTTACATATTTTTAACTCCCTTAAGTTATTTTAGTCGTAGTTATCCGAAACTCTTATCAAAGACTAGCCTTTGAGCACGCGCATAAGGCTCTTTTATTTTTTAGGTAAAGATTAATAATTTGCATTTATTATAATTTGGGATTTCTAATTTTTCCAATTTAAAAAAAAAAAAAAAAAACCTAAGGGTGTGATGAAGAAATTATTTTTCCCATAAATGCATAAAACAATACTTCCAAGAATTTTGGAAGATACCTATTTGCTCAACGAATGGTTTGAGTCTTGAATGCATTTGCCAATCTCAATTCCAGACCCCGTAAACTGTATCCCTAACATCAAATTCATTGAAGTCATCAATTAGTTGCTAAAGTTTGGCTTAATTTTAAAAAATAACAATTGAAAAGCACAAATTGAACAAATTGTCAAAAAAAATTTATAGAGAAAAAGAAACATGAGATTGATGAGAATGGAACTTGGCCTTCACAAATATAAGATAAATATAAAATTGACTAACAAACGTGGAGGTTAATGATAATAAGGAGATCGTGAGTGAGAAAGCAAAAAACAAAAATAAAAGCGTGAGAAATTACATAGTAGTAACTGCTTTTTAGTGGGGATGTTGGGATGCTAAGGATGGATAGAAGTTATAGTATTGGTTTTATAGTAGAAGTCGTTTTTTTTTTTTTTTTTAAATAAAAAAGAAGAGATTTGGGAAAATAAAAACGTGAGATTAGAGTAATGAAACTTAATAAATAAATAAAAAATTGTAAAAAAAGGGGGACAGAAGAAACAAATACATCATGATGAAGTAAAAAAAAAAAACAATGAATATGTGGGGTGAGTTTTGTATATTGGAGGAATTTTAAAACTAACAAAAGAGTAGCAAGAAGGCATTTCAACATAGAAGTAGGAATTTATTATTTTTGTCAGTTTACTATTTTAACCTCCCATTTTTAAGTTTTAGGTAGGGGTATTTTTTACAGTAAAAATAGCAATAACTAACTTTCTTTTGCCAATTTACTATTTTAACCTCATTTTTAAGTTGTTGGTTAATTAATTTAGGGGTATTTTTGACAGAAAAAAGCAATAATTAACTTTCTGAATCCTTTTAATATATACAGATAACATGGTTTTTTATTAAAGAATCTGAACGTGGGATTTTTTTTTTTTTTAAGGGCTGAAATTGGGTTGGGTTAGGATGTGGTATCTGAAATTTTTTGGATTTGTCTCTAACTTTCAATTTTTTTAGCAGAGTTGTTATCCGAAACTTTTGTTATAGAATTGAAACTGTTTTTTTTTTTTTAAATAAAAAATAATTGAACGTTTTTTTAGGGAAAATTTGAACGGTTTTTTTTTTTTTATCCGAAACTTTTTTTTTTATGGGAGTTATCCAAAACTTTTGTTATAGAATTGAAAGTGGTTTTTTTAGAGAAAAACAAAAAATGAACGTGGGTTTTTTTTTTTTTGAGAAACATTTGAACGTGGGTTTGAATGTAGTTTTTTTTTTTACATGTCTAACCCTACCATTTAAATTTTACAAACCGGTAAAATTGAGGGTATTTTGAGTATCAAAATTGAGAAATTCAAACAAAGAAAGTCCCTTAAATAGTAGTATAGATGAGATGAACTAAACTATTTTTTAAAAAATAAAAACTAAATAATTTCTTAATACGAAATAATTTTCAGAAATAAATGTTAATACGAACCTGCAGCCCAATTTAAATAACATCTTCAATAGACTCCACCCAATTGGACTTGACTATGGCCCTAATATACTATCATCATGGCCCATCTAACACAACCGTCGGTCCTGGTCTTCTAGCCCTTCTTAGAACGACCGGCTAAAAAAATACAACTTTAATACGGACACACTGACCTAATTTAACTCCTAAATTAATATTGTGTTGTCAAACATATCCTGGATATAAAAGAAAAAAGTTTTTGTCAAACCTGTCCTAATAGCAACATCAAACTCAATTTATTCCGTAGCAATTAATTATTAAATTCAAAAACAACACAATTCACAACTAAGCAGATTCCTCATAGGAATTGGATTTCTTAAGAATCTGTGTTTTAGTTTTTCTATGCACGCTCGGATTGAACAGTAATCCCTATTCCCTTCTACTATTTAAGTCCAACACTGTCTTCTCTTTCTCTTACATCAATTCTATTTCTCAACATGATGGAAGAGTTTCCAAGGTCCTCTAGGCCTAGTTTTTCTGCATGGTCTTCTAAGGCTAAGCAACTACTCGCTGCTTCTACGCCAGAGGAGAGAAGCGCCGCCATTGCAGCCATGTTGAAGCGCAAGAGTGCTATGCTTCCATTGGTTGCTTCCAAGGTCATGAAAAAGAATATCTCTACTAATGGTCAAATGAGTTTACAAAGAGAACACGTCTTTTATGATTTTCTCTCTGCGATGGAAAAGAGAGATATTGAATCTCAACCAAGACAAGCAAAGCTATCTAAGACCAACAACCAACCTGGATTGGAAGAGGTCTCAACAGATTTGAAGTTGGGTTGCGGTCCATGCATCACCCAGAAGAGAAAATCACCAGAAAATTTTTCTAGTAATGTCGCTCTTTCGTATCAAGCTTCTGGAATCAAAAGAATGAAACTTAAGAGTGATCTTGAAAAAGAAGAAAGGCACGGAGGTGTTTCATTGAAGTTGAAGCTTGGCTTTGACGATCCTTGGGCTATGAGGAAGAGGATTGAAGCAAACTATACTAATGAGCAATGGTTTAGTCTCTTTTTGGAGACAGTCTATGCAGGGAAAAGGATTTTGACAGCATGCGAGCAAAAACGCATTGAAGATGCAATAATTAGGTATGGGCTAGAGATACCAGTAGTTGTTTGGGATTTTGATACCAAATCCAAACATCAACTTCTCATTAAACAGAGAACAAATGGGAGCACTGTCATCTTGGAAGATTGGATCAATGAATTTGTGTTAAGGAGAGGCATAAAAGGAGGTGATGAGATTGGACTTTTTTGGCAGGAAACCAATTTAAGATTCAATTTTAGCATTCTCAAGAGGAATTTCAGCAGAAAAACCTTCGTCAACTAGTTTTCTTGGGCAATCCTTTCTATACAAAGTTACTTTCGGATTTATTTTATTGTTTTTCTTTTTTTAATAAATGGATAGGATTTCAATCTATGACTTCTATGATAATTTCATTCATCAAGAGACAAATTTCTTATTTAACCAAAAAAAACTTTATTAATAGAGTTAACTAGTAGCCTGATTTTGTATTACTTTTTTTTTTTAATTTATTTATTTTTGTTGAGTAAAAGTAGCCTGATTTTGTATTACTTTTTTTTTAATTTATTTATTTTTGTTGAGTAAATGTTATAATATTTATATTTTGTTGTGATATTGTAGTAGATTGTGAGACTGTTAGTTTAGCTTCCCCTATTTAATATAATAATTGATTGGAAACTCACGCAATACAAAAGAAAATTCAATCTTTTTTTTTTTTTTTTTTTTTGAGAATCCACATCATAAGACTTTTATTCAACTAAGGCTATGAAAATCAGCCTGAAGTACATCTGCAATCTTTGGTGGTACATCTTCCATCCAGACTTGTAATGAAGAAAAAGAAATTGCTCGCCTCACAAGTGAGTGGGCTACAGTATTACAATGCCTCCTTACATGAGAAAAAGAAATACTAGAGAACTGAGAGGCTAAGTATTGTATATCATTGATAATGTGACCAAATTGTGCAAGGCTGTGAGAGTTTGACTTTAGAGCATTAATGAGGATAAGTCAATCAAAGATATTTATATATTAATAGTTGGGTCTTATATTAAAGAATCTATGTCACACATCATATAATAAAAGTTGGATACTTAGAAGTTGTGATTGTATCAAGTGATTAAATGAGACTATATACACAAAATCTTAAGTTTGAAAATAAAAAAATTGAATATATTTCACAAATGTAAATTTGTGTTGATAAACTTGTAGGTACAATTCTCTATATTTAGATTTAAAACAATAGAATAATCCTCTAATTCGATCTTCTTAGAAAAGTCTTCAATTCAAGTATTGCGTCGATGTAGTCTTGACTCAAACACGAGATGTCCTCCATTTGGATCCTTAGAAGTCGTGATTGTATCAAGTGATTAAATAAGACTGCAAACACAAAATCTAAAGTTTGAAAATCAAACAATTGAATATGTTTCACAAATGTAAATTTGTATTGATGAACTTGTATGTACAATTCTCTATATTTAGATTTTAATACAAGAGAATAATCATCTGATTTGTTCTCCTTAGAAAAGTCTTCAATTCAAGTATTGCGTCAATGTAGTCTTAACTTGAACACGAGATGTCCTCCACTTGGATTGGAAAGTGGATTGAAAGATCTTTGGAATGAAATTGTGATGGATCTCTAGTTATGTGCTTGTTAGAGATTTCTTGTTCTTCGTGTTCTTTGTAGATTCTTTGAATGTTCTTGATCTTTGAAAATTTGTAGTGAAAGATTTTTAGGGCTTTAGAGTTTGAATTCGATGAAGTTGCAATGGATCAAAGTCTTTGAAGTTTCTAGAGGCTTTGAAGCTTAATTCCAATAAAACTTTAAGACTTGTAAAAATGATTTGAATAAATGTTCTTTGTCTTCAAAAATTTGTAGTGGAAGTTCTTTGGGGTTTTAGAGGCTTGGATCTGTAGAGCTTCACTAATGTTTAGTCTCTTGGTGTTTATGGAGGCTTTTAAGCTTGATTCCAATGAACTTTGAGATGTAGAAGGATAACTTAAATAAATTTGCTTCAAATGTTCTTGAGATTCGAAAGTTGAAGTTCTTAATGTTCTTGGAGGCTTTGGAGCTTGATTCCGGCTGAGTTTTAAGACTTCTGAATGTTTCTGAATGTACTCCATGAGACTGAGGAAAGTCTCTATTTATAGAGGATTTGAAGACATGCGATTGGCTCCCATTGGTGACACGTGTCATAATTTAAAGGAGGGACTTTATATCTTATTCTCTAAGGGACACATGACACTATTTGATTAGCCAAAGTGTTTTAATTTAAAATAACACATGTTTTAATTAGACTGCTTATGTCATTTAAATTAACACGTGTTGATGTGTGATTGACCCTTAAGTATTCTTTGTAATTTTTATTAATACAAGAGAAGCTTTTTACTTTGAAAAGCATCCTAAAACTAAAGTTTCTTGGCTAGGACTTATTTCAGTCTAAAGCCTTTAAGTTTGTTAGGACATATGTAGTTCAAGTTTGTTAACATATGTCGCTATTTTATGTAGTTGGCTAATCCTTTGACAAAACGCACTTTACTTGTATTTGGATAGATCTAGGATGTGTTTAATACTTCAAAGAACATGTTGTTCAAGTTTAGTATTAAAGCCATGAAGATTGGACCAAGAAACAAGTGAAGAAAAAGTGTGTACTAAAGCTGGACACCTGGTGGACACCTGCGGATAGCTGCTGGACACCTGCGGATAGCTGCTGGACAGATAGCTATCTATCGAGCCCGATCGATCGAGGTATCTATCGAGAATTAATGAGGCTCGACACCTGCTATCTATCGAGCCCGATCGATCGAGGTTACGGAAATCAGAATTTCCAGATCTGATTTTTGGGCCAGGCTTTTGTATTTGTGTAGGGTTTCTTTTCTCACAACCCTAGGCATATATAAGGCATATTTTTTAGGCCGTCACACAAGAGAATACAAGGAGAACACATGCAAAAGGTGACCGAAGCCTAATTCTCTCTGAAAGAAGCTACTGCGTCTTTGCGCCTTAGGGTTTTGTAACCAAGTGCTTCTTAATCTTCATCGTGTGTATGAAGTGAAGAACTTTGCAGCCAACATTCTTCTTCCTCAAGTTGGTGAGTGAGTCACGTACTGGGATTCGTGCAAAGGAGTGAGTCACGTATTGGGATTCGTGCATCAAAGGGTGGCGTTCATATATTGAAGAGTTCAGAGGTTCTGAAGCAGTAGAAGGTTTCTGCTGTGAGTTCATCTACGGGGATTGTAGAGTCTAGTGACAAAGGTTTTGTACTAGATCTGAAACTTCTCTTTACTATAGTGGATTGCTTTTCGGGAAGGTTTCCCCCCAGGTTTTTTACTGTGAAACTGGTTGGTTTCATTGGTTTTCCTGGGTCATCATATCTTGTCTTATTTATTTTTCCGCTGCACTTAGTTTTGACATGATATTGATGTTTGTTTGTTTTAACAAGTTTTATGTATAATAAATCTAATTAACAACTTGGAATTAAAACTTGTTAATTCTATCAATCGGGGTCTAAATTTCCCAACAAAGTTAAACTTACTAACTCTCTGGGTATTTTGTTTTGTAAATTGACTGAGGGAAACGGTCAAAATTAATCTCTAGAAGCTCTTGTGAGATGTATTTATTCTTGCTTTTATCTCATTTTCTTGTCATTTTTATATTTGTTTTTCTACTTTAATATCTCATTTTCATGCGAGGTTGTTTATATTAGGTTTTGATGGGTGTGTGTTTGCTGCGTTTCTGGGTAGGGATGCATACACATCTCCATGACCCTACATACACAAACTTAGGAATACAAAGCATGGTCAACCCAGAAACCTAGATTTGTTTGTTCTTACTATTGTTTGTTTGTGATATTGCATTGCTTATTTAGATGGGTATTGGACCATATCCTAGGATTTGTATGGGAAGTGCTCTTAGGGGGAAGAAATCCCATCCCACCTAGGCATCTAGGGTTTTATTTCCCTTTTAATTTATTATGGCATCCATTTTATTTTCAAGCAACCCCTTCCCCTTTTACTTTCTTGCACTTATATATGTAAATAAATATACACACACAAACACACACCTAAATAAAAAAGATTTGTTACCCATCTCTCTTAAATGATTCTTAAACCTCAAAGTAGGGCACAATATGGTTATGTCACCTCAAGGATGGTTGATGGCTTAGAACTCCCATCTCTTTTTGGTGAAGAATCTATAGGGCTTGAAAAGAGATTAAGGTCTATTTAAAAGAGACTTAAAAAAAATCATTTTTCAATGAACCTTTACAATATTTCAGCACTTTAAATTTCAGCTCTTTACATTAAAGCCATTTATATTTCAACTCTTTACATTAAAGTCATTTATTTTTCTGCTATTTACTTTAATGCTATTTAAATTTCTGCACTTTACTTTCCTTATTATTTATTTTTCTGCACTTTATTATTGTTGTTCCCTCATTGATGATATTGCCATAAAATAATATTGCTTGGGTAAAACGATTTCTTTAAAAACTTTTCTAAGGGAATGCTTTCAAAAAAAAAAAAAATTTTTGTTTTCTTGCAAAATTCTGAAAATATTGTGTCGAAAATGATATTGTTTTCAAAAAATGTTCTTTTACCACGTTGGGATTTCTTTCATAAGAAAAATGATCTTTTGAACAAGTATTTTAAACTTGCCTTTGTATAAAATTAAATCAGGAGATTTTTTCTTGAAGCCCAATTTTTTTTTTTTCTTTTAGAATAAAAACCCATGAACTTTTTTAGAAATCTTTTCTCATCAAATCTTTTTTCTATCAAAATCATGTCACTTTTCAAAAAAACTCTAGCTTTTCCTAAAGAATAAAAACTCGTTTTGCCTTTGCAAGCTTGTTCAAAAAGGAACTTTCTTTAAAAAAATATTGAAAACGTTTTCTTAAAACTTCTCAATAAAATCCGTTCTTACAAAAATTTGTCTTTTTCTAATCTTTCTTTTAAAATAGTAATAATAATAATAAGAAGGTTACGATGTAAATTTTGTTTACATTTTGAAATTTAAAAATTTTCCTTAGAATAGATTTGTTAAAAATTTGTGCCTTTGGTTCATTCACTTTGAACTCATAGAATGTCAATCAAGCTTACATTGTCCCTTTCAAATTCCTTGGTCCTAACCTATTATTTTGGTAATCTTTTTTGCATGATTAAATGAGGAAATGTGGATAACAACAAGGTGCTACTCTTCCAACTCCCTTCTTTATTTTTGAGTAAAGTTTGCTATATATATATAGTAGATAATTTTCACATGCTACTTGCATATTAAATATTCTACTCACATTTTCTTATAGGTTTTTTTTATGCTCCCTCACATATTATTATTTACATATATAGCTCACATGTTTTGTTTGTAAATATCCTTGGAAGTTAATATTCACATGCTAGTTATAAGTAAATAATTACACACACACGCGCGCGCGCGCGCGCATATATATATATATATATATTGTTTTTAAAATCTTTTCAAAAAATAAAAATACTGAGTATTCAATTTCTTCACAAAAAGATAATGTTTGGAATAAATTAAAATGAGATACTATCTTCAGATAGGCGTTGTGGGATGCCTAACACCTTCCTCACATATAACCAATTTTCCAAGTCCAAGATCTTAGGTTCTAGAGTTTTTTTTTTTTTTTTGCCTTAATTAATGAACCCTTAAAATTTGTTTTAGTTAGTTAGGCATCCTAAAATGAATTGGACCCTTAGGTGACCAATCACACCTAATACAAAACCAATGCTTGATGGCGACTCCTAAAATAAAATTAAGGAAAAAGGAACTCACATTCACACCCCACCCTAGAAATCACAAGCACACAAAGAGACATGTCCCCAAAGACCTAATATGCAACCCTAAAAAAGAAATTCATGGAAAAGAGGGTGAAAAATTTTTGAGCGTCCATACACACTCTAACATGCACCTAAAATAATCAACATGGCATATCATCCCTTTGCATCACATGGTATAAAATCCTACCATTCATCTAGCACATGTATATCCAAGGGCAATAAGCATATCACAAGGATATAGCATCATAAGTTATGTTATTAAACATATTTAATCAAACATATTTAATCATTCAAGCAAAACATCATGGCATCAATCAAGCATACTCATCATGTTCATTGATCATATCGTGTTCATCAATCAAATCAAATGCATGTTCATGCAATCATGCATGACTTACCTCACTACATCATAGTACCTATATATCAATGCATGTTTTTGTTCTATGCATGTTCATGTTATTCTCAAAGATGTAAACCCTAATCATCCATCTAACAATTAAACAACTAAGCATGTTATCCCACTAACCTTACATGTGAGAGGAAATTGAATAAAACGAACGGATCTTGAAAGAACCTAAATTTGGGATTCTAGGCACGAGCATGTGTGAACATGCACGAGGTATGCGTGCACATCCCATGATTATGTGTACACAAGCTACAAGTATGCGTACGCATGCACACACATACACACCTAGAAACACAAACCCAAAAAACACAGAACATACAAACAAAACGGGAAATCAAGCAACCTATCATGCTCATCATACAAAGACTTAACAACCTAAACTAAAGACAGAGATATTAAAGCAGTAAAACGCTAAAGAAAACAACCAATAAACAACAAAATGAGAGTGACAAAGTTTGAAACTTTACCCCAAACACTAGAACTCTTTAGAGTTTTGATTTGACTGTTCCCTTTAGTCAACTAATCAAGAACAAAACCAAGAAATTTAGTCAACTTAAACCAAGCGTACGCATACTTAAAGGCATGTGTGCACATGCATAGGTTTTTCGTGCACATTTCTTTACCAAAATCATTGTTCAAGTAAAAGTTTTAGTAGATTAGGCCCCAAATTAATCTTAGGCTTCCGAGTGATGTCGTCATTGGGGCATAGGAGCTCGGGCTCTATAGGGTGTGCACTAAGTGCACACCAGGCATTATGCTAGCGTCAACAATTTTTCCTTTTTCTCCATCTTTTTCAGTTTTAACTTCGGTCGCTCATTTGGAGGCCTTTCTAGACTTCAATCGACCTAATTTTAGTGGCATTGGAAATATATAGATATCTTATTTCTAGAACACCTAAGATTTCAAGGATCAGATTGTTAAAGGGAATTTGATATTATTTGCAATGGCATTCTAATGGTTGGATCAAAATTAGATTTTTGGTCACTGACAGTAATCAACCTTATGTCAAATTTGGTCAAAGTTGATAAAAATATCCAATAGCCTCAAGTTTGATGTAAAAACATGGAGAATGCTATTACACTGTGGTTTTGACCAATTTTGACCTTTGGTCGACCTTAGGTTGACTAGGGGTATTTTGGTCATTTTCACCTAAAATGGCATTTTGAGTGCTCCGATGCCCAAATAGATTGAAGTATGATGATATAAATATTCCCACGGTCCTTCAATGAGAAAATAATATTTCTAGAATTCCTGAAGTTCGACACGTAAGTCGAGGATGGAAAAAATATGCTATCAACGGTCATTTGTATTATTCAAGTTTTAATTTTGACATTTTCCTCCTTTAAATTAATATTCATTGTCAAAAGGTGGTACTTTCATAAAAAATGATGTCTAATACATAGGTGGGAAGAGTCCTCCCCGTTAGGAGGGGGGGGGAGGGGGGATTGTGTGGGAAACTTTCATAAAATTGCTCAAGACTTTGCAAAATTTATGGAGTATTTACTATTTAGTGCATAACGTGGACTTTTGCTATAGAAACCAATTTTTACACAAAGAAATTCACATACTCTCCTACAAATTTCATAATTTATCTGAGTCTTATCTGAGTTAGACTCAGGAAAACATGAATAATTTTAGGATTACACATCCTTTATCACAACTGTTTTATAACAACTGTCTTATATGATTGATGTGAAATGCTAGGCAAAAAAAAGGATTGGTCCATATGAAATTAATAAATACCCAATTACAATTTACCCTATAAGACAGTTATAACAAAAAGTGTAGGAAAGTATTACAAGAATTATTCCAAAAAAAAAAAAAATACTCAGTGTTGTTGAGTCGTCTCACATCGATTAGCGTGTGAGTGTATTCCTTTATCTCATCCCCCCTTCCCCTATATACCTATATATATATATATATATGTGTGTGTGTGTGTGTGTGTGTGTTTCTAAATAAATAAATAAAAAACAATTATTCCCAAAACGAATCTAGTTGAGTGAAATAATTATTGGCACTTTCGGTGTGACCAGACTTCTTCAATAATGTCATAGGTCCTACGTTACACATTTCCCCTCTATCTTTACCTTGGAATATTTTGTTGGGAAAAATTCTATATAGCTATGAATAATTTCAGCAAGGACAGTAGAAGCACAACCACACAAGAACACAAAGATTTACGTTGGAAACCCTTTCTCCTTGAAGGGAAAAACTACAGGACAAATTCTAAATAATTTCACTATATCAAATAAAGATTACAACACTTAGATATACAACTTTGAGCAATGAAAAACTCTCTTTTTCTTTTCACTCACTGCTCTCTTTCTCACTGTGTATCTCTCATAATTTTCTCTTACTCTCTCTATTTCTCTCTTCTCTTTTGCTTGCTCTCACTCACACAGTTCTTCAAGACTGCACTGTCCTCTGTCTCACTTGTTGAAACTTCTCTTTTGTCTCTGCCCAAATGGCCGAATAGCCTCTCCATTTATTTCTTCATCTTTTCCTTCTTTTCTCCCTTTCACACTCTTCACATCAAGTCACAATCAACTTATCTTAACTTTGCTTCAACCAATTTCTTTCTTTAGCTTTCCCTTAGCCGAATAACCCTTGCCTGTTGCTTCTTTCTTTTCTTTCTTTCTTCAACGTGTCCAACACGCCTAAGCCAACCATTCCCAATAACTCATGCTGACTTTTGTACATAACGAAGAAAAGTTAAGAAACATGAAAGACATGCTCATTAAATGAGCATGTCTACGTGGGCTGGACTCATGGTGCAGTGAACCCAACATAGTTGAAGGTAAAATAGTAAGGTTGTGGACTATTTGTTAGAAATCATTATCCAAAAGTTGTGGTGGGATTTCTACTTTGGACAATGAGTCAATCAATATATCTTACTTTTAAGGCATCAATATTCCATACAAGTTCACTCTCTTCCCTATGTTTTTTTCTTTCCCATACGATTTCCTATCATCTCTTGCAATTCTTCTCTACCTTGTATCAGAACCCATCGGTCCTCGTCTATTTTAAATCTTTGCAACCTTACCTTCTCTTCATAGCTCACGTTGGCTTTGCTAATCCACAAAGGATCCTCCTTGGTTTCTTCCACTCATCAATGGAATTATGATCTCTTCTTAAGCTTTAGAGGTGAAGATACCTACTATGGATTTATGAGCCACTTATATCAAGTTTTGTGTGATAAGGGCTTTAATACCTTCATCGATGATAATCTTCAAAAGGATGAAGAAATTTCAGCAGAACTTCACAAAACTATTGAATTGTCAATGATTTTGATTATCGTATTCTTTGAAAACTATGCATCATCTACTTGGTGTTTGGATGAATTAGTCATGATTCTTCAGTGTAAAAATAATTGCAAGTTGGTCTTACCAATTTTTTACAAAGTGGATCCATCAGAAGTACGCAAACAAGAGGGAAAGTTTGGGATAGCATTAGCTAAACATGAAGAAAAATACAATGGTAACATGGGTAAAGTGCAAAGGTGGAGGGTAGCTTTGATTGAAGCTGGTTCTTTGTCTAGATTGCATTACAGAGATGGGTATGTATCTCATGAGTCCTCTCAAGCTTCATGAGGTTAATATTGTAATGGCTTCTCATTATTCATAACCACTACATGCATATTATGAAAGTATTTTATTTTGCATAGGTACATATATATTAGTGTGAAAAAAAAAAAAGAAAATATATATATATATATCTATATATATTAGTGTGTGTGCGCATTGTGATGCATGTGTTTGTGTGTGAATCTTCCTTTCCCACTTGTTGTAAGAAAGAAATAATTTTAACATGATTCCTTGGTAGTTCTAAAATTATATATAATTGATTTTGTATAAAATTTCCATTCAATTTCTCTTTTGTATTTTTTTGGTTTTTATACTTTGATAGTTGAAGGGAGAGGGTTTCAAACCTTGGATATCCCCATTAAAACTATTAGGAGATGTCAATTGAACTATAATATTGCAGGCAATAACTTTCTCTAACACGGTACCAATCTATATATATATATATATATATATATATTAATAGCCAAAACTGAGAGAAAACCTAATTAGATTTCAAATTGGAATTCAATTAAAGTCTAATTTTATGTCACATGTCCCATCTAATCTAAAATTTTAAATTTTTGTGCCAAATGAATTAATTCAGTGCAAAAATAAATTTTCAATTAGAGTTTAATTGTGCACCACATGTCCCATCTAATCTAAATTTTTTAATTTTTGTATCAAATGAATTAATTTAGTATAGAAAACGAGGAGTCCAATATATGCAAACCATAAAAAATCATAATAATATACATATAACTTTATATATAAAATTAGAAGAAAAGAGAGTTTGAATGATTTTATATTTATGAGACATTTTTTTGTGTAACTAAAAGCAATTCAAATCTATAAGTTATTTATGTAATAACCATGACTATGTACGATCCATTATTAACTAAGTAATATATTAAACCAAAACTTAGAGAAAATTCAAATAGAATCAAAATTGCATTTTGCTTGTGTTAACTTTTCGTAAAAATGTTTACAAGTGTAGAAAAGTTTGGCCAATTTGAGCGAAAGGAAGTTTTAGGTTTCTCTGGACATAGGCAGATAGTGCTTTCTACCTAGCTGTTTACGTACTGTAGAATTTGGTTGTCCCTTCTGTAAAGGTGTTGTCTGTTCCTTGGAGTAACAAGGTTACTCCTCGGCTTGTTGGGTTCTCTTTCAGGGGATTGGGGAAACACGAGGTTTGTCATAGAGATGGACGACTTAGCACAATCTTGGAGTAAACTAACACTTTCCGAGAGAGAAGGGCCAGGTTGTTGTCTGACCAATGAAGAAAGTGTAAAGGAGTTCTCTATAGCAGCAAAGTTTCTGATAGGAAGAGCTCTCAATATTGATGCTATAGCTAAAACTTTTACACCGCTATGGAGAGCTCGAAATGGGTTCAAAATTCAGACTTTCGGTGATCACAAAATTCTCTTCACCTTTGAGAATAAGGAGGATGTCGACAGAATTTTAAGTAGTGAAGCGTGGAGTTTCGATAAACATCTTGTAGTCATGCAACACTACGAGAATGATTTGCCGTTACATGATCTCAGTTTCAATAAGATTACTCTATGGGTGCAGGTACATGGACTTCCAGCCCGATTCATGAGCTTTAAGGTAGCTGGGAAAATATGTGGGGCTGTGGGAGAGGTGTTGCAGCCTTCAGGAAATAAGGTGTATGATGGAGGAAGCTTTATGAGAGTTCAAGTGACCATTGATTTAAGTCTGCCTTTGTGTCGAGGTCGCCTTATCTCACTAAATGGAAATAAAGAGGTTTGGGTATCTTTCAAATATGAAAGATTACCGAACATTTGTTACTGGTGTGGCCGCCTCACTCATGCCGATAAGGATTGTGAATTATGGATAGAAAGTGAAGGGACATTGAGAACGGATCAGAGAGAATTTGGGCCAAACATCCGAGCTCTTCCATTTGTAGCATCAAGAAAAACGGTAGTTCAGGTCCCTGGTTTTTATGCCATGAGAAAGAAGATAATGTCAAATCCGAGCAATGCTAGCCAACATAGCCAATTCCAGACCGGCAGTGACCAGGGAAAGAATCATGAGTCAGGGACGGAGCAGAGACACGAAGAAGATGAACGTTATGAAGGACCAGTTAATGTGCCATCAATGCGTGTTAATAAGGAGGGAGATATTTCCTTATCTACAAAGGTTTTTACCCCTATTAATTCATCGGTTCCGGCAAATAATGAGGGAGTAATACCTCCTGTCAATACCGAAATTGAAGGGGAATTAAAGTCCCTTAACGGGTCTGAAACAGAAAATGGGGAGATTAATGAGGAGTTGCACAGACTTGGGAAGATCGGTATAGCTGACTTGGACAAAAGTAATGTAGAGGCACATGAGAATTTTAAGGAAGCAGTATTACAACATACTTACTTGGCACGTGAGCAGAAAAAATTTCCCTCTACGGTTTCAAACCCAACACAAACTAAACGTGTCCTTCCTCAATGGACACGCATCATCCGGAGCAACCAAGGAAGAGTTGTCGAGAAAACTGAGGAAATTATAGGGAAGAAAAGAAACATAGCAGAACCTGAGGATCATTTAGGGTTGCCTTCAAAGCGTGAGTGGGCTTCTCAAAATGATGATACAAGACTCTTTGGATTGGTGGAGGCTGTCATTCAGCCCCGCCAGCAACAATGAGTTGTCTAGCATGGAACTGTCGTGGGCCTGGGAACCTGCGTACAGAGCGAGAGCTTGTTGAAATAGTACGGGCAAAAGATCCCTCTGTGGTGTTCTTAGCCGAAACACTCACAGATGAAGCAAGGCTAGAGGTTGTTCAGAGAAGTATTGATTTTGATCATCGATGGGTGGTTCCTAAGGTGGGGAGAAGTGGAGGTTTGGCTCTCTTTTGGAAGTCTTCAATAAATCTCACGATGGAGGGAAGCAGTAAAAATTATATTGATGCCATTATTGACAAAAATAAGGAGTCAGAATGGAGGTTGACAGGTTTCTATGGAGAACCCGAGACAGCAAGAAGGCCAGAAGCTTGGGATACACTACGAAATTTAAAATTTCGTTTTGATTCCCCGTGGTTGTGTTGTGGGGATTTCAATGAAATAATCCGACAGGATGAAAAGGTGGGAGGAGCACTTCGGTCTCATAATCAGATGCAACGATTTAGGGATGTTATAGACGAGTGTGGATTTATGGATTTGGGATATGTTGGTCCAAAATTCACATGGACTAGGCACCAAGAGAATGGAAGTTCAATTTGGGAAAGACTTGATCAAGGCTTGGTCACCAATACTTGGTTCTTGAAATTCCCAGGCTCGAAAGTTCATCATTTGAGGTGCGATTCATCGGATCATTGTCCATTGTTGATTGTACTCTCGAGTTTGGAATCACCTCCCCGAAATAAAATATTTTGCTTCGAGGAGATGTGGTTATCAAATCCGGGTTGTGGAGAAATAGTACAGGCAGTTTGGAGGGATACAGAAGAATTTGGAGATGGAAGAAATGTCTTGGAAAAAATTGAGAAGTGTGGGAAAGATCTAAGCTGGTGGAATAAAAATGTGTTTGGGAATGTTTGAAAAGAATTAGATTGGTTGAGGAAATTACTCCCTAAAGCCGAGATTGCTGCTATGGCTAGTGGGAATAATGATCAAGTTAGACAAATTAAGAAGGATATTGAGGAGATGCTGGGGAGAGAAGAAATCATGTGGGTTCAAAGGTCTAGGTTGCTCTGGGCAAGGCATGGGGATAGAAATACAAAGTACTTTCATAGTTGTGCTACAAAGAGATATCCGAAAAATTTGATCGAAAAAGTTAGAGATGAAGATGGGGTGTGGAGAGGCTTTCCGGAGGACATAAAAATGGTGATGACAAACTATTTCAAGGACCTGTTTTCTTCTACAAATCTGACCGGCTCCCAAGCTGTGTTAGAATGTGTCCTAAGTGTCATCACTGAGGAGATGAACTCCTACCTAAGCTGGGAATTTGAAGAGAGTGAAGTGGCTACTGCATTGCAACAAATGGCTCCCCTTAAAGCGCCAGGTCCAGACGGAATGCCCCCTCTCTTTTATCAGCACTTTTGGGGGACGGTGAAACAGGATGTAACCTCATCTATTCTAGCATGGCTAAATTCAGGTACCTTGCCTTCACCCTTAAATCATACCTTCATAGCTCTCATTCCAAAAACAAAATCACCTGAATACGCTCACCAATATCGCCCTATTAGTCTATGTAATGTGCTGTATAAAATCTTTTCTAAGGTTTTAGCCAACTGTTTAAAAACACTACTCCCATCCATTATCACAGAACACCAGTCGGCCTTTACAAAAGATAGATTAATTTCTAATAACAATTTTTGTGGCTTTTGAGACTTTACACAGTTTACAAAGATATAAATCTGATTCACATGGATTTATGGCACTAATGTTGGATATGAGTAACGCTTATGATCGAGTTGAATGGAATTTCCTTGAAGAAATTATGAGGAAAATGGGTTTTAATGAAATTTGGATAAACCTGATCATGGTGTGTGTGAGGACGGTTACATACTCGATCTTGGTGAATGGGGAGCCATGTGGGATGATTCATCCAACAAGAGGGATTAGACAGGGTGATCCTCTTTCCCCCTTTCTTTTCCTTCTTTGTACTGAGGGCTTAAATGGCATGATAAAAAAAGCAGAAAGAAGTGGGGAAATACATGGGTACTCTCTTTGCAGAAGGGGACCAAAACTAACACATCTACTCTTTGCAGATGATAGTCTTCTTTTTTGCAGGGCCACAATGGAGGAGTGTGGAAAAGTATTGGAGATCTTAGAAAGTTATGAAGGAGCCTCGGGTCAAAAAGTGAATAGAAGAAAAACAGCATTATTTTTCAGCAAGTATACCTCAGTTGATGTAAAGCATGACATCAAAACAGCATTGGGTGTCCCGAAAATCATGCAGTACGAGAAGTATTTGGGTCTCCCTTCATTTGTTGGAAAGGGGAAAAAAGCTAGCTTCAATTACATAAAGGAAAGGATATGGAGGAAATTACAAGGTTGGGAAGGTAAATTACTCTCTCAATCGGGTCGAGAAGTCTTGCTTAAATCTGTTATCCAAGCCATTCCCACACACACTATGGGATGTTTTAAAATTCCTCTTGGCTTGTGCAACGAAATTGAAAGTCAAATGAAGAAATTTTGGTGGGGACAAAGGGGTGATCAGAGGAAAATACATTGGGTGAGATGGGAAGAAATGACGAAGCCTAAAACAGTGGGGGGTATGGGCTTTAGAGATCTTGCTTTGTACAATGACTCTCTTTTAGCTAAGCAAGCATGGCGTTTATTACATAATGAGAATTCTCTTTTTTATAAGGTCTTCAAAGCTAGATATTTCCCAAACACTTCTATTTTGGAGGCACTGGATTCAAGATTAGGCTCATATGCTTGGAGGAGTATTCTTAGAGGCAGGGATGTTATTCTAAGTGGAGCTAGGTGGAGAGTGGGGAATGGGCAGAAGATAAAGATATGGCAGAGCAATTGGCTTCCCAAAAATTGTACAACACCATTACTTGAATGCCCTATAGAGGATTTTGCAAATTCAAATGTTGACTCTCTAATAGAACCTATTAAAAGAGAGTGGATATCAGAGGTGGTGGACGGTTTGTTTGTTTCAGAGGTAGCAGAGAGCATTAAAAAAATCCCTTTAAGTCGTGTTGCTTCAGAGGACAAGCTGTACTGGCCTTACACTAGTAATGGTGTTTACACCTGTAAATCCGGGTACAAATACCTCAAAGAAGAAGCTGAATTTTCATCCATCCCACAAGCCTCACCAGATTTTGACAGGCAGCTTTGGAAAAGGATCTGGTCAATGAAGGTGCCACTAAAAGTGAAGAATCTCATGTGGAGAGCTTGCCGTAATGCCATGCCCACTAAAACAACCCTACTAAGAAGAACCATCAATGTCGATCCACTGTGTGACCAATGCCATGGTGCCCACGAAGACCCTCTTCATGCTTTGTGGGCGTGCTCAGAGCTAGACGTGGTCTGGAGTGATGCGAAGCTGTGGCACTTCAGAAACTCTATCGCGTTCATGGACTTCAAGGAGCTGTTGTCGTGGATCATTGCAGAAGAAAAGAATATGGAGCTCTTTGCTATTACGGCTTGGACGGTTTGGAACCAACGGAATAAGGCTCGACTAAACCAACCAGCAACAGCACTTCATCAGGTAGCTTCGGTCTCTAAAGCTTGGTGGCAAGATTACAAAACAAAGCTGGTGGGTAGTGTTCACATCGAAAGACCGAGTGACAGAGCTGGAGGTATACATTGGAGGCCGCCCTCTGTGGAGTTAGTAAAAATTAACTTCGATGGTGCGGTGTTTGCGGATGAAAATAAGTCTGGAATTGGTGTGGTTATAAGGAATGATGAAGGTTTGGTTTTGGCATCCTATGCAAAGAAAATTCCAGTGGCATACAGCGGGTGTGAGATTGAATCCATGGCAGCAGCTGCTGCCCTCTCTTTCGCTTCAGATATCGGCTTTAAACGAGCTATCCTGGAGGGTGACTCGTTAGCAGTTATAAGAGCTTTAAGGGAGGATGTTAGCAGCCTTTCTCCTATTGGTTTATTGATAGAAGATGTCAAGTCTTTAGCAAATAATTTTGATGAATTATCATACTCTCACACTAAGAGAGAAGGTAATCAAGTAGCACATGGTCTGGCGAAATATGCGAAAGGCATTTCAAATCTGGTAGTGTGGATGGAAGATGTCCCACCACAATTATTTTCAGTCTTACAAGCCGATTTGATAGGCGTTCATTAATAAAATTTCAGACTTCCCCCTCAAAAAAAAAAAACTTTTCATAAAAATTAAATTGTTTAGATTTTTGTTGTTATTTTTTCTCTAAACTAATGAGCATATTTTTTTTTTTTATATTGCTTCTATTCAGATATTTTGTAGGCGAAAATCTTGAACCTAAAAAACTGCAATTGAGCCTAATGATCTCATACACCTATCCCCATTCAATTTAAGAGATACTATTGGACTAATCTATTCTTTTTATTTTATGTTGTATTTAGTATAATTTCATGTACAATGATCGTGAATTGATATTGTATATGTAGTATTCAATAGTAATTTTCAAAATTATATACGTAATAATAATGTAATGAGAAACTTTGGATAACTAACATCATAAAAATTGCAAGGAAAAATTATTTTAGTACCTCCAAATGTTCTGGTCAAACTAATATTTTATATATTTAATAACCCATACTAACATTAATAGAACCATAAAATTTATTATTTCCATGTATAAACACAAGTTACATACTAGTTGAACTATAATGTTGTTGGCAATAACTCATTTTCTCTCTCAAAAACTTATTTTCCATTCCATAATTGAGCTAGGATAGTGTTATAAGAAAAATTATTAGGTACTCTTAGAGTACTATAAATGCGTACTCCCTCCTCTCATATGAATGGTAGGTCCCACCATGAATTTAATTAGTGAGACTAACCATTCATATGAGAGGAAGGAGTACGCATTTATGGTACTCTGAGGGTAATATCTATTTTCTTATTTTTAAATCTTTGAGTCTTTCTAGGGGTAATTATTATTGAAAACTTTTTTCTCTTAAGTTCTACTCTAATGGTGGATGGTGTTCACATAATTTACTTATATATATATATATATATATATATTTTTATATATAAGATAGAATTTCTACTCTAATCTAATTTAAGTGTATATGTGTGTGAAACTCCCTCCTAGAAACTTGAACCCTGGTCCTTACCCTCCACACTCCACAAGTATAAACCCCACAAGTATTTATACTTGTGAAGTGGCTACCGTACCATTGGTATGCGGTGGTCCACATAATTTACTTATATCTTGAAATGTAAATATTTTTTTGAAACATAAATATTAAATTTTATGAACTAATTATATAGCCAAATTAAAAGATTATGAAGCGTAAACTATTCTTAAAACTCATTTATCATAGTTAATGTTTTCAAATATCTCAATCAAGACATTTTGTAAAATAAATAAGAGAGTTACACAATTGCCAAAGAAAATTGTTGGTCCTGCAGTTAAAAAAATAATAATAAAATCTTTTAACAATTTACAAAAAATTAGCTAGCTCACAAAAAATCAAATAATTTTCACTATATCATTTTAATCACTCAAAAGAACTTACATAAAGGCTCTTTTGGATATTCACTACTGTAAGTTTCTTTAAAAAAACTTTCTCCTTTCTCCCCTTGTGTGTGTATGAAAAATACTTAGTATTCTATAAAAAAAAACTTACATAAAGAAAAAACATTATAATAATAAGATTATATATATATATATATATATATATATATATATATATCACTGGTATAGTGGTTTGGCTGTCTTTAAGACATTCACTACAAGAGATCCTGAATATGGAAAAATCTAGGTACAATACCTTAAATGTTGTTCCTTAGGTTTTTCTTTTAAAATTCAGTCATGTGGCTCTAGAACTAAAAAAAATACATTTCCATCCTATAAAAAAAAAAAATCCACGTAGCAAAATCTTAAGAGATGAACCTAAGAAACATCGAGGAATCTAAGAAACACCACCT
Organism: Castanopsis chinensis; assembly: GCA_032878915.1. NCBI lineage: Eukaryota > Viridiplantae > Streptophyta > Magnoliopsida > Fagales > Fagaceae > Castanopsis > Castanopsis chinensis. Next base: position 2,040,040 of record JAVQMG010000070.1, read on the forward strand.
AAATACTGTATCTAAGTCTTGCCCTCTTGAATATACATCTCAACCGCTGCAACCATTCACTAACCCACAACCCCCAGATACAACAACCTATCCACATTCGCTATAAGATTCTGTAGTTTGTTATACACCATAGAGCAAAAGCTCCACCAAAGAAACACAATTCTTTGTCCAAAAATAATCTCTACAAAAAATACCACTCTATACACATATTCTCCTATAATAGTTGTATATCCACTTAGTATAGGAAATAAGTCTCCGCTAAGCTTTTTCAATGAATTATCTGTAAGTATAACCTCAAAAAATAAAAACCCAATTTGACTATCAAAGATGTTATTTTATTGAAAAAAACATATTTAAGTTGCACATTATATCAAAACAAAAAACAACTAGTCTAACTCATTACATGTTGCTTATGCTTTGTGATTCGCAGCAACCTTGAATCAAAATTTATCCAAGGAATTATGGAAAAGATATCGAGTACTAAGTTAAAAAGCACAAGGTTATTTGTTGCTAAATACCCTATTGGAGTAGATACTCATGCAAAGGCCATAGAAATGTTGGTAGATATTAAGTCAACTAATTTTCGAATAGTAGGGATTCATGGCCTTGGGGGAATAGGTAAGACTACAATTGCAAAGGCTGTTTATAACAAGATTGTTAATCATTTTGAAAGAAGTAGCTTTTTAGAGAATGTTAAAGAAAAATCGAGGACAATCAATGGCATAATACAACTACAGAAGACACTTCTTTATGAGATCTTGGAAGATAAAGGTTTGAAGGTGGACAACATTTCCAAAGGGATCAATGTGATAAAGGAAAGACTTTGTAGTAAAAGAATTCTTTTAATTCTTGATGACGTGGATAAATTGAAACAAATAGAAAACTTGCTTGGAAAATGTAATTGGTTTGCTTCAGGAAGAAGAGTCATTATAATAACAAGAGATGAACACTTGTTAACCATTCTTGGAAAAGTTTGTACAACTTACAAGGTTAAGGAATTAGACAAACATGAAGCTCTTCAACTTTTTGAAAAGCATGCTTTCCTGGGAAACAAACTCGAGAAAGATTATTATGAACTTGCAAACCAAGTTATAAATTATGCCAAAGGCCTTCCCCTAGCTCTTGTAATAATAGGTTCTAATTTGTGTGGAAGATCTAAACTCGAATGGAAAAATGCATTAGAGAAGTTTGAAAAAATTCCCAATGAAGATATTCAAGAAATACTCAAAATTAGTTATGATGGATTGGAAGGAACAGAACAAGATATTTTTCTCGATATTGCATGTTTCTTCAAAGGATGGCACAAGGATCTTGTTGTAGATATATTAGATGCCTGTGAATCATATCCAAATTTTGGTATTTCAAGACTTGTTAATAAGTCTCTTATTACTATTGATCAACAAGACACATTTCCGATGCATGACTTAATACAACAAATGGGTAAGGAAATTGTTCGACGTGAATCGCCACAAATCCTCGGAAAACGTAGCAGGTTATGGCATTACAAGGATGCTCATGAAATACGTACTGAAAATAAGGTATAAATTATTTTTTTTTTCTTCAAATTTGCCTCTTTTTTTGTCACCATTTTTTTAACATTGCATAAAACTCATGTTTATTAGTATCATTTTTTTGAATAAAATTTCAAAATCATTGTATACTTATTTTACTCTATTACTTATCCAATTAGGGGTCAAACAAAATTCAAGGCATAATGTTGTATTCGCCTAAACCAATTACAGTACGATTACATAATGAAGCTTTCCAAAGGATGGAAAATCTCAAATTTCTTATAGTTTTTAATATATATATTTGTGAAGCACTTAAAGATCTTCCAAATGGGTTAAGGTTTCTTCATTGGGGCAATTATTCTTTTCCCTTGCCATCCAAATATTGTCCTCAAAAACTTGTTGCTCTCGAGATGCCAGGTAGTCACAACAGATTGGAAAAGCTATTCCAGCAGGTATGATTAGTATAATATTTATAATTTCATTAAATTTATATTTTTAACTTTGTTGAAAATAAAATTTGATTTTTTTTTTCAGGATTTCCAGTTTGAAAATTTGAAATTTATAAATCTCGAATCTTGTGAATTTATTAAGAAATTACCAGAATTATGCACCCCAAACTTGGAGATATTGGACCTTTTTGGTTGTGTAAATTTAGTTGATATTCATGAATCAGTTGGATTTCTTGATAAGCTTCAAACATGGAGTCTCTCTTATTGCGAAAGGCTTAAAATTCTTCCAAGCAACCTCATGTTGAAATCTCTTAATTCTTTTGATCTTTTTAGATCTTCAAGACTTGAGAAGTTCCCTAATATTCATCCTCAAATGAAATGTTTAAGAGATTTAGATTTGCAAGATAGTGATATTAGACAGTTGCCTTCATCAATTGGATATCTAGGTGGGCTTACAAAATTATGCCTACGTGATTGCCCAAATCTTGGGGACCTTCCGGACACCATTTATAAATTGCAACAACTTCAGGATTTATCAATTCCTACTACCCGTCTGAGATTGACATGCAATTCTTATGATAGCATTTCTGGATATGGGTTTTTGATGATGGAACATCTAGATCTCAGACACTGTCTCAATCTAAATAAATTAGACTTTTTGATGCAGCCTGATTACTTCCCTGCATTGAAAAGTATATCTCTATCTAGAACCAATATTATTACCATCCCTGAAAGCATAAGTAGATTTCCTAGATTAGGCGTACTTTCTATTCAAAATTGCAAGCAACTTCGTGAAATTCTAGGCCTTCCAAAATCGATAAAATGGGTAAATGCAACAGATTGCTTCAAATTGGATCTACAATCATTATTGAGTCAGGTCTATCTCTCAACTCATAAGCAATTTTGTTACTTCCCTAAAAAAATATAATACACTTTCTAAACTGAAGTTTCTTAAATTTTCTAATTGCAAGCAGGTTGAAGTAAATATGCGGATTTTACCAAATACAACATGTGAAGGTGCAGGAACCAACCTACTAATAAATACACAGTTATCTGATGACTTTGCATCTAAAACTGAATCAGAAGATGAGGGCATTACTTGTTTTATTATAGCACCAGGAGCTGAGATTCCAAAGTGGTGTAATCATCAAAGTGTTGGAAATTACATATCATTCTGGATTGGTCGCAAATTTCCAAAAATCGCTCTGTATTGCTCTTGGACAGAATGATCCACATCAGCATGTTACAGTTGACTTTTACATCAATGGTGGTAGAAAATGTCTATTTGAGTAGCACATTTGAAGAAAATTCTAGTCATCTATGGTTACTTCCTTCGTGTGATTCGTTTTTACAAAAGCATTTGGACGACTCATATCCATCCGAACAGAATCATGTTGAGTTTGTATATGAAATCAAACCCAAAAGGTATCATCGTAGACATTGTCCTTCTTATAAGCCAAGACCAAAAAATCCTACGGTCATAAGAAGGTGGGGAGTTCATGTAGAACGCATTTGTTGTCCTAAAAAATCTGGTATTTCTTACTTTCCATTTCAAAGTGCTAAGTCTTCCTCAGTCCATGATAACTCCAAGCCCCTGCCTTTACTGGCTCTTTTCCCATCTTCTTGTGCCTCAGATATATATAGAAGGAATTTCAACAATGAAGAAGATTTGGGGATTTCAATAAAAACAACAAATATTGCGTTTGACACTGCTTGGAGGAGGGACTTCGATCCTGATGAGTTTAAATTGACAATATGATGACCCCTGCTGGTGTCAAAAAACCAAATATGAGTCTCCGGGGTGTATTTTAGTGAATGCTGGTGGGTCTTCTTTGGTCCCTGATGGCTCTGAGCTCCCACTTTTACTACATCATTCTCCCACTTCTAGTGGCTCAGCTATGTGTCGCGGGTTTTGAGGCTTTTGAAGGAACATCATAATGATTTGAGTTTATCACCAAATGATTCATAATGCAGTAGAACGTCAGCCTCCTCTGGTCCCTGATACAACTAATGGATCTGATTATCACTTGGGCCAGCCAGATTTGGCATTAGGCTCAACTGTTAGTGGTGCTTGTGTTGCATTTGGGTTTGTCTTCAATGGCCCCTGGCTTTGTAAATGATGACTCTGATTTCAATGTGTCCACTGTCGAAGCATGTGAGGATACCTTGATCAAACTTCAAACAACTATGCCTTTCTTCTTTCCTTCGATTCCCATCTCTCCAATTCCAATTTAGCACCCTTCGCTTGTAAGTATTACAACTCCAAATCCTTCTCTATTTTTTTTTTTGGGTATTTGAATGGTGTTGTTTTTAGTGATGTTGAGTGATTGCTTTGCTTCTTGGACATTATATACCTACAGGAAGTGCTTTTTGCTCTTGTGAATGGGGATTGTTTTAGCTTGTGTTATGGAGGTTTTTGTTATGTTGTGTATGCTTTCATATTTTATGAGTAATAGTTGAGTAATAGGGTCATGACCTTTGTAGTCATGTGGTACTTATTTAGCTTCAAAATGGTTTATAAAGTTGAAAGAAAGGTTTTTTTTGGAGTGGAAGATTGTTACCCTGTTGAGACAGTAGCCTGATATGTCTTCTTTCTTTCCTTCTTCTTTTTCTTTTTTACTTTTTTTTTTTTTTTTTTTTTTTTTTTTGGGGGGGGGGGGGGGAGTAATAGCAATAGGAACAATTCCAAGAGAGAAAGTTTTATAGTGCAAAATTTGATTATTCATTGAGATAGCCATGCGACATAATTAAATTCTGCAGCTCGGAAGACCTTTCACCAAAAACAATATAAATATTAGAGGACTGCATGCCTATAGCAAGGGATTCTATTCAATGCTTGTGGTTGTCTTTTGGTAATTAGCTCTTATAACTTCTTGGCCGGTTAAAGTCAACTAATAATATTTTAGTGATCTTTGATTAACTTCGTAAATATTTTGAAATTATTTCTTTACTTTTAGATTAAACTAGTAGAATACATGCAAATGATATTTTACACGAGGCCAAAATATTGGCCATTCCAACTAGCGAACTGCCTACATTGGGTTTCTGACAAAGTGACAATAGAAACAGGACCTCAGTGGGTTGATCTGTGAGATGGCTTGATCATGCACTACGTTGAGTCCAGTAAGAGTTGTAAGGTATGAGTTACATAATCTGACATCCATATTTGGACATTATAAGTAACATAATCTGACAACTATATTTGTCATATATCACTAACAAAAATTGTCACAGATTTAGTGCAAAATGTTTCATGTGGCCTATCTCATATGCAACCTATTAAATATGAGAATTTCAGATTAGGAATTAGAAGGATTGAAGATCCAATGCTTGATCTTTAATATCAAATGTTGACTTTGGTCTGAGGGTGTATAGTTGGTTCCTGACTTTGCTAGTTGGTTTGCGTTTGTTTAAGCTTATTAGTTGGGTGCTCTTTTTTTTTTTTTTTTTTTTTTTAAGTCAGTTTATGTAGAAGGTTTTAAATACTCACTTTATTTATTGAATGCGAAGGTAAAAAAAAAAAAAAAAACCTGTTTCACGTGTCTACACATTTCTTGGCCACTATATCAGTACTTCTTTCGAGAATAGTTATGTTTGAATACGGTTAGATGACACTAAGTTCACATGTTAAGGATACTTAATAGCATTAGGTGTTTCAGGTTTCGAAAATCTACTCTGACAATGAGGATGCAGAATTATCATCATTAGCAACAAATGGCTCCTGGCATTATTATTTGAAAAACCTCTATGATAAACGTTTGTTGTGGATGTCGATTCTATTTTTGGGTGAATGAGGCTCAACAATTTAAACAAATCTCTTAAAAATAAAAGGAGATAGAACATGGAACTTTTAGGTGCAATTGTGAAACTTTAATTTTACCTGATATTTAGGCTGCTCACTGGGAGGAATTAATCACAGAAATACACATATATGTAGTGAAAGTAAAATGTGAGGTTCACCATGCCTGGCCTTCTGCTGATGCCATCCCTACTTTAGTAAAGGTGGAGGTCTGAAATAATTTGGTATTGCCAATAGTTGCTGGCAGTATACTTGAGTTTCATAATCTATAAAAATGGATGGAATTATATGTGGATTTCAGTTATATGTAGGATCTTATTGTCATGGATGATCTCCTCTCCACTATTGATGGAATTGAAGGAGGATATATCCAAATGAAAGAAGTTCATGGAAAGCACAATAATGTATAACTTGGGAATGCTATTTTTAATAGGAAATACAACGTGTATTTGTTATTTATTGTCGGATTAAAATGGTGTTTGAAACTTACCTATCAAAAAGAAAATAATAAAAATTAAATGAGTGGAACTAAGCTGAGTTGCCATTTGAAATGCTTCAACTAACTTGGGTTTATTGTATTACTTTGAGTTAAGCTTCAGCCTCTCTAGCAGTGGGGTATTTTATAGATTGGATTATTGCTACTCATTAGGTAATGATTAAATTGGATTATGCTTGGTGTCTTTGGAAGTGGAGTTAATAATTTTGTTTATTAAAGTTCATAGAATTTCATGGAAGATTTTTTTTTTTTTTTTTTAAGTTCATAAGAAACAAAATAACTCAGCTAATAAGTATTGAACCTAAAAGGGCTACGCTGGATCCTATGCCTTAAATACTTTTCCTATATTAAGAAGTGAAGAATTTGATTATGTATATATTTATCAGACATGCTAGACCTAACCAATACATATTATAGCAGGAATTTGCCAAAAGATTTTCCCTTTTTGATGATTAATCAGTTTGTTGAGTTGAGGTCCCACTTCAAGAATGGCCTGGTCAATCATTCTTTTGCTGCGGCATTAGGGAACTCCTTATGGTAGTTTTGTTTTGTTGTAAGTCGTGTTTTTTTTTTTTTTGATAAACTAAGTCGTGTTTAATTTACTGTGTATGTCTAGGGATGGCCATGGGTAGGGTATGGATCGGGTATGTCCATACCCTACCCGAAATATTTGCCCATGGATACCCGAATACCAATACCCATTATTATCCATACCCAATTCTTATCCGGATTATTTATCCATGGATATCCATACCCTACTCGAAACCCATTTAATTTTTTTCTTTTTAAAATCCAAAAAGATTTTAACTTAAAAATTAACCAATAACTTTATCTTAAAAAAGAAAAAAGCTAATCAATAACTTTGAAATCAAATGTATCTACTTCTTCTTTTTCCTTTTTTCTTCTTATTTTTTTTTTTTTTAAAGATAGATAGAAATATTATTAGATAAAATTTTATCATACACTCTCTGATACATGCTCACAAAGCCTCACAAACACAGAGCACGGTTGTTCACAGTTGCCCAGTAGCTTACCCTCTATCATACCTATGTTGTTCACGTGCTCACGCGCCACCATAGCCATGGTTCTTGGCAGATCTGTGAAGCCTTTAACCTCCGCAACACCGATTCATCTTCGACGCACCATTTGGGGCTCTGCTAGGTAGTAGATCGAGAAGTTAAGTTTTAGATTTTAGAGAAAGAGACCAGATAAACATGAAGTGTTTGGCTCGAGTTTAGAGAGAGAAAGGATTAGCGGTTGGGAACCACCATCTTGGCGGTGGCGATTGGGATTCACGACAGAGCTAGGAGGTTATGCCTCATTTAGATCGAAGAAAGGGTGAGATTGATCCGGATCAAGAGAGGTTATATGTTTTAGTTTTAGAGAGAAGTTAAGGTTGAGATGTGAAACCACCACCGATGGTGGCAGTGATGAGCTTGAGAGGCTTCGGCCATGATCGTCTGAGATAGAGAGAATGTTCAGATCCAAGGATTACAAAGAGATTTTGAGGTTGAGAGAGTTTATTCGGAGATGGAGAAGACCACCGTAGCGGTGGTGCTAGTGATCGGAGTGATGAGTTCAAGGTGCTAGGCCATGGAGGCTCGGGTGAGAGAGAGAGAGAGAGAGAGAGACGGTGAGGATGGAGGCTCAAGTGAGTGAGAGAGAGGGGAAGAGTATGAGTGAAAATGAGAGTGATAGAGTTAGGGTGTTTTTTTTTTTTTTTTTATATGGGTCGGGTATGGATAATATCCATATCTTACCCGAACTATTCGGGTAATATCCATACCCTACCCAATTAGGTTTTACCCATAAAGAACCGGGTATTACCCAAAACATTTGGATCGGGTAGGGTAGGATATCCATTACCCAATGGATATAGCCATCCCTATGTATGTCAACTGTTATCATCTATTTGTTATCTATTTAATTATTTTATATGTTTATATGGCCAAAGTTAGCCCACAGTTTATTTATTTATTTTTATCTATCATATCTTCAAATTCAGAAGCTAACAACATGTACAATACACCAAAAAGGGGAGAGATAAACGGAGTCCTTTAATATTTGTGTAAACAGAGAAAACAAAGTAATTTGAGATAATAATAATAATAATAATAATAATAATAATAATAATAATAATAATAATAATAATAATAATAATAATAATAATAATAAAATTAAAAAACAAAACACAACAAAACAAAATGAAGATGTGTACAACCTTCATTGCACTTACCTGATTTCTACCTATTTAGTAGTTGGGTAATTGGTTTAGAGATGGATGTCATATTGATGTACATTGCACAAGCAATATTGTTGTTTGAAATGGTCAATTGGGAAATGTCTATCAATTTAATGTTGCAATTGCAGTGATTTTGGGATGTTTTGGTGTGTGATATTTTACTAGGTTAGCTAGTCAATTAGAACATGTTGGATAAAAATTGAGCTAATTGGCTTCCTAAAATACCTTTGATTGGGATCCCTAGAAGAATATAATACATTTCGATTGATTGCAGGATTTTTTTCTTAAATGATATAAAGCACAAGTTTTTAGTTGTTTGTTCGTTTCTCTGTTAATTGGTACTTGAATTAACGAGGATTGCAGGGCCACAACTTCATCTTTGTTAGGATAACAACGGGGAAATTTGCTATGTAACATGATTTGTGAAACATATTTGTAAGTAAGCACATTTTCAAAACTTATTAGCAAACTAGTATCTCGAGCCTTAAAGGCTTGAGTTCAGTGATAAAACTCGAGTTTTAGAGACTCAAATTCACAGATGATGTGGAAAAATAATCCACATGGAACTAGAGCCTCTCAAGCTCGACTTCCATAGAGCAAAACCAAGAAAGCGAACCAAACCTCTGTTCTAGAGAAGAAGAAGACCTCTGTTCTAAAAAAGAAGAAGATCTAGGATTCCCTGAATCTGATCTAAGTAGGATTATTTTTTGATTCTTGGGTTTGGGTGTTTGAGAAATGAGATTTTTGGATATGAAAATTTATGAATAATCCACGTGGAACTGGAGTCTCTTAGACTCAACTTCCATAGAGCAAAACCAAGAAAGCAAACCAAACCTCCGTTCTAGAGGAGAAGAAGACCTCTGTTCTCAAAAAGAAGAAGACGTTGGAGAAAGAAGAAGATCTAGGATAACCTGAATCTAATCTGAGTAGTAGTATTTTCTGATTCTTGGGTTTGGGTGTTTGAGAAATGAGATTTTTGGATATGAAAATTTATGAATCCATGGGGTTGTGTTTTGATTTGGGTTTGGAGAAAGAAGGCAGATTGATTTGGGTCCGGAGAAAGAAGAAGAAAGAAGGAAGAACAGGAGAATGAGCGAGAAAGAAGAAAGAAGAAATCAAGAACTCGAGTCTTAGAGAATCAAGTTCCATGTGGATTTTATATCCACCTCAACCACCACTTAAAACTCAAGTCTTAAAAACTCGAGTTCCTTAAGAAACTCGAGTCTCTAAAATTCAAGATGCTACTTTACAAAATAGTTTGCAAAATGTGTTAACTAGCAAAATTGTTAGTAAAATGGTGTTAAATGGCAGAAAATCTGGATAACAACTATAGCTATTGATGAAATTCCTTTATCCCTAAAGATTTTGTTTTTTTGTCCCTATGATTTATCTTTGTATACTTTGAGATCCTCTATTTATTACTTTGAATTTATAAACAATATATATTTGGTGCAAATGGGTAAAAATGTAAACTATATATCCCACGAGAGTGACCTTGTAAATAACCTTTTTTATATCTATTTTTTTAGAAAACGGTAAGAAAAAATTTCATTAGTGAAAATTAAATCGGAATACAACATTCAAATCATTAGGTATATCTTCTACCCATACATCAGTATCTATAGATAAAACTACTCTTTTAGCTAGTTCATGAGCTAACTTATTTCCTTCTCTTCGAATATGGTGGAATTGGCATGATTGTAATGTAGACCCTAATCTCCAGGTATCATCAACCAAATGTTCGCACAATTTGTTACACCATGCCTGAGATTGCAAAGCTTGACTAATCACAAGACAATCCCCTTCTACCTGTATCTAGAAAAAGCACATCTCCTAAGCGAAAGTGACTGCTCTATGGGATCAAGTAAGCTAGTGAAGATAAGACTCCGAGAAGTCCATTGGTAACTGGATCTTGGAGAGCTTAAGTACTTTAGGTAGATTAGGTTTGAAATGTATTTTTGATATTCTTGTACTCCAACTTATTCATTAGTGAATCATTTCGGCTTGGAGAGTCACAGAGAGGTTTTTATGCCGAGTTCTTCAGTTTTCCTGTTCGATAACACATTGCGTGTTATTTTGGGTTTGAGTTCCCTACTTCCCTTTACATTATTTGCTTGCACATATATGTTCATCCATGTAATTGTTGAATGTTTTGATTAATTAATTTGCTAATCACGTATATTCCACTAAATGTGTTTAGATTAAAATTAATTAAGCCACAATTAAAATTTAGGAGTCTAAACTATCTCTGGTATTTATACTATCGTGCTTTCATAAGTAAATAATAAATCAATGAAAAATCATAACAAAAGTATTGTTTATACATATTCATCTTGGGTGGATTTAACTTTATATATAATTTTTTCCATTTATCTTCCTTTATTTTGGATCTTCTTATTCCCATCTTTTTAGTGTAAATTTGTCAATCTCTTTCATTTTATGCATATTTTTCTTACACAAAAAGGTTTCTCTCTCTCTCTCTCTCTCTCTCTCTCTCTCTCTCTCTCTCTCTCTCTCTCTCACACAATTTTTTTTTTTTGGATATTTTTATTTTCCTTGCATCTCTACCTTAGATTAATGAATATTTGTATTTTTTAGAACTTTATTTTTGGTTGTTTACAATTGAAAAATGCAATCAATGAAGAATAAAAATTATTAAAAAAAATATAGTTTATAAAAAAGTATTCACAAATTTTGCTTAATCATTAATAGTAGAAAAGACACAATCTAACAACTACCTCGTAGGAGGTTCTCCTACTAGAGGTTTGTACACCCATTATCCTATTATTGACTAATTCATACAACATTAAATACTGTTAATGAATGATGTTTGTTTTTTACCTTATTTGAGAAAAAATCATATTATAATATGTCATATTTTGTGTTGTTATTAGGTTTTAGTTTATTTGGAAAACAATAGGATAGTTTGGACAATATGATGAATAATAATTAGTGCAGTTGAAGAACATATTCTTTGTGCAGTTTCCTTTCAGTATTTGTAAATATTTTATTTAACAAATTAGTAGTAAAGTGTTCTATCTTTGTTATATGATATTCTTAGATTCTTGAGAATTTTTTTTAAGCTTTTACAATATTTTATATTGCTCTTATGATATACTTGTATGTTCTCTCACATGCTACTTATGTATATATCTCACATGTCTTGATTGTATATACTCTTTGGAGTTAATATTCACATGTTAGCTATATGGTAAGAGATTAAATTTTGTATGAACGTGGTCTAAAACACATGTTTTACCCATGTCACTTTATCTTATCATAAATTTAAGAATAAACACAACCACACCCAATTAATTTTAATACCCATATATAAATTCAACCAAATTGGGAATTTATTGAGATGTTATTAGGTGTGGTAAGACGTATTGAATTTAAGTAAAATGCTGAGTAGATTGAATTGGGGAAATTGAACAAGAGGCACAACACAGAACAATAGTTGATTTTTTTTTTCCAAAAATTATTCTATTTTAAGTGTTTTCTTTCTTTTTTAAGTTTTATTCGAAGAAACTTAATGGCCAAGAAGCCTTAATACTATAGTTCACATCACATGTTAATTAGTTTACATATGCCTAAAGAAGATAAAATCGTCCTCCTTTTAGCAATCATCCCTTGTTTCCTGCTGGCACCCTTACAAAAATTTTCTTTACACTTCAAAATATCCCTGCATAAAGAAATAGTAAATAAATTTTCCAAAACATCAGTAGCAATAAAATAAAATAAAACATTATACAGATGTCATCTCCATTTCAGCAAGAAATGGATTAACAACTATAAAAGAAAGCACTCTCTCTAAATAAAATCAGAATTTCATTGAATGAATTAGAATGGCTATACAATGGACTCTAATGTACTTATATACAATCATGTATGATAGGCCACAAACGCGTTGACCCCTTGCGATGAATTAAGTTAATTAATTAGCCAAGTTATTAATTAATCAAATTAACATGCAAATTGCGTGGTAGCACAAACAAATCACCAATAAACTAAAGTATGCAGCGGAAATTAAATGACATAGTGATTTGTTTACGAATTGGGAAAGCCTACACGGCAAAAACCCCACCGGGTGATTTTAAGGTCACCACTTTTGAAATTCCACTATTATCACAACAAGCGGTTACAAGTAAAGGAATCCCAAGTACCTTACCAACCTACAGTTGAACCCTTACTCCAATACCCAATTGGACTTGTTCTGTAGTGACAATTTCTCCTTTTGATGCACGACTCCCAAGTACGTAACTAACCAATTGTGTGGATCCCAGTACGCGACTTCAATCACCAACTAGAGAAAGTTGTTGGCTGCAAAGTTCTTCAATTCATCCACACGATGAAGATCAAGAAGATGCTTGGTTACAAAACCCTACGATGCACATTACATAGCAACTTCTTCACAAAAGAGATGAACAAGTGCAAGAACTTTGTCTAAGGTCACAAATTGCTTGAGCAAGGGTTTCTCAATGCTTGTGTAACTTGTGTACACTTTGATGGCCCTTAAAATAATCCTTTTATATGTTGAGGATTAGAAGAAAAGAAGTCCCAAAGACACATCTACGGATTAGAATCAAAAACAGAACTCAAAATCTATTTTTCTTAAATCTTAACAACTAGAGGTGTTGAAGTGCTATCGAGCAGCTGTCGAGTTTCAGGGCTGAATAGTTTCTTAAAGCTCGATAGATGCAACTGTCGAGTCAGGTGCCGAGCTTTAATAACTGGCACTTCTCAACTTGAATCTTGGACAACTTGCATGGTTTTAACACTTGATCTTGAAACCTTATTTCTTGAAGTATTAAAATCATCCTAGAGCTACCCAAATACAAGCTGAGTGCATTTTGTCAAAGGATAAGCCAATTACATAAAACATATGTTCAAAACAAATGAAACACATATGTCCTAACAATGTACAAGAGTAAACAATAACTAACTCCCCTGATTTCAAGGGAGAAACTATTACAAATGAAGCTACCTAGCTATGACACGTGTAAGTCATCCCACTTGGGTACATTTCTTGTATTGAATGTATAATCTGATCATGATACAAAATAGACTCCATTAAATCCTCTAAGTCTTCACTTCTTAGTATCGTATCTTTGTTTTGCTTGTGATCCTCTGTTGCATTATGCCCTGCATCCAAATGTAGTGTTGTATGCTTCTATGGTGCAGTACAGGATGCACCCTGATGCTTCATTACACAATGATGAGATGCACACACTTGCTGCTTCTCTTGCAATTGCATACTAACACTTTTCTTGGTAGCCTGTTGCTGTGAAATACTTTCATCTGACTTATGATTTCCTTTAACACTCCCCCTCAAGAGCAAAGCTCTTGTTTCTTCATCATCCCTTCTGTAATTTGGATATTGAATTTTATGACTAAAAATATTAATCACTCCCAATTTTGCTAATAATCTCATTCAAAGCATCAACTCCAAGTCCTTTAGTGAATATGTCTACTAACTGATTTCTCGAGGAAACATAAAAAGTCTTAAGAGTACCATCCTGAATCTTGTTCCTCACTATGTGGCAATCTACTTCTATATGTTTAGATCTTTCATGGAAGATCGGATTTGCTAAAATATGCAATGTAGCCTGGTTGTCATAGTACATCAACACTGGTCTGACATGTGAAATGTGCAAGTCTCTTAATAGATACAACAACCATGTTACTTCACAAGCAGTTGTGGCCATAGATCTATATTCTGATTCAACAGAAGATCTTGAGACTACATCTTGGTTCTTTGATCTCCATGAGATCAATGAATCACCTAAAAACACACAATATCCAGTCAAGGACTTCCTAGTATCTGGGCAGCAAGCCCAATCTACATCACAGAAGGCTTTGAGCTGTAAATCTAATTCTACTGGGAAGAACACCCCTTGGCCTGGAGTTCCTTTGAGATATTGTAGGATTCTTGCAACTACTCTGATGTGAGGAACTCTTGGTTGTGCTAAAAACTGACTAAGCTTATGAACTGCATAGGTTATGTCTGGTCTACTTAGTGTTAAGTACATCAATTTTCCAACCAACCTTCTAAACTGACCAACATCTGTAAGCAACTCTCCATCACCTTTGGACAACTTAAGTTGCTGCTCCATTGGTGTTTTAGTAGGCTTACAACCAGTTATACCTGCTTCTTTGAGTATATCAAGGGTATATTTCCTTTGATTAATGCTAATTCCTTTAGGACCTCTAGAAATTTCAAGACCTAAGAAGTACTTTAGAGAACCAAGGTCTTTAATGCCAAATTTCTGGTCTAATACCCTTTTTAGCTTAGCAATGCAAGTGGGATCATTCCCTATGATGATCATATCATCAACATAGATCAATAATGCAGTAAAATGAGAACCATTAAAGTGAACAAACAATGAATGGTCTGCTTGGGATTTTGTGAAACCAAGACTTAAGACAGTGGCAGAAAGCTTGGCATTCCACTGCCTAGAAGCTTGCTTAAGACGATAAAGAGATTTGATCAACTTAGACACCATAAGAGTGGTAGAACTAACAGAAGTAGGCTCCCCCTTATTGTGATAACTAGGAGGCAATGCCATATACACTTCCTCATTAAGATCTCCATGGAGAAAGGCATTATTGATATCAACTTGATGAAGTGGCCATCCTTTAGCAGAAGCAAGGGCAATAAGCAACCTGACAGACACAGTCTTGGCAACAGGTGAGAAAGTCTCCAAAAAATCAAGACCCTCCCATGTGTGTAGCCCTCAGCCACTAATCTTGCTTTATATCTGTCTATACTGCCATTAAGGTTGATTTTGATCCTATATACCCACTTGCACCCAATAGGCCTTTTACCAAGAGGCAGGGGAGTGAGCACCCAGGTTTTGGTGGCTTCTAATGCTGTAATTTCCTTATCCATGGCATCCCTCCATAATGGATCTTGAACTGCCTAAGTGAAGAATTGAGGAGTAGGAGGATTGTCACTAATAAACATGACATAGGATAAGTACTGTGGAGCCAAATGAGAGTAGGACAAATAAGCTGAAATATCATAAGGAGTTCCTGAAGCATGAGAGGTTGCAATAGAACTTGGAGATGCTGTGGATGTAGCGAAAGCATAGTCTTATAAGTAGACTGGTGTTTTGTGAACTCTTATAGACTTTCTAGGTGATAGAGGACCTACAGAAGAGTTAGGAGCAACAACAGGAACAGAATCTGACAGTATGTGAGAATTAGAAGTGAATGGATCATTATTGGAGGAAGTGGTAGGTATTGAATTAGAATTAGGATGAGGCACGAAACAAGGTTCAATAGAACTAGCAAGTATGTTAGGCATAAAAAATAGGAGTAACAAAGGTGTCTAAAGTACCTTCTGTAGTATGATCAATCCCAAGAGCAAATGGATTTGTAAAATCAGTAGTAGTAATGGAAAAAGGAAATATACTCTCATGAAACAACACATCTCTACTGATGAACACAAATTTGGTAAGTAAGTCATATACCTTGTATCCTTTAACACCAAAAGGATATCCCAAGAAATTGCATTTTCATGCTCGTGGAGCAAATTTTGATTTATTGTAAGAAGGAGTGGATGCATAACAAAGACATCCAAAAACTCTTAGATGAGTATAGCTTGGTTGAAAACCAAATAGAAACTCAAAAGGTGCTTTGTTTGATAGAACTGAGGATGGTATTCTATTAATCAAATACACTGCAGTAAGTATGCAATAACCCTATAAATGCAAAGGTAAATTGGACTGAAATTTGAGGGCATGAGCCACATTTAAATTATGTTGATGTTTCCTCTCAACTATAGCATTTTGTTGAGGGATTTCAACACAGCTAAGTTGATACAATATACCCTTTTTTGCAAAGACTTCAGACATGAAAAATTCAGGACCATTATCTGTCCTAATGATTTTAACTTTCTTAGAAAACTATGTTTCAACCATGATGCAAAATTTTTCCAAAATGGACTAAGTATCTGACTTGCGTTTGAGTAAATAAACCCAAGTACATCTTGAGCTCCACAATGGTTAAAAAGAATCTACAACCATTAATAGTTGAAACATTGAAGGGACCCCACAAATCACAATGAAGCAATTCAAAATATTCATTTGATTTATGAGTACTAGAATTGAAAGGTAATCTTTTCTGTTTAGCTAAGGGACAGATATCACAATGAAAGTCTTTACATTGTCTCTCATCAAATCCAATTTGGCATTTGACAAATGTCCCAACCTAGAATGCCAAATTTCTGACTTGACAACATTATTGACAACTCTATTTACAAATTCAATTGCAGAAAAACATTTTGAGGGAGTTGATATACTCTTGTCCAACAGATAGAACCCTTTGAACTCCTTACCCAGACTAATTGTGCTCCAACGAGCAAGGTCCTGAATAAAGCACAAAATGCCAAAGAAAATCAGACAACAAACACTAGTTTTAGCCAATTGACTAACTAAAAGAAGGTTGAAGCTGAATGAGGGAACACATAAAACATTTGTAAGAGTTAATTTTTCAGATAATGTGATAGTTCCTATGTGAGTAACAAGAGCAATTTCACCATTAGGAAGATTTACAAAGGTGTTTAAGGCTGCAACAACAGTAGTGAAACATGATACAGAATGTACCATGTAATTTGTTGCTCCTATATTAATTACCCAATCAGAGGTGCTAAAGGCTTGTCTATCAACAATCTTGGCTGAAAAGATTCAATGCTCAGGAATAGGAGTGAAAAGCGTGTACCTAACATGAGATCAGTGTTGATATGTGAACCAGCTTGTGCAGAAGTCCCCACCATATCAAAAGCCATACCATACATTCTTTCCACACCAGCATAAGTACAAGAAGAGCTTACACTTGCAACATGAGATGCATTTCCAAGAAGAGCTTCTGAAGAAGTATTTCCTGAACTAAGATAGGCTAAAAGTTGCTCACACTGTGTCTTAGAGATAGGACACTGATTTGTGGCAACAATACCCTTATCTGCTCCATTGACTAAATTACATGAGACTTGATTAGCATCAGACTTCCCTTTAGGCTTGTACTAGAAGAGTACCCATGCAATTTATAACATTTAGCAATTGTATGCCCTTGCATGTTGCAATGAGTGCAAAAAGGCCTCTCCTTTTTACCACTTCCTCTATTCCAAGTAAAGTTAGAATGGCCTTTGGAATTGGTATACATAGCCTTGGTATCTGATTGAGAGGAACTAGCAACTCCATGACCAATACGCTTATGAGATTCTTCTTGAAGCACCAAAGAGTAGACTCTGCTCATTGAAAAAAACGGTTCTAACATGAGAATTTGACTCCTCCAAGTTCCATAATCCTCATTCAAGCCCATTAAAAACCTTATAACATAGGCCTTTTCATGTGAAGCACTCAAGATCTTCATTGCTCCACAAGAACATCTAGGAAGAGGCTCAAAATTCAACAATTGATCCCACAATCATTTGAACTTTATGTAATACTTAGTAACTGACATGTGATTCTGAGACATGTGAGAGATTTCCCTCTGTAAATCATAAACCTTAGGACCATTACCCTGTGAAAATACATGCAACTCAAGCCACATCTCCCTTGCTGTTTCGCAATACATGAAGCTACTAGAGACATCAACATGCATAGACTTGATCAACCATGAAAGAACAATGGTGTTGCAACTTTCCCAATCTTCATACAGAGGTGAATCAATGTCTGGTTTCTGAATCTTTCCATTGATAAAGCCAATTTTCTTTTTGGCAGTGAGAGCAAGGACCATAGCTATGGACCAAGACTGGTAATTTCACATCCCAAGCAATGGCTGAGTAACAAGTGTGTTTCTTAGATTCTCATTGGAACTAAGAAAATACGGATTAGGAGCATTTGATTCACCATTGGAATGTGCATTTGCATGCGTGGATTGTGTGTTATAAGAGTTTGAGGGAACATCAGTTTCTGAGGACGCCGTTGAAGGACCTCGAAGCTGAGAGAAGAAATCAAAAAACTGAAAGAGAGAAAAGATTCTAGAGAAAATATCTATGCTCTAATACCATGTGAAAGAAAGCACTCTCTCTAAATAGAATCAAAATTTCATTGAATAAATTAGAATGACTATACAATGGACTCTAATGTACTTATATACAATCATGTACAAGAGTAAACAATAACTAATTCCCTAAATAACTCCCCTAATTTCAAGGGAGAAACTGTTACAAATGAAGCTACCTAGCTATGACACATGTAAGTCCTCCCACTTGGGTACATTTCTTGTATTGAATGTATAATCTGATCATGATATGGAATAGACTCCATTAAATCCTCTAAGTCTTCACTTCTTAGTTTCGTATCTCTGTTCTGCTTGTAATCCTCTGTTGCATTATGCCCTGCATCCAAATGTAGTGTTGTATGCTTCTGTGGTGCAGCACAAGATGCACCCTGATGCTTCATTACACGATGAGATGCACACACTTGCTGCTTCTCTTGAAATTGCATACTAACACTCTACTTGGTAGCCTGTTGCTATGAAATACTTTCATTTGACTTATGATTTCCTTTAACAACAACTAAAAACATCGATAATTAAGAATTTTAAGTGGTTCAACCCAATTGACAATAAAGATTCTGAGGCAATTTTGTCTCATCTCTGATTTTGAGGCAATTTTGTCTCATCTCTTTTTGTTTTCTTCCTTTTCTTATTTTACTATCCTTTTGGCATTTGTTCTGCAAAGTTTATAACCATATCTAGTTGTTCTTTAAGCCTCCTCTCAACCTAGAAATCCTTAAACCCAATTATTAGTGCAGTAAGAGTAAGATGCCCCGAAATGACCAACTCATAATCTCTTCTTCAAACAGTACAATCAAGTTCATGATACCCCGAGGTCATTGGAAATGGTTTGTGGATTTATAGTGCAACAGATAAGAAAGAAGAAACAAGCAAGTTTAGAACACTAGGGAAATTAAAAGAGGAGAAGTACCTTTGGATGCTACCTAAAAGACACTCAATGACGGCTCTACAGGGTAAGCAATTAATGCAGTCACCTAAGACCCCAAATTTTAATTCAATTAAGCTCAAATATTAGCCATTACTTAAAATAATTGTTTTTATCAAGTAGGACGTTACATTCATAATATTTTTTACAATATTTTTACAACAAATTCTAAATAATAGGTTATTAGAGGCTGTTACTTATTCATAACAGCATAAATAATTTCAATAGTAAGTTTAAATTAAAACCAGTAATAACTTAATAATTAGGATCTGTTGTGAAAAATATTCGGAATGTAGCACATCTAAAAAAAAATAGCCAATACAGAAGAAAAAAAATTCACAACATTTTTCACAACAATTGAGTTGACAAACTTTTATTAGTTTTTACCTAGGTCCACCACTAATATTACTCTTTTACTTACCACTATCTATCTACCATATCAACAGGTGTGAAAGTTTTGTCAATCTTTTGTGTCTATAGACTTTCTAAAAAAAATCTACATTATTCATGTTAATTAGTAATAATTTTGCATCTAAAACAAGATAGTAAAATTTAAGTAATATTTTTTTAAGTCATATTAAATATATTAAAAGCTTCAATTTCAATTTTCGCCTTAGGCCCCCAAATGCATCAAACCACCTCTAAAGACACTGTAACTTTATCTTGCCTTAGATAGTATGTCCATCCTTAATTCATTAGTTCCATACTTAAAAAGGTGAAGATCTCACCTTTTTATTGACTAACACTCAAAATATAACAGATCTAGGCCGCTTCACATAGCTACTTGGAACTTCAATCAATGAAATAGAAACCAAAGCATCAAAAGCTCCGTCCGGTGCAATGAAATTTGCAACAAAATAAGCCAAATTTTTGGATTTACAAACCTTATACATGCAGCCTTGTCCAATGCGACCCTCTGCTATCCGGCTCTGATTGCAATAGGTGTCTTCGGACTCTCATAGGATATCTGCCAAGTTGTTGTGCAAGAAAGCAAGGGGGTAATGTTTTGAATCCTAGTTGTTTTATTAGGTACGAAATATATTCGTTTTACAAGCTACAAGCCGTACTGTCACCATCAACAACCTCGGTGCTTCTTGCTCCTTCACCTCCAAAAGGTATGTATCGGTATATATTTGAAGCAAATGCATTTTATGATTCAAATTAGAAATTATATTAATAGAAAAGTAATATTTTAAATTTTAAATGAGAAATAAAAATGAAAAAACAAGCTTTCAGAGATTATTTAGTTCAGTTTATGGTTTAAAATTTTTGGGTCCTCCTCCTCCACAACTTAAGGATAGGATGGCTGATGAAGTGCAAACCTTCTTTTTATTTAAATTATTTTTAAGATTGTACTTGAATCTAGCTTCCTCTCTTTCTTGACTCTTTCTCCTCTATCTAATCGGGTTGTGGTGGTTAGATTGGTGGGTCACACTGTGGGTGGTGAGACTCAGTTGTGGATCACACTGTGGGTGGGGTTGAAGATGAAAGGGTTGCTATGAGTTTTGGGTTTTGGCTTGAGGTTGAAGATGAAAGAGTGTATAGGGATTGTCTTTTGCTAAGAATTATTCAGGATTTTCAAAGTAATTTTATGGGGAGACTTGCGGATGTGGGTAAGTGTTTCGCTGGTGGTATGGGTGTTTTGTGGTTATGGTAAGTGTTTGGCCATGGTTATGGCTATTTATGAGTGTTTTGAGGTTGTTGAATGGTTTCCTTGGGTGAAGGTTTTTTTTTTAATGTGATATATGCTAAAATAGATGATGTCCAGTGTGGTAAATTTGAAGAATCAAGCATACAATGAAGATTAGTGTAGTTTCGCGGCTAGCTCACATGAAATTCACGAGTAAAGATTCATGCAAAAAAGGCCATGTGAGAAGCATATGCTGAAAGCTAAAGAGTCAAGCGTCAAGCTGTATTTCGCAAGTACTTTGCAAGACAGGCCATCTTGCGAGGTACCTACGAAACTCTCTGCTTAGAGGATTTTAAGTGTGACTTTCTTACCCTTCACCCATATTATATATACCCTCATTACCTACAAAAGTAAAAGAGGCTATTCAGAGAGAAAACCCTAGATAGGTTTCTACAACTCGACACACATACCTTTTAGAAAGAGAACTACTCATCCTTAATGAGAAATCCTTGTAGTCTATTTTCCTTTCCCTCTCCCATTATTATACCTTAAGAGGAGATTTATATCCAAATACAACCTACATCTATTCAGTGTGTAGAGAGTGTTTTGGAGCTTGGGAAGTTTTGGGAATTTTTCAAAAGAATTTGGTGAGGCTTGGCGAATGCAATTAGGCGGTATTGCAGGATCTGGAAAGCTAGTGAAGACAAGACTCCAAGAATTCCGTTGGTAGTAACAGCTTGGAGGGCTCAAGTACATGGGGTAAACTAGGCTTAGAGGGTCTTTTGTTATTCGTGTACTCCAACTTATTCACTAGGGGATCAATTTCAACTTGAAGGGTCGCAGAGAGGATTTTCTCTGAGTTTTTCGGTTTTCTCTTTGACAATACGTCTTGGTGTAATCTTATGTTTGTATCTCTCTTCCCTTACTCTTTAAGTTTTACATTTATTGTTCATTGTGGATGGATATGGCTTAGAGTAGTGTAATCGGTTGATTGCACATATTTACTCTTGTTCTGCACTTTGTTAAGTTTAAGTAAAAGCAATTCAGCCATAATTTTTATTTTGGGTTCTGAACAGGCTCGTGTATTTTCACACAAATTTGAGCTTTTATTTGATATCAGAGCGGGTACACTTATTTTGGTTTAATTACCTAAGTGTGATCCTTGACCCCTTTGCGTTTTTTTTTTTTTTTTTTTTTTTTTTTTTGCCCTGGATAGTGTTTTGTATGTTTCTATGGATGTTTTAGATGTTGTTGATTGTAGCATGCTATGTATTTGTGAAAATGCCTCTATGAGTGTTTATCCTCATGCTTGTGATGACATATTACATGAATCTTTGGGTGTTGTTGAAATTCCAAATGTCAAACTCTTAAAGAAAAAGTTTAAGAAGTTTCATGAGAATTTGAGCAAGTTCACTAGTAAAAATGATGATTTGATTGCTTAACTCAATGAATCCAACAAATTGGTTGAGAAGTATAAGAGACTTGCTGAAAATTCTTTTGAAAAGATGAAAGAGTTTGAACGTTTGAATATGGACTTGGATGCTAAACTTGTTTTGTCTAACAAACTTGTTGATGATCTTAAATGTGAAAATGAATCTCTTAAGATGCATGCCAGGTGTTTGATTGTTGAACCTATTGTTAAAAATGAAGAAAATATGTGTTGCAATCATGTTGTGTTGCCTGATTTTGTGCCTATTGTGAGTTCTACCTCTAAAGACAAATCGATGTACATTTCTCCACACAAAAGAAACCAAAAATTGGAGAGAAAGGCTCTTAAGCCTAAGCCTTTGTTTAGGTCTCATCCTAGGGATTTGAGTGGATCTAAATTTGTTCCTACTTGCCGCCATTGCAGTGTGATCGGTCACATAAGACTTCAATGTTCCATGTTGAAGAAAGAACAAAATCATGTTACTAGATCCCTCATTAAAAAGCCTAGTGGACCTAAACCTATTATTTGTCACCATTATGGTGCCTTTGGCCATCTAAGACCTCATTGCATTAAATTTCAAACTTTTAAAAAAATAAAAAGAAAAGAGAAACTAAAGTTTCTTGAAAGTTATGCTTTGCAAGCTAAACTGGATTTGATCAAAAGTAGTAAGTTATTGAAGTATGTGGTTAATGATCTTACCTCCTTGTCTATATGCATCTCCGATTCTCATTCTTCCAACCCTCGTCTCACTTCTAATGAAACACTCATTTTAAACAATCGTTCTATTTGGATGAGGAAAGGTTCCTGTGAATGAGCTTATGCTCTTTTGGTCCTTGATCTAATTTTTTCGATCATTGTAAGATTCTTCATACATTAGATCATTCATTATCATGCATTTGTGCATCATGCATCTTTTTATATGCATTGTTTTTGTTTTTGTTGTTGATCTTACTTCATTGCTTTGTTTTTGAGTGTTTTTTAGTGTGTTGAAAAATTCAAAAACCCATAAAAAGTAAAAAATCTCAAAAAGTTTGATCATTTATGTTGTGTATATCACATGTTGAGTTTGGCCTAGTACCTCCGTACTAATGACGTAGTGCATTTACGAGCTTAACTTGTTATATATGCATAGTTTTTTAAGTGTAAGCGAAATTTGATTGTTATAAATAAATCTTCAACCTTGTCATGAATGATTAGTCAATAGTCTTGTTTGATCTTAATACATGCGTTGACTTGTGCCTATATATCTCATCACTTTTATTTTTATGCCAAAAAGTTCTTCAAACGTCAATCTCTAGAAGAGAAAGAGATGAAAAAGTCTTGCTTCGAAAACTAGTTTGACTAGGAAAAGGTGGAGCAAAAATGTATTCAAAATGTTTGGTGCCAAAGCCAAAAGCTTATTCCTCAAAGAAATATAAAAAATTTTATGGCATCGCTGCTCAAAAATTGAGCTGTATAAATCAAACGGTATGAAAAATGGAAGCCAAATGAAAAGTTTTCAATCAATGTAAACACTTTGGTGAGGGGGGTCATATATGTTCATTTCTACTAATGAGATAGGTTACTTAACTTCGTACTAGTTTTGTATGACTTGATTAAATTGATCAGTGAAGTTTCATGCTAGACTATAGACTAGGTCATACTTGATTCACACACACAAAACACAAGTTTTATGTTCAATGAATGTTTATTTCATTTGTATGATTCTACATGTTCAAATGTAAAGTGTGCATGCTCAACCATATGTGCATCAAACCAAAAAAGATTTTTGATAATTTTATTCGTATTTGGAAGTGTTTTTCATCACTCTTTGTTTCTAGGTTTTGTGCCTACTTTTTTTTTCAATGTTTCAAACTTGTTTTTGTGTTGAAAAACAGGGGTCAGAGTCTTTCGCAAGTCGTTCGCGAGTAGTTCACGACTTGGTTGTGAGTCGTGAAACTGAAAAATGTATTTTTAGCATTTTTGGTCATTAGACAGAGACTTTTGCGAGTAACTCGCGAGTAACTCACAAGTTCGCTACTCATGAAATTCCCAGATCAGTTATTTTATGGGTATTTCATGAGTTTTTGGTCCAAAACTCCTCATATGACTTTCTTATAACTCCATCTTCTCCAAACCCTCTTTTTCAAAGTTTCTACGTCAAAACTCAATTAATTTCAAGTGTTTTACATTCCATAAACATCTCTAAAGTAATCTTTATTACTTTTAATTGATATTAATCCTTAGATTATGTTTTTGATGGTTTTATATTCATAGTTGGGATTTTCTTAAATGGAGGTTGGAAAACTTAATTTTTGTCAATATTTTTTTATTGGGTTTTGTTTTAAATGATGATTTGCTTTGAATGTTGGCCCCTTATGGCGAAAATAACTTGTATTAAGGATATATTTTCATGTGTTCATGCATTATTTAACATATATGTGTAGTGTGTGCAGTCTAAGTGTTTGATTAAATGCCTATATGGTATTTTTTTTCATTCTTTTGGATTCCAATGAGTACCAAATTTTGGAGACCATCATGATTACTCATGTTTATCATGTTTTGATCATTGGTTGTGTATTTTACACACCTTGCCCCACATGTGCATCTCTCATGCTTTATTTATGCATTGCACATAGTCACCTCATACACACACACCTTTGCTACCCTTGTCATGCCTTGATCTATCTTTTGTTTCCTCATCCTAGCATGTCATGTTTTCTTTATGCTTTGTACCATTGTGTTTTTAAGGTGTTTTGTCTTTTTTTTTTAGCTTCATTTTCTTATTCATCTTGCACCCCTTATGCATCAATACCCTTGTTTATATCTTCTTTTCTTTCTTTTCTTCTTCTTGATTCATTTGTTTATTCGTGACAAAAAAGGGGAAAGTATACCGGAGTGTATCGTCATTTCTATATGACTCGTGCACATTTTCAGGGGAAAAAATTCTATCTCGTGCACATTCGTAGGAGGAGAAAATCATAGGGGAGATGCATATACTAAGGGAGAGAAGACATTTTTTTTATGAGATAACCTTGTTTTGTTTGTTTTACTTTATGTTTGTTTTCTTGTTTGCTTTATGGTGCTTTAAGTTATGTTTAGTATCTATGCTTAGTTGTTCTCATCGCATCGTGTTTATGTGTTAGACATGCATACATTCTTGTGCTCTTGTGCTTTATTGGTTGCATGTTTGGATGATCGTTTGCTTTGCTATGTGATCATTGTCGTTATTTCCATATGACTGTCGCATTTAATCAAGTTGCTCATATGTTGATCAAGTTGCTCATACACACACTTCTTGTTTCAAGCTCATGTGTTTTCACACTAATTTGAGCTTTCATTTCTTATCAAAACTATATGTTCGGTACTACCTTTCGGAAGGTCACTGACTGTTTAATAATTTTTTTTTTTTTTTTTTTGATAATAACTGTTTAATAATTTGTAAGAACCAAAGATAAAATTGTATCATAAAGAAAACAATCAAGCTCATATGTACAAACAACATTACAACTGGTAGGAAGGAGATATTTAGCTTGCAACTAACTGACAAAAAAAGGGCTTCATTAAAAAATCTTGACACTATTTTTTATTTTTTCATTTTCCTTATTCTCATCCCGTTTTTATTTTATTTTTTTAATTTTCTGGGTCACCCAGCAACCAGAAGAGCAATAATGTTTAGTATAGATTTGGGAAAATATGCTTGCTTTCTTTCATCTGAGCTATTTTGCTTGTGCTTCAACTAACATAGTTAATGAGCCCAACTAGCCAAGAATGTTTCTTTGACTGTAAACACGCAGAGTGATGAATTGGAATGTAAGTTTGCTTCACTCAGAGAGGAGTTGTAGCTGTCCGAGTTGTAATTTAGATAATGTGGAGGCTCTGAGTGAATTTGATCAGGTAGACGAAGCAACCTGATCCTTTGTAAGTAGTCTACTTGCCATTACTGCATTTATAGTGTTGATCTTATCAAATATGTACTGCAATTGTGCACTCGATGGTCTACACATTCATGTTACTGTTCATATTGAAGACAACTGGCTTTAGAAGTTGAGTAAAACCCCTGCGTTCCAGGGAAGATGTGACTGCCCATTTTTCCATATTCCAGGTTCGTTTGGAGTCAATTGAAGCTGTGAATAAGATTTTGGAAGAGGCAAATACGCGAATTCAACCAACTGGAATAGGTTTGATACTACTGTCATTTGTTCAAATTCTTTCAAAATAATCAAAGCCACTGCTCTGTCTAAATCTGTCTCTATTATTCCGTCTCTCAGTTAGAGTGTCTAAGGGTCGGCCCTTCCACTAGGCCAATTAGGCAATTGCCTGAGGCCCTAAGTAGAAGTGAAGCCCTAAAATTTTAGAAAAGAATGGATAGTAGGGGCAAAAAAAATAAAAAAATAAAAAATAAATAAAAATAAAAATAGTTTCAGATAAATTAAAAATATCCGGCACATCCTTTTAACCAAAAAACAAAAATTTTGGTAGATCAAGTTAAGCATTGGTTCTAAACAAAATCAATTACCCAAAAATAAAATTATCCTCTAGACAAACCAAAAATCAACAAAATAAACTACAAATCTGGTCTAAGAGATTAATCACAAAACAATCACAAATCAAAACAAATAAAAAACCTCAAATCCCTAAAATTTTACCGTTCCCTCTGCTTTTTTCTCTCTGCTCTCCCTCTCCGCCTCTCTCATTCTTTCTCTGATAGACTGATTCTCTCCACTGTTGCTGGCTGCCTGGCTGGCTCAACTGCTCAAGCTTCCTCCAATCTAAATCATCCAATCACATCTGATGATTCTGATCTGAAAACTGTCGTGAAAGTGAACTATCATGCCGACTACTTTTTTTTTTCTTTTTCTTTTTTTCGTTTTTTTTGCAGTGCAGGTGCGTTTCAATTGATTTTGCAGGTTTTGAGTTTTGAGGCCGTATTAGGTATAAAGGCCGCTTGGCTTTCTCTTCATTTTTTTGTTAAGATAATAAGAATACGCCGGTTTTGTAACTTTTGTTTGTATTGAGACAATGAGACATCAGATATGGCTGCCTAGACGTTTCACACTTTCACGTTTGGGCCTTCAAAATTTTTTTTTGTAAAGACTGCGTTATTTTTTAAGCCTGTTTTGTTTTGTTTTGTTTTTGCTTTTTTTTTTTTTTTTTTTTGAGTAGATCTTATTAATAAGCCTTGTGTTATGGCTATGCTTTTTTTTTTTTTTTTTTAATCTTGTGTTTATATATATATATATATATATATATATATATAAAAGATAGTGATAATATATTGAATAAGTCTTTATTTATGTAAGTTCAGATTGCTAAAAACTTGTTATTGTTTCGATGAAACTACAACAATACTTTTTATATAAATTAGATTCTATTTCTCATTTGCTCTACGCTTGAAAGTTATTTTTTATTTTAGCTTTTATAAATATATTTTTTTATTAGAAATATCTATCTGAAAATATGCAAGAAATATATATTGTTTGATTAGAAGAACTTATATACAAAAATTTAATTAGTCTATTTGCATCTCAAAATGCAAGAAAAATAAATTCTAAATGAAATATATTATAATATAAAAATATTAAATAAAAATTAATTTAATTAATATATAAGTATAAAAAATGCTCCATTTTTAGTTCTCGCATTAAACCCCAAAATGTCGGCCCTGAGAGAGTCTCATGGGTTAGTGGCTGTTGATATTGCTCTGTCCTTGTACAATAAGATTGTGTATTTACTTTTTTTCTTTGCAAAGATGGTTAATCTGCTTAAATCTTTTTTGCTATTTGACTGCCAGTTGAGTGATTTGGGGCCCTTAAAAGGGCGTCTATTGGACAGCAACAAAAATTTAGTCATGGCGACCGTAACGACTATTGGTAGTGTTGCCTCTACAATGGGACCAGCTATTGAGAAGTCCACCATTGTTTGTCGACCACTTTTTCAGCTGTTAGTAAATCTTAACGTGCTTCTCGCTTTTTAGAAACTTGAGCATTATTATGAAATTGTTTTACAAATTATGCAAGTAATAATAATCCTCCTGGTTCCTCTAGATTTCTCTTAAGTGACAGTGACACACACATTATCAATTGGTTGTTAGAGTTTGAGCCTGTCACTGCATTGGTTCTTGTTGAATTGCCAAAGCTTAAGCGCCTCAGCTCAAATCACTCTCCTGCCTTGAAATCCTCTTCCTCAGCTCGCTCCCTTGATCAGGTATCTTTATGTGTCTTTGTACTCTAAATAAATAAATAAATAAATCTGAACTTGGTAATATATTTTGTGAAAAACATATAGCAACAAGCTTTATTAGTGCCAAAACTTTAGTCATATAGTCTTTGAAAAACATATTCCTAGAAAATTTATGGAGAAAAATATGTAGTTAAGAGCGTTTGTACTTTGTTGTTGTTGTTACTTTTATTATTGATATTCAATATGGGTCATGGTTTTGAGGGTGTCACTGCATTGCAAGGGCTGTGAAGGAAAAGTGAGAAAACATATTTCAAAAATGGAAGGTTAGTTTGTAGTAGACATACTAGATTGTTTGTTCTTTAAAATTTTTAAATATTCACCACCAAAATTGAACATATAATAGCACTACTTGTAAGCAAAACATATATTCAACCCAAGCACCTTTATTTTATACTTCTTTATAGTGTTTACACCCTAGCTTTGTGTCGTTCATCAATTATCAATTTGCAGTTCCCCATTTTTTAAGGTAACGTTTTTGGCTAATACTCTGTAGGAGTGACATCATCTAGTATTGATTTGGAGACAAAGAAAGTGACGGTCATTGGGGACGTGACACCTTTAGGTGTACTCGCAAGTGTTTCCAAAGTGAAAAATGCACAACTTTGGCCGTCTCCTGCATCATCGTCTCCATCACCATCTTCCCAATGGTCAACATAAGAAATTAATGTACAAGTTATTGTGTTTGTATGTGGTTAGATGCTTAATCAACTTGTAAGGTTGAATTTATTCAATCATGTGTTGGCTTTATTCTGTGGCAAATTTGCTTGTAATTTAGCAATTAGATACCTTGTATTTAGGTGGGAATTATGTAAGAGTTGTGTGAGAGAGTGTGAAGAAATTCAAGAACGTGTGCATTTGGAGGTTTCTCGCGATTGGCTCTTGGAAGTGACTTGAGACTTGCGACTCACCAAAATGCCACACGTGTGTAGCATGCAAAAAACTGAAGGGTCATGATAGCTGGAGCACTACAGGACAAAAAGTACAGTATGGCCTGGCAGTTAACTTGTGACTCGTTCCAATCGCGAGAGTGAGTGGCCAGAATGCCGTATATTGCAGAAAAATGACTTTCTACATTCCTCACGTACCCTACTATAAATATCTCATTATCTATAGAAATGGTGAGGAGCCTATTAAGAGAAAAACTCTAAGAAAGGTTTCTACAACACACCCACCTTATTAGAGAGAGAGTTACTCATTCTTAGAGAGAAATTTTTGTAGTTTCTTCTCCTTCTCTCTCTCATTTTTATACCCATTGAGAGGAGATTTGTACCCAAACATAACTCACACTCATTTGGAGTGTTGAGAGTGTTTTTGGAGCTTGGGAATTATTGGAAGATGCCAAGGATAGCGGATACAAAATGGATTTTATTGTTAGATCTGAAAAGTTAGAGAAGACAAGGTTAGGCGTAACCCTCTTGGAGCAAGAAACTTGGAGGGCTTAGGTGCATTGGGTAGATCAGGCTTGCAGGGTCTATTACTATTTATATTTTTCAACTAATTTTCTAGTGAATCATTTTACAGCTTGGAGGGCGGCAGAGAGGTTTTTTGCTAAGTTCTTCGGTTTCATCTTTGATAACACGTGCCAATGTTTTCCTTGTGTTTACATCTCTCTTCTCTCATTCTTTAACCATTAATTGCTGCTGCGTTTGTGATTAATTACGTGTTAAAGTAGTTTGCCAAATTGGATATTGCTTATATTTCATATTCTGCACATACATTATTTGAATATAAACTTGTGTTGGTTAATTTGAAATTAGGGTCTAAATATTCATTAGTGTTTACACACCAAGTGAACTTTCAATTGGTATTAGAGTGGGTGCACCTCCCTTCTTTAATGGGAGCAATTACGCCTTTTAGAAAGTGTGTATGCATGCATTTTTATGCTCTATTGATGATAGTGTATAGGATGCAGTTGAGGTTGGATGGATTAGGCCGGAGACTGCCAAATCCACTAGGGATAAGGCAGCCCTTACAGCGGCCAATGCTAATAGCAAGGCTTTAAATGCTATTTTTTGTGGTGTCTCACCCAATGAATTTTACAAGATCTCCCATGTTACAATTGCTAAGGAGGCGTGGCAAATCTTAGAGACCACATATGAAGGCACCAAAAAGGTGAAGGACTTTAAGTTACAAATGCTCACCACTCGCTTTGAGAAACTAAAGATGAGTCGTTCGACTCTTTCTATAGGAAGCTAAATGAAGTGGTGATGGCAAATTCAACTTGGGTGAAAAGACAGAGGACTCCAAGTATGTTAGGAAGATCCTATGATCATTGCCAGAGAGTTTCTGTTATAAGGTTATAGCCATCAAAGAGAGCAAAGACCTTGATGAGATTAAAATTCAAGAACTCATCGGTTCTCTTCAAACCTGTGAGCTATCTCTACCATCACAAAGGAAGTGGCGTACCTTGCTAAGAACTTTCATAAGTTCTTAAATTCAAGAAGAATGGAAAGTCTTTTGAGAAGGGAAAATTCTCAAACTTTAAGAAAGATAAAAAGGACTTCAAGAAGAAGGATTCTAAAGATTCTTCTCCATCTCAAGCGGTCATGTTCTATGAGTGCAAAGGGCATGGGCATGGGCATGTAAAGAGGGAATGCCCCACTTATTTAAAGGCAAAGGGTAAAGTCTTTGCCACTACCCTTAGTGATTCAAACAACTCCAATTCAGACTCGGAAGAAAGTTGTGACAGAGAAGGAAACTACTCAACATTATGACCATTGCACCCATGGACTCTTCAAAAGATTTGAATGCTCTAGTGGATTAATGCCCCTGCAACATGTCAGACAAAATTAGAGCCATTCAGCTAATTGTACCAGTCATGAGTCATTTCCACGTCTTTGGACTAGCACAAAAATCAACTCTTTTATTTCTGTTCTTTTCCTCTATTTTTCTTTTTCTTTTCTCCGTCAATCACATTTCCCCTTCATCCCACTGTCCACGCACATGAACTTCACTTTTTCTCCGCTATGTTCTATCATCCAGGTTGGTATGTAAATGTATCATTGTACGATCTTTCAATTTTCTCCTCCCTCCCTTCATGTCCACGTGAATTTTTCTTTTAACAAGTGTTAGATACGCTGATTGATTAGGGCCACATTTGTTGGCCAACATATTATTGGCCAAGAATCTCAAAATAAAAATATATATTATTATCACATACACACAATCATTATCAAAATTATTAATTTCCTACCTCGATCGATACACAAATTTTCATTTAAACAAGTCATTAAATTGGTACGATTGATGCCCCTACAATATTTCAAGGGTCCTCCCTTAACTTCAGTACTTTTTTAACTGGATTCTTATTTTGTTTTAATAAGAAATTACTACATCACCCACTAATTAAATAAAAGATAAATATTAAAATCTACTACCATTTGTTGTTGTATATTTAAAACAAAATGAGATATCCAATTAAAATAAGTATTAGAGGTAAATCAAACTCATACTTCAATATCAAAATTCCAATCATTTCAATTATTCCAATGAATGTTATTATTTGATTGGCCTACAAAATTCGATTCCAAGGTATTGTTTTGAAATTACTAATCTATATATATATATATAGCCAAAACTACAAGAAAATCCAATTAGATTTCAAATTGGAATTTAATTAAAGTCTAATTTTGCATTATGTGTCTCATCTAATCTAAGTTTCTAAATTTTTGTGCCAAATAAGTTAATTTAGTGTAAAAATTAGATTTCAATTAGAGTTTAATTTTGCACCACGTGTCCCATCTAATTTAACTTTTTTTAATTTTTGTGCTAAGTAAGTTAATTCAGTATAGAAATGAAGGAAGTCCAATAAATAAACCTAGGTTATATATAAATATATATATATATATATATATATAACCAAAACTTAGAGAAAATTTGATTATAATCAAATTTAGATTTTGCCTTTGTCAGCTTTTCATACAAATTAAATTGTTTATATTTTTGTTAAGGTCATGATAACGGGTACTCGTAGGGCAATAATTAACAATTCATTTTAGGAAAATTTTGACACCACTACATATATATGCTAATGAGTAATTTTTTTTTTTTTTTTATCCTGTTTCTATTTAGATATTTTGTATGTGAAGATCTTGAACATATCGAACTATAATTAAGTTAAACAATTCCATACATCTATCTCCATTCAATTTAAGAGATACTATCGAGCCAATTTATTCTTTTATTTTGTGTTATATTTAGTAGAATTTTACGGATAATGATAGTGAATTGATATTGTATATGTAGTGTCCAATGATGATTTTCAAAATTATATACATAACAGTAATATAATGCAAAACTTGACAACCAATGTCATTAAAATTGCAAGAAAAAATCATTTTAGTACCTTTAAATATCCTGATCGATCTAATGTCCTATATATTAATAACCCAAACTAACATCAATAGCATCACTACAGTTCATCATTCCTGTAGGTAAGCATGGGTTACATACTAGTATATATAAAGAAACACAGAATAAATTTAAAATCTATTATTATATGATAGATTAGGTCCCAAAAATTAATAATAGACATTTTATACATGTTAAAATAAAAATTTAGAGAATTTTTTTTAAAAAAAAATTATAAATATTGTCAAATTTTTAACTTTTTTTTTAATACAAGATAGAAATTCTACTTTAGCCTAATTTAAGTGTATATATGTGTGAAACTCCCTCCTAGAAACTTGAACTCGGCCCTTACCCCCTACACCCTACAAGAACTTTGTACTTGTGGAGTAAACATCAAAGTGCGCTGTAGTATAAAATTTTAACCTTTGATGTCCTTTGAAGATACAAAGTTGACGAACTTAAGACTGACGACCCTGAGGCTGACGACCTCAAATCTAGAGAGACCTAAAGCTGACACCCTCAAGGATACGGGGATCTGAGGCTGACGACCTCCTCCGACAAACCAACCTTAAATGCATAGCCAAGCTGACGGGAATAGGCTGACGGGGTTAGTCTGGGCTCCATCCCTAACCTTACTTAACCAACACGCATACACAAATGATTCTTGAACGACACTTCTAATTAAGGAGACTCCTAGGAGGACAAGGATTTTGGGAGATGCGTGAGATCCAAGAATTACTCTCCTAGAAGAAAAAGAACTTCTTGACCAAGGCATTAATCTCGGCCCAATATAACTATAAATACCCCATCACCCTTTCAAAACAAGGTACGCATAATTCACCTCAGCTCTAGTACTTTATGACCTGTTTGGGAGTTAAAAAAAGGAGAGGGAGTAGAGTAAAGGGAAAAAGAGTAGTTCAATTACCTTGTTTGGGAGTTTTTTAAGGGAGGAGGAGGAGGAGGAGTTTGGAGGGGTTTGGAGGGGTTTCAACTCCCTCCAACCCCTCTTTTTTAATTTCCCCCAAATTGGAGAGATTTGGAGGGAGAGTGGAGAATAAAAATGCTTGGCCGAATGAATTACCAAATTTGCCCTTATTATATTAACAAAATTACAAATGAAAAAACTAATTACTCCCCTCCCCCTTACTTAATTTTAAAAACATCCAAACAAGGTGGAGGATAGCCATTCCCCTCTACTCTCCTTCCCACTACTCTCCTCCCCTCTACTCCCCTCCCTCTCTAAACTTCCAAACATGCCATTAGAGTTGTGAACAAGAGTTTTCTCTAACTTGACCGTCGGAGGGTGTTTGGCCGGTACCACACCGATACCCTTCTTGAGGTCTTCATCCTTTGTGTTGTGCAGGTACATCATCAAGAGCACGTGCGGACCGTGTAACTTACTGAAGATTTTGAGCATCATCAGTATCATTGTAAGATCTTTCAATTTCCTTCTCCCTCCCTTCACGTCCACGTTAATTTTACTTTTAAGTGTCGGATACGCTGATTGATTAGGGACACTTTAATCAATTTTCTTTTTCTTTTTTTTTGAAATGAGGTTGGATACGGTATTCAATAATAATATTCATAAATCACACTGTGGTTAATAAAACCCTGTAAATTTTCATAATATTAACATCTAACAATTAATATCACTTATGTGTATATATATATATCAGTAAAAAAAATAAGGATCAAGTCCTGACAGAACCCAAAAGAAATACAATTACCCTGTTCAATATTGCTCAAATTACTTTCATCATTATCCTCACGAATAATACGTTCATCAACACTCTTTACCAAATTTCAATAATAATTAATAAAACAAAAGATGTAACACGAATTTGTCGGAACCCGTGCCAACGAGAAACATACGAAAACTAAACAAAAATTAGAGAACTTAAAATGACGTCCATGCCAACGAGAACCGCTGAATCCAATCACGCATAACCCATGAGATATATATATATATATAAACCCCTCTTAGGTTATGTGTAGCACCATCTAACCAATATTTTTTTTTTTTATACGAGATAAAATTTCTTTACACATACCCTCAATATTTTTCACTCCAATTTTATTTTTACAAAACGAAATAAAACAAAGAAAAAAAATATACAGAACCCTTTATACTTTATAGTACAAAAAACCGTGATAACGTAACACTTAACCCCTTTAGTATTACATATATATATTTTATATTTATATTAGATAAAAACATAGACATACACACTAAAGGGTGATATGGGAATAGGGTGGGCAAAACTTATTTTTGGCCCATCACCTCTTTGTGGTGGAGAAAATTCACACGAGATAAAATGGGATACGACGGCTTGAGCAGGATGGGAATTTTTTACCATCACTCTCATTTTTCACCCAAACCAAACATATCATTAGTTTATTAGAAGCTATGATTTTCAAAAATTGATAGGAAACAAACGTCTAGGCAGCAACATTTTTCTATGGGCTTTTTCGGTTTTTCCTATCCGTTGGCCCCATCATCCTACAAATGGAGGGAGGCTGAGAGCTATTTTTTCACTCGAACCATACATATCACTAGTTATCAAATGCAATGATTTTTCTTATCAAAAAAATAAATGCAATGATTTTTCAAAATTTATAGGAAACAAATGTCAAATCACTAATTTATCAGATGTAACTGATTTTCAAAAATTGATAGGA
Source organism: Castanopsis chinensis (assembly GCA_032878915.1). Classification (NCBI taxonomy): domain Eukaryota; kingdom Viridiplantae; phylum Streptophyta; class Magnoliopsida; order Fagales; family Fagaceae; genus Castanopsis; species Castanopsis chinensis. The sequence continues at coordinate 2,075,795 of JAVQMG010000070.1, forward strand.
AACAAATGTCAAGGTAGCTTCATTTTTCTATGGTTTTTTTCCTCATTTGGCCCCATCATCCACAGACAGAGGGAGGGTGAGAGTGTCTTTTCCATTGAATTGGCAAGGAAACTAATTTTCAAAGTGGTCATTAGTAAATGAGTTATTTGCTCACGAAGTCACAATAAATACAAAACCAAGACTTACGGCAATGACAAAAAGTGTAGGAAAGTTTTAGGCAAAACTACACTATTAATTCTTGAAGTTTACCCCGTTTGAGCAATTGGTTCCTCAAGTTTGAAGCGAGCATATTTAGTTCCTTAAGTTTTAAAACTGAGTTGTATTAGTCCTTTTACTAACTGTTGTTAACAATGTTACTTGCGTGGCTAACGAAACAATGACTTGGCATTTTTTTAAAGATATGGCATGTTTTTAATTAAAAAATTACAAATTAAATTTACATGTGGAAAAAAATTATCACGGGTACCAAATTAAAAAAAGAAACTTTCTATCTGCAGTAAAAACCCACAACGAGAGAGAAGGTGAGAGAGGGAAGAAGCTCAACCTAGCCGCCGCCTAAAATCCCATGCCCTTACTGCCGCCGGCAATAGCCTAAGCCATAGCTGCTGCCGTCAACAGCACAAGCTCTAGCTGCCAACAACGACAGCCACTGCCCTAGCAGCTGCCTACGACAGCCACTGACCCACCTCCCTCCTCCTCTCGCACAATCACTGACCCGCCTAGCCACCGCCCATGGAGACCAATTTCCTAGCCTCGCGACAGCCATGGAATAATTATTATTCCATGGGATATAGCAATGATGACGATGGATTTCTGTTATGGTTGCAGTAAGGAAAAAAAAGGATGCGAGGAATGGGCTCAGCCAAACTGCAGGAGTTATAACCAAACGTTTGGCTTTATGTCTAGATTCTTCGAACAAATGGGTCCTGATGGTCTACAATATGACGTGAGCGGTGTTTATGATAACAGCACAAACATTGGTCCTGCTTCAATAACAACATAGGTCCTACAATATGACGTGAGCGGTGTGACCGGACTTCTTCAATAACGACATAGATCCTACATTTCGCATTTGCCCTCTGTCTTTTTACCTTGGAATATTGAATGGTAAAAGAGTAAGATTGTGGACTATTTGTTAGAAATCATTATCCAAAAGTTGTGGTGGGATTTCTACTCTGGACAATGAGTCAATCAATATATCTTACTTTTAAGGCATCAATATTCCATACAAGTTCACTCTCTTCCCTACTTTTTTTTTCTTTCCCAGTCGATTTCCTATCATCTCTTGCAATTCTTCTCTGCCTTATATCAGAACCCATCGGTCCTCGTCTATTTTAAATCCTTGCAACCTTACCTTCTCTTCATAGCTCACGATGGCTTTGCTGATCCACGAAGGATGCTCCTTGATTTCTTCCACTCACCAATGGAATTATGATGTCTTCTTAAGCTTTAGAGGTGAAGATACCCGCTACGGATTTATGAGCCATTTATATCAAGTTTTGTGTGATAAGGGTTTTAATACCTTCATCGATGATAATCTTCAAAAGGGTGAAGAATTTTCAGCAGAACTTCTCAAAACTATTGAATCGTCAATGATTTTGATTATCGTATTCTCTGAAAATTATGCATCATCTACTTGGTGTTTGGATGAATTAGTCAAGATTCTTGAATGTAAAAATAATTGCAAGCTGGTCTTACCAATTTTTTACAGAGTGGATCCATCAGAAGTACGCAAACAAGAGGGAAAATTTGGGATAGCGTTAGCTAAACATGAAGAAAAATTTAACGGTAACATGGGTAAAGTGCAAAGGTGGAGGGTAGCTCTTAATGAAGCTGGTTCTTTGTCTGGATTGCATTACAGAGATGGGTATGTATCTCATGAGTCCTCTCAAGCTTCATGAGGTTAATACTGTAAATGGCTTCTCATTATTCATAACCACTACATGCAAATTATGAAAGTATTTTATTTTGCATAGGTACATATATATATATATATATATATATATTAGTGTGTGTGCGCGTTGTGATGCATGTGTTTGTGTGTGAATCTTCCTTTCCCACTTGTTGTAAGAAAGAAATAATTTTAACATGATTCCTTGGTAGTACTAATATTATATATAATTGATTTTGCATAAAATTTCCATTCAATTTCTCTTTTGTATTTTTTTGGTTTTTATACTTTGATAGTTGAAGGGAGAGGGTTTCAAACCTTGGATATCTTCATTAAAACCATTAGGAGATATCAATTGAGCTATATATGTGTGTGTATATATATATATATATATATCCAAAATTGAAAGAAAATATAATTAGATTTTAAATTAAAATTTAATTAAAGCCTAATTTTGTGTCACATGTCCCATTTAATCTAAAATTTTAAATTTTTGTGCCAAGTGAGTTAATTCGGTGTAAAAATTAAATTTCAATTAAAGTTTAATTTCGCACCACACGTCTCATCTAATCTAAATTTTTTAGTTTTTGTATCAAATGAATTAATTCAGTATAAAAACGAGGAATCCAATATATATAAACCATAAAAAAATCATAATCATATATATAACTTTATATATAAAATTAGAAGAAAAGAGAGTTTGAATGATTTTATATTTATGAGCCATTTTTTTGTGTAACTAAAAGTAATTCAAATCTATAAGTTATTTATGTAATAACCATGACTATGTACGGTTCATTATTAACTTAGTAATATATTAAACCAAAACTTAGAGAAAATTCAAATAGAATCAAAATTGGATTTTGCTTGTGCTAACTTTTCATAAAAATTAAATTGTTTATATTTTTGTTGTTATTTTTTCTCTAAACTAATGAGCATATTCTTTTTATATTGTTTCTATTTAGATATTTTGTATGCGAAGATCTTGAACCTAAAAAACTATAATTGAGCTGAAAGTTCTCATGCACCTATCCCCATTCAATTTAGGAGATACTATTAGACCAATCTTTTCTTTTTATTTTGTGTTGTATTTAGTATAATTTCGAGTACAATGATGTGAATTGATATTGTATATGTAGTATCCAATAGTAATTTTCAAAATTATATATGTAATAGTAATGCAACGAGAAACTTTGGATAAATAACATCATAAAAATTGTAAGGAAAAACTATTTTAGTACCTCCAAATGTCCTAGTCAAACTAATATTTTATATGTTTAATAACTCAAACTAAGTACTTGTGAGGTGTGGGGAGCAAGGGCTGGGATTCAAGTCTCTAGGAGAAAACTTCATACACGTATACGCTTAAATTAGACTAGAGTAGAATTCTATCTTATAAAATAAAATAAAAAAATAAAAAAAATAAAATAAAAAAACTCAAACTAACATTAATAGCACCATAAAATTTTTCATTTCCATGCATAAACACAAATTACATTCTAGTTGAACTATAATGCTGTTGGCAATAACTCATTCTCTCTCTCAAAAACTTATTTTCCATTCCATAATTGAGCTAATATTGTGTTAGAAGGAGGCAATATCTATTTTCTTATTTTTAAATCTTTGAGTCATTCTAGGGGTAATTATTATTGAAAACTTTTTTCTCTTAAGTTTTATTCTAGTGGTGGACGGTTTCCACGTAATTTACTTATATCTTGAAACGTAAATATTTTTGAAACGTAAATATTAAATTTTATGAACTAATTATATAGCCAAATTAAAAGATTATGAAGCGTAAACTATTCTTAAAGCTCATTTATCATAATTAATGTTTTCAAATATTTCAATCAAGACATTTTGTAAAATAAATAAGAGAGTTACACATTTGCCAAAGAAAATTGTTGGTCCCGCAGTTTAAAAATAAAAAATAAAATCTTTGAACAATTTACAAAAAATTAGCTAGCTCACAAAAAATTATATAATTTTCACTTTATCATTTTAATCACTCAAAAGAACTTACATAAAGAAAAAAAAAAATTATAATAATAAGATATATATATATATATATATCTCACTGGTATAGTGGCATGGTTGTCTTTTAGACATTTTGTGCCACTACAAGAGATCCTAAATATGATTAAATTTAGGTACAATACCTTAAGTGCTATTCCTTAAGTTTTTTTTTTTTTTTTTAAATTCAGTCATGTCTACTTAACTAAAAAATACACTTCCATTCTATAAGAAAAAACCACCCATGTGACAAAATCTTAAGAGAAGAACCTAAGAAACATTGAGAAATCTAAGAAACACCACCTAAGTACGGCACCTAAGTCTTGTCCTCTTGAATATACATCTCAACTGCTGCAACTGTTCACTTCCACACAACCCCCAAATACAACAACCTATCCACATTCGCTATAAGATACTTTAGTTTGCTATACACCATAGAGCAAAAGCTCCACCAAAGAAACACAATTCTTTGTCCAAAAATAATCTCTACAAAAAATACAACTCTATACACATATTCTCCTATAATAGTTGTATATCCACTAAGTATAGGTAATGGGTCTCCACTAAGCTTTTTCAATGAATAATCTATAAGAATAACCTCAAAAATTTCAAATAAAAACCCAATTTGACTATCAAAGATGTTATTTTATTAAAAAAATATTGAAGTTGCACATTATATCAAAACAAAAAACAACTAGTCTAACACATTACATGCTTCTTATGCTTTGTGATTCACAGCAACCTTGAATCGAAATTTATCCAAGGAATTATGGAAAAGATATCGTGTACTAAGTTAAAATGCACAAGGTTATTTGTTGCTAAATACCCAGTTGGAGTAGATACTCACGCAAAGGCCATAGAAATGTTGGTAGATATTGAGTCAACTGATTTTCGAATAGTGGGAATTCATGGCCTTGGGGGAATAGGTAAAACTACAATTGCAAAGGCTGTTTATAACAGGATTGTTGATCGTTTTGAAAGAAGTAGCTTTTTGGAGAATGTTAAAGAAAAATCTAGGACAATCGATGGCATAATACAACTACAAAAGACACTTCTTTATGAGATCTTGGAAGATAAAGATTTGAAGGTGGACAACATTTCCAAAGGGATCAATGTGATAAAGGAAAGACTTTGTAGTAAAAGGATTCTTTTAATTCTTGATGACGTGGATAAATTAAAACAAATAGAAAACTTGCTTGGAAAATGTAATTGGTTTGCTTCAGGAAGTAGAGTCATTATAACAACAAGAGATGAACACTTGTTAACCATTCTTGGAAAAGTTTGTACAACTTATAAGGTCAAGGAATTAGACAAACATGAAGCTCTTCAACTTTTTGAAAAGCATGCTTTCCTGGGAAACAAACTCGAGAAAGATTATTATGAACTTGCAAACCAAGTTATAAATTATGCCAAAGGCCTTCCCCTAGCTCTTGTAATAATAGGTTCTGATTTGTGTGGAAGATCTAAACTTGAATGGAAAAGTGCATTAGATAAGTATGAAAAAATTCCCAATGAAGATATTCAAGAAATACTCAAAATTAGTTATGATGGATTGGAAGGAACCGAACAAGATATTTTTCTCGATATTGCATGTTTCTTCAAAGGATGGCACAAGGATCTTGTTGTAGATATATTAGATGCCTGTGAATCATATCCAAATTCTGGTATTTCAAGACTTGTTAATAAGTCTCTTATTACTATTGATCAACATGACACATTTTCGATGCATGACTTGATACAACAAATGGGTAAGGAAATTATTCGACGTGAATCGCCACAAATCCTCGGAAAACGTAGTAGGTTATGGCATTACAAGGATGCTCACGAAATACTAACTGAAAATAAGGTATAAATTATTTTTGTCTTCAAATTTGCCTCTTTTTTTGTCACCATTTTTTTAACATTGCATAAAACTCATGTTTATTAGTATCATTTTTTTGAATTAAATTTCAAAATCCTTGTATACTTATTTCACTCTATTACTTATCCAATTAGGGGTCAAACAAAATTCGAGGCATAATGTTGTATCCGCCTAAACTAGTAACAGTACGATTACACAATGAAGCTTTCCAAAGGATGGAAAATCTCAAATTTCTTATAGTTTATAATATAAATATTTGTGAAGCACTTAAATATCTTCCAAATGGGTTAAGGTTTCTTCATTGGGGCAATTATCCTTTTCCCTTGCCATCCAAATATTTTCCTCAAAAACTTGTTGCTCTCGAGATGCCAGGTAGTCACATCAAACTGGAAAAGCTATTCAAGCAGGTATGATTATTATAATATTTATAATTTCATTAAATTTATATTTTTAACTTTGTTGAAAATAAAATTTGATTTTTTTTTTTCCAGGATTTGCAGTTTGAAAATTTGAAACGTATCAATCTCAAATCTTGTGAATTTATTAAGAAATTACCAAAATTATGCAGCCCAAACTTGGAGATATTGGACCTTTTTGGTTGTGTAAATTTAGTTGAGATTCATGAATCAGTTGGATTTCTTGATAAGCTTAAAACATGGAGTCTCTCTTATTGCGAAAGGCTTAAAATTCTTCCAAGCAACCTCATGTTGAAATCTCTTAATTCTTTTGATCTTGTTAGATGTTCAAGACTTGAGAAGTTCCCTAATATTCATCCTGAAATGAAATGTTTAAGAGATTTAGATTTGCAAGAGAGTGGTATTAGAGAGTTGCCCTCATCAATTGGATATCTAGGTGGGCTTACAAAATTATGCCTACGTGATTGCCCAAATCTTAGGGATCTTCCGGACACCATTTATAAATTGCAACAACTTCAGGATTTATCAATTCCTACTACCCGTTTGAGATTGACATGCAATTCTTTTGATAGCATTTCTGGATATGGGTTTTCGATGATGGAACATCTAGATCTCGAACACTGTCTGAATCTAAATAAATTAGACTTTTTGATGCAGCCTGATTACTTCCCTGCATTGAAAAGTATATCTCTATCTAGAACCAATATTATTACCATCCCTGAAAGCATAAGTAGATTTCCTAGATTAGGCGTACTTTCTATTCAAAATTGCAAGCAACTTCGTGAAATTCTAGGCCTTCCAAAATCGATAAAATGTGTAGATGCAACAGATTGCTTCAAATTGGATCTACAATCATTATTGAGTCAGGTCTATCTCTCAACTTATAAGCAATTTTGTTACTTCCCTGAAAAAATATAATATACTTTCTAAACTGAAGTTTCTTAAATTTTCTAATTGCAAGCAGGTTGAAGAAATTATGGGGATTTTACCAAATACATCATGTGAAGGGGCAGGAACCAACCTATTAATAAATACACAGTTATCTGATGACTTTGCATCTAAAACTGAATCAGAAGATGAGGGCATTACTTGTTTTATTATAGCACCAGGAGCTGAGATTCCAAAGTGGTGTAATCATCAAAGTGTTGGAAATTACATATCATTCTGGATTGGTCGCAAATTTCCAAAAATCGCTCTCTGTATTGCTCTTGGACAGAATGAGCTATATCAGAATGTTACAGTTTACTTTTACATCAATGGTGGTGGAAATTATGTCTATTTGTGTGGAACTTTTGAAGAAAATTCTAGTCATCTATGGTTAGTTCCTTCGTGTCATTCGGTTTTACAAAAGCATTTGGACGACTCATATCCATCCGAACAGAATCACGTTGAGTTTGTATATGAAATCAAACCCAATAGGTATCATCGTAGACATTGTCCTTCTTATAAGCCAAGACCACAAAATCCTACGGTCATAAAAAGGTGGGGAGTTCATGTAGAATGCATTTGTTGTCCTCACAAATCTGGTATTTCTTACTCTCCATTTCTAAGTGCTATGTCTTCCTCAGTCCATGATAACTCCAAGCCCCTGCCTTTACTAGCTCTTTTCCCCCCTTCTTCTGCCTCAGATATGGATAGGAGGAATTTCAACAATGAAGGAGATTTGGGGATTTCAATAGAAACAACAAACATTGCGTTTGACACTGCTTGGAGGAGGGACTTCGATCCTGATGAGTTTAAATTGACTTTACCACCAAAAGCGATTTTCTCCCCACAATTACAATATGATGAAACCTGCTGGTGTCAAAAAACCATATATAAGTCTCCGGGGCGTATTTTAGTGCATGCTGGTGGGTCTTTTTTGGCCCCTTATGGCTCTGAGCTCCCACTTTTTCTACATTCTCCCACTTCTAGTCGCTCAGCTATGGGTTGCGGGTTTTGAGGCTTTTGAAGGAACTTCATAATGATTTGAGTTTATCACCAAATGATTCATAATGCAGTAGAACGTCAGCCTCCTCTGGTCCCTGATACAACTAATGGATCTAATTATCACTTGGGCCAGCCAGATTTGGCATTAGGCTCAACTGTTAGTGGTGCTTGTGTTGCATTTGGGTTTGCTTCGACGGCCCCTGACTTTGTAAATGATGACTCTGATTTCAATGTGTCCACTGTCGAAGAATATGAGGATACCTTGATCAAACTTCAAACAATTATGCCTGCCTTCTTTCCTTTGATTCCCATCTCTCCAATTCCAATTTAGCACCCTTCACTTGTAAGTATTACAACTCCAAACCCTTCATTATTTTTTTTTTTGGTATTTGAATGGTGTTGTTTTTAGTGATATTGAGTGATTCTTTGTTTCTTGGAAATTATATACCTAAAGGAAGTGCTTTTAGGCCTTGTGAATGGGGATTGTTTTAGCTTGTGTTATGGAGGTTTTTGTTATGTTGTGTACGCTTTCATATTTTATGAGTAATAGTTGAGCAATAGGGTCATGAGTCATGACCTTTGTAGTCATGTGGTACTTATTTAGCTTAAAAATGGTTTATAAAGTTGAAAGAAAGGTTTTTTTTGGAGTGGAAGATTGTTACCCTGTTGAGACAGTAGCATGATATGTCTTCTTCTTCTTCTTCCTTTTTCTTTTTTTTTTTTTTTTTTTTTGGGGGGGGTGGAGTAATAGCAATAGGAACAATTCCAAGAGAGAATCACAGTTTTATAGTGCAAAATTTGATTATTCATTGAGATAGCCATGCGACATAATTATATTCTGCAGCTTGGAAGGCCTTTCGCCAAAAACAATATAAATATTTGAGGACTGCATGCCTATGGCAAGGGATTCTATTCAATGCTTGTGGTTGTCTTTTGGTAATTAGCTCGTATAACTTCTTGGCCAGTTAAAGTCAATTAATAATATTTTAGTGATCTTTGATTAACTTTGTAAATATTTTGAAATTATTTCTTTACTTTTAGATTAAACTAGTAGAATACATGCAAATGATATTTTACATGAGGCTAAAATATTGGCCACTCCAACTAGCGAAGTGGCTACATTGGGTTTCTGACAAAGTGACAATAGAAACAGGACCTCCGTGGATTGATCTGTGGGATGGCTTGATCATGCACTACGTTGAGTCCAGTAAGAGTTGTGAGGCATAAGTTACATAATCTGACAACCATATTTGGACATTATAAGTAACATAATCACCCTCCCCCTCTTTACTGGCCTTGATTTGTTTCATAATCTGACAACTATATTTGTCATATATCACTGACAAAAATTGTCACAGATTTAGTGCAAAATGTTTCATGTGGCCTATATTCTCATATGCAACCTATTAAAAATGAGAATTTCAGACTAGGAATTAGAAGAATTGAAGATCCAATGCTCGACCTTAAATATCGAATGTTGACTTAGGTCTGAGGGTGTATAGTTGGTTCCTGACTTTGCTAGTTGGCGTGCGTTTGTTTAAGCTTATTAGTTGGGTTTTTTTTTTTTTTTAAGTCAGTTTACGTAGAAGGTTTTAAATACTCACTTTATTTATTGAATGTGTCTACACATTTCTTGGCCACAATATCACTACTTTCGAGGGTAGTTATGTTTGAATACAGTTAGATGACCCTAGGTTCACATGTTAAGGATCCTTAATAGAATTAGGTGTTTCAGGTTTCGAAAATCTACTCTGGCAATCAGGGGCGGCCCAACATAATTTGGGGCCTTAGGCAAAAAATTTATGAGGAGCCTTTAATTAAATAAAATTATTTAATACTAATCAAATTAAGATTAATTTGATACATCAAATTAAGATTAATTTGATACATCAAATACATAAATAATACTAACTAAACTAATGTTAATTTCATATAGAGAATTGAATATCATAGTTGAATTATAAATATTAAAAAAAATAAATAAAAATATATTGTGATTGAAAAATATACTTTGTTTTGGATATAAGAAGATGCATAGTTAAATAAAGTTGTAATCTAATTTTTAATTTTATATTTTGATTTCAAGAGAGAGAGATAGATATTATTTGGTGTGTGTGGCTTTGTAGGATATTAGTTTACAAAAATCAAAGTCTCAAACTATCCTGAGAGATTAATCTATAATTGATAATTTAACACATTTGTAACATTTTTTGGAATATTTTAGGGTTTTAATTGAGTTAAGGTTCTATTAGTCTCGTATTTTGAGAGTTTTAATAAAAATGAAAAAGATGCGCTAATTAAAAGCACTATAAAATGTTTAACATATAATGTGACATTGTCTCTCATTGATAAACTTATCAATTTAACTAATGAATGTTTATATCACTTTTTTGTGATTAATAACATAGCAATTTGTGAGCCAATATTTAAATTTTTAGTATCTTTAACATCACTAATAAAAAAAATGAACAACTTTTAAAAAATATATATAATTTTATAAAATTTTGGGCCTTTAAATATAAAAAGTGAGGCCTTTTTTTTTAAGCAAAATTTTGTATTTTTGTGGGGCCTTAGGCCTAGGCCTTGGGCCGGCCCTGCTGGCAATGAGGATGCAGAATTATCATCATTAGCAACAAATGGCTCCTGGCATTATTATTTGAAAAAACCTTATGATAAATGTTTGTTGTGGATGTCGATTCTAATTTTTGGTGAACGAGGCTCAACAATTTAAACAAATTTCTTAAAAATAACAGGAGATAGAACATGGAATTGTTAGGTGCAATTGTGAAACTTATTTAGGCTGCTCACTGGGAGGAATCAATCACAGAGATACACACATATGTAGTGAAAGTAAAATGTGAGGTTTACCATGCCTGGCCTTCTGCTGATGCCATCCTTACTTTAGTAAAGGTGGAGGTCTGAAAGAATTTGGTATTGCCAATAGTTGCTGGTAGTATACGCATTCTTGAGTTTCATAATCGATCAAATGGCTGGAATTATATGTGGATTTCAGTTATATGTAGGAGCTTATTGTCATGGACGATCTCCTCTCCACTATTGATGGTATTGAGGGACGATATATCCAAATGAAAGAAGTTTATGGAAAGCACAATAATGTATAACTTGGGAATGCTATTTTTAATAGGAAATGGAATGTGTACTTGTTATTTATTGTTGGATTAAAATGGTGTTTGAAACTTACCTATCAAAAAGAAAATAATAATAATTAAATGAATCAAACCATGCTGAGTTGCCATTTAAAATCCTTCAACTAACTTGGGTTTATTGTATTACTTTGAGTTAAGCTTCAACCTCTCTAGCAGTGGAGTATTTTATAGATTGGGTTATTGCTACTAATTAGGAAATGATTAAATTGGATTATGCTTGGTGTCTTTGGAAGTGGAGTTAATAATTTTGTTTATTAAAGTTCATAGAATTTCATGGAAGTTTTTTTAAAAAAAAAGTGCATAAGAAACAAAATAACTCAGCTAATAAGTATTGAAACCTAAAAGGGCTACGCTGGATCCTATGCCTTAAATAGTTTTACTATATTAAGAAGTGAAGAATTTGATTATGCATATATTTATCAGACATGTTATGCGTAACCAATACATATTACAGCAGGAATTTGCCAAAGATTTTCCCTTTTTGATGATTAATCAGTTTGTTGAGATGAGGTCCCACTTCAAAAATGGCCTGGTCAATCATTCTTTTGCTGCAGCATTAGGGAACTCCTTATGGTAGTTTCGTTTTGTTATAAGCCGTGTTTAATCTACTGTGTATGCCAACTATTACCACCTGTTTGTTTTCTTTATAATTATTTTATATGTTTATACAGCCAAGGTTAGCCCACAGTTTATTTATTTATTTTTATCTATCATATCTTCCAATTCAGAAGCTTACAACATGTGCAATACACCAAAAAGGGGAGGGATAAACGGAGTCCCTTAATATTTGTGAAAATAGAGAAAACAAAGTAATTTGAGATAGTGATAATAATAAAATAAATATTAAAAAAAATGAAGATGTGTATAACCTTCATTGCACTTACCTGATTTCTACCTATTTAGTAGTTGGGTAATTGGTATGGGGATGGATATCATATTGATGTACATTGCTCAAAAAATATCGGTGTTTGAAATGTTCAATTGGGAAATGTCTATCAATCCAATGTTGCTATTGCAGTGATTTTGGGATGTTTTGGCGTGTGATATTTTACTAGGTTAGCTTGTCAATTAGAACATGTTGGCCAAAAATTGAGCTGATGGGCCTCCTAAAATTCCTTTGATTGGGATCTCTAGAAGAAAATAATACATTTTTGATTGATTGATTGACGGTTTTTTTTCTTAAATGATATAAAAGAACAAGTTTTTAGTTGTTTGTTTGTTTGTTTCTCTGTTAATTGGTAATAGAATTAACAGGATTGCAGGGCCACAACTTCATTTTGTTAGGATAACAACGGGGAAATTTGCTTTGTAACATGATTTGTGAAACATATTTGCTAGTAAGCACGTCTTCAAAACTTATTAACAAACTAGTATCACAAACTAGTATCTCGAGACTCAGAGGCTCAAGTTCAATGATAAAACTCAAGTCTTAGAGACTCAAATTTGCAAATGATGTGGATAAATAATCCATGAGGAACTGGAGTCTCTCAAACTCGATTTCCATAGAGAAAAACTAAGAAAGCGAACCAGACCTCTGTTTTCAAAAAGAAGAAGATGCTGGAGAAAGAAGAAGATCTGGGATTCTCTAAATCTGATCTGAGTAGGAGTATTATCTGATTTTTGGGTTTGTGTGTTTCAGAAATGAGATTTTGGATATGATAATATATGAATCCATGGGGGTGTATTTTGATTTGAGTTGGAGAAGAAGAAAGAAAGAAGGAAGATTGATTTGGATATGGAGAAAGAAGAAGAAAGCAGGAAGAAACAGGAGAATGAGTGAGAAAGAAGAAAGCAGGAACTCGAGTACCACGTAGATTTTATATCCACCTCAGCTTTACCACCACTTAGAACTCGAGTCTCTAAAATTAGAGATGCTAATTTGCAAAATGTGTTAACTAGCAAAATTGTTAGTAGAATGGTATTAAAGGGCAAAAAAAATCCGGATAACAACTATAGCTGCTGATGAAATTCCTTTATCCCTAAAGCTTTTATTTTTTTGTCCCTAAGATATATCTTTGTATGCTTTGAGATCCTCTGTTTATTACTTTGAATTGATAAACTATATGGAAAATGCTATGTCCACAACATTTTCACAACATTTTTACAACAAATCCTATGTGGCAAGTTGTTACGGGTTATTAATGATGGGGTAGAAAAGTAATTTCAACGATAAGTTCAAATTTAAACCAATAACATTACTTTGAATTGATAAACTATATATATGTGGTGCAAACGGGTAAAAATGTAAACTATAAATCCCACGCGAGTGACCTTGTAAATGACCTTTTTATATCTTAGTTTATATATATATATATATATATATATATATATATATTCTTTATATGATAATGCTATTCATGAATTACTTTCTGTTCAGTACCACCTCCAAATTTCATATCAAGATTACCTGGCCGTGGTGGAAGAGCTTGAGCACCAGTTTCAACATGAAAGACTTGCATAAAGATTGCGGTTTTTCTGTTTGGTATGATTCTGCCTTAAATCTGCACAACCGTTCCTTGGAATTTTAGGGGATTTCACCATATATTGCATTGTCCATTGTGATATAGAAGATTTCAAATAATAATACTTTACCTCTTGCAAAGCCAGGTAAAATCTTATATCCAAGTTTTTTTTTTTTTTTTTTGGTTCAAATATTAAAATTGCTCTTTAGACGACTTTTCTTCTATGCAGTTAAACCTTCTTGTTTACCATTAACCCTTTCTTTTAGTTCAGTGCCACCTCCAAATTTCATATCAAGATTACCTGGGCCATGGTGGAATAGCTTGAGCACCAGTTTCAACATGAAAGACTTTGCATAAATGGATTGTGGTTTTCCTGTTTGGTATGATTCTGCCTTAAATCTGCACAACCGTTCCTTGGATTTTTGGGGGATTTCACCATGTATTGTGTAAAGTTATGTTTTTTTACTGAACAGAAACTGTTCAGTTGCTCTTTCCTTTTCTTTTTTTCTTTTTATTTTTTCATCCACAGTATACAAATTTTTTGCTAAAAAAATCTGTTACTTTTTTCTTTGCATATACACATTTTTTTGCTAAAAAAATATGTTGCTTTTTTGTTTTATTTAATGGAGACATAATTGTAAATTTATACCAACTTCGCTTTTTAATTGTCTCATTTTTCTTCTCAACTAAACAATCTATCTCTCCACTTTTTTATCCTCGCAACCAAACACAAATAAAAGAAAACTAAACTTCTTCTATCTTCTCATTTTTCTATCCCCTTCTAATTTTCTATCATCTTACTTTTTCACTCCTCCAACCAAACAGACCTTTAAAGTGTTAAAAATTGTTTAACACAGTGGATTTTGCAACTAACTCGTGACTGGCTCGAGACTAGAGCTCCCACAAAAGTCATGTGATTAGCACATGTGAAAGTTCAAAACTCAAGATGTCTCATGAGTATCTTGCGACTTGGTCAACTCGCAAAGTGACCCACGAGACACTTTGGACAGCTGGATTTTAAGTATGACATTTCCTCTCCTTCACACACACTATATATACCCTCATTACTCACAAAATTGTAAGAAGGCTATAAAAGAAAAACCCTAGAGAGAGGTTTTCACAAAACCCACATTTTAGAGAGAGCTACTCATCTTAAATGAAAATTCCTTTGTAGTCTCTTTTACTCTCCTCTCCCATTATAATACCTTGAGAAAAGATTTTACCCAAACACAATCCACCCTCATTTAGAGTGTAGAGAGAGTTTGGAGCTTGGGAAGTATTAAGTCTTTGCCAAATTAAGCCGTTAAGTTTGGCGATGCAATCGAGCCATATTGCAAGATCAAGTAAGCTAGTGAAGACAAAACTCTGAGAAGTCCATTGGTAACTAGAGCTTTAAAAGCTCAATTACTTTGGGTAGATTAAGCTTGGAATGTCTTTTTGATATCCTTATACTTCAACTTATTCACTAGTGAATCATTTCGACTTGAGGAGCCGCGGAGAGATTTTTATGTCGAGTTCTTCGATTTTCCTATTCAATAACACATTGCTTGTTATTTTGGGTTTGAGTTCCCTCCTGCCCTTTACATTATGTTCTTGTACATATCAAGGTTTTCAGACCCGGACCGTTCATTGAACCGTAAAAAAGAGAGGTTTAAAGTTTTTAAGGTTGAACCGAGGTCGAACTGTGATGACGTCATAATTAATTTAATAATTATTTAAATATAAATAGATATATTAAATTAGTATAATATAAAAATTAAATTAAATGACCCAATTAAATATAAAAATTCTATCTTTCAAATATATTTTTTCATATAATAACTTTCACAGAACAAATAAGAAATATCATATTCTAAGCATACATAGATATAATATTTATTTATTTATTTATATGTTGATTAGTTAAACTTGTCCTAATAATATTGTAATAATATAGGAATTAGAAGGACACTTAGTAATTTTAAATTAAAATAATTATTTAATAATTATTATATACTTAATTGTATCTGTTGACTCACTATTTTTTCTTTACTATTTAAATTTTTTTTTAATAAACAGTAATACTTATTAAAATACACACAAAAAGTGTAACAAATAAAATATTATAAGTACTTTTAATTCATATTTATATTAGTAAATATAAAATATTTCACAACTTTTTTATTATTATCTCGTAAAAAAAGTTTGAACGGTCAAAACTTAACAAGTCATTGGCCATCTTGTGCACTGTGCAGTAATGCCCAGAGTGTACCAAACCTGCAGCATTAAAAAAATAAATAAATAAAGCATGCCCTCTTTATTCAATGAACAGTATTTATTGTACCATTACTGAGAAAAATGCAAAAAGTGGCTAGTGGCACATCATGGCTCAAAGATCAAACGGCTGAAAAATTTTGCCCTTTAATTCAAAAATCAAAAGTTTTCTCTTTTCCAATACAAGTCACGTGAATGTTCTTTGGTAACATAAAAAAGAATTGAAAAATCAAAACAAGCACAAACAGAGCGAAGTTGAGGAACTCAGAAACCACAGCAGCGGAGACGGAAAGAAGAAAGAGGAGGAGAAAAAGAAGAAAGAAGCAGAAGACGTAGCAGAAGATGAAGGCTGTGACTGGTGATCTGTGCTGGGTTGCTAGCTTGCTGCTTCAACTTTGCACAACTACTTTATCATCTTCTTCTTCTCAGTTTGTTTTTTTTTTCCTCCCAATTCTTTTGGTTCCAGATCTGAAAAAATTTCAAAGTGCATGCCGGCCAAATTTTTAACTTCAGCCGGTATTTGCTGAAAAAAAAAAAAAGAACCGTGAGAACCGCGAGAACCGTTCACGGTTTTAAGAACCGTGCGGTTCAACCGCAGTTCATACGGGTTCCTGCTTTTCTTGCATAGGGAGATTCTTCAAGCTAAAAAAACCGCAAAGAAGAGAGGTTCACGGTTAACCGGGTTGGACCGTACGGTCCGGTCCGGGTTTTACAACCTTGGTACATATATGTTCATCCATGCAATTGTTGAATGTTTTAGTTAATTAATTTGCTAATCACATATATTCTACAGTAAGTGTGTTTAGATTAAAATTAATCAAGCCACAATTAAAATTTAGGAGTTTAAACTAGCTCTAGTGCTTATACTATCGAGCTTTCATAACTAAATAATAAATCAATGAAAAATCAAAACAAAAGTATTGTCTATACATATTCATCTTGGGCGGATTTAACTTTATATATATGTTTTCCCATTTATCTTCCTTTATTTCAGATCTTCCTATTCCTATCTTTTTGTTGTAATTTTGCCAATCTCTTTAATTCTATGCATATTTTTCTCACACAAAAAGATTATTTCTCTCTCTCTCTCTCTCTCTCTCTCTCTCTCTCTCTCTCTCTCTCTCACGCACACACACACGCACAAAATTTTATTTTTTTGGATTTTTTTATTTTCCTTGCATCTCTAGCTTAGATTAATGAATATTTGTATTTTTTAAAACTTTATTTTTGGTTGTTTACAACTAAAAATTGAAATCAATGAAGAATAAAAAGTATCAAATGTATAAAAAAAAAAAGTATTCACAAATTTTGCTTAATCATTAATAGTAGAAAACATACAACCTGACAATTGCCTCATAGGAGGATCTCCTACTAGAGGTTTGTACCCCCATTGTCCTATTATTGACTAATTCATACAACATTAAATACTTTTAATGAATGATGTTTGTTTTGACCTAATTTGAGAAAAAATCATATTATAAAATGTCATATTTTGTGTTGTTATTAGGTTTTAGTTTATTTGGAAAACAATAGAATAGTCCGGACAATATGATGAATAATAATTAGTGCAGTTGAAGAAGATATTCTTTGTGCAGTTTCCTTTCAATGTTTGTGAATATTTTGTTTAACAAACTAGCAGTAAAGTATGCTATCTTTGTTATATGATATTCTTAGATGCTTGAGTAATTTTTTTAAGCTTTTACAATATTTTACATTGCTCTTTATCTTCCATATCTCATTAGTGTATTCTTTGAGATTTTTGAGAAAATAAATTCAATTTTGTGTTTAAAATTTTTTATTTATCTATTTATTTTTCACATATTGGATTAGATGTTAAACTAGATTATGACATTATTAACACAATACCTTTTTTTTTTTTAAATATCTCCTTGTTCCCCTTCGGACCCATATGTCATTGAGACATAGATCTCATGAAACTGTCTCATAAGATACTTTCTCCACAATTATTATGTATAAAGCTACAACCCTCACTTTTGCTTTGGAACAACTACATATTTCTATTGCATTACTTTAAAGCCTTATTAAAAATTTTGATTTGATTATGCAATGGATATTTGGCTTGATTACATCACATTTTATATGTTTTACATATTAAGAAGAATAAGTTGACTTTGATGTAAGTTTTATTTTTCCCTTTTTTTTTTATTTTGAATTGTAATTTTGTTGAATTTTACTAATTTTTTTATATATGTTTCTTGGTTTTGATTCTATTGTAGAAAAATTTTATGAAAGTTTGTTTAAAACTAGAAGAATAATTTCTAAATTTTATATACTTTTTAATGATACATAAAATGTTATAAATAACTTTTATTAAATAATTATCTTTTAAATTTCTGAGAAAAATCGTATTGTTTTCATTTTGACACTACAGAAATTATATATATTACATTTATTACATTTGTGATTGTTCCTATAATAATATGATTATGAAATACATTATTATTTATTAAATTAGTCCAAATTGCCAAAAATAAATTTAATGAGACCACTCCAAAAATATTATCATGCATAACACACAGATCCACGACTAGTATGAAATAAAAATTAAAGATTTTAGCATGTGAAAGAAAAGCTAAGACTTTAGCATGTGATTGAGGGAAAAGCAACCATGAGAACTTTTTTTTTTTGGTATCCATTTTCTTATATCAAACATGAGTTTCATATGATCACTGCGAAGAAAATAAAAATCAGGAATTTCGAAGATCATGGATGCTCATGTTCAAAATTAAGAAAAAGAAAAGATGGCATATATCATCATATGGCAATATTGGAATCAAGCATTCATATGTACATGTTAACAAAGAAGTTCTAGAGCACACATGGAAGTGTCATGTGAGCATCACGAAGAACATGTTAATATGCATTAGAAACATGTTATGATATGTCACACGTGAGAACAAAAATTTACATGTTGAATTAAAAAAATGAAAAGAAAACCATGTCAGTATGTTACATCATAATCCATATTAAAATTCCTAGATATAATATTTTTTAGAACTTGTTGGAAGCTTGTGAAGATCTAGAAATCGAAGGTTTTGAAATCCTCCATATATCTAGTCCTCTCCCACGTTGACCATTACGTCTTAGCGATTCCCATTTCTACCATTGCATCAAAGTCCACTTTTAGAACAAGCTGTGTGTTTTATCCTTTCCGTACTTCATTATCTTCCAAGGCAGTTGAGGCCTTGATTTGTGCACACAAGTGGTTGAGGTTTAAACATTTAATTCAAGCATTAGACCTTCGGGAGAATATAAATGTAGAGATTATGACCTTGAATCGCAAGCACATTATTTGTTCATTTTGTTTGAGTTTTCGTAATTTATTTATGATCTTTTATCTACTTACATGAGTTACATCTTTTTTTTTTTTTTTCTTTTAGAACTTTGCATCAAAAAGCTCAAATAGCTAAGGCCTAAGGATCCTATTGCCTTGGTTGAGTCAATAATTCAATTGCTCTTAAAGGGTAAGTGAAAGTTCAAATGGCTTTGTTATGAATGCCATGAAATTCAACAACTAAATTGCAAAAAACTGGAATGGCTTATTATGTTCAATTGTTTACAATTTGGTTAATAACTGTGTAGTTCGTTCCATTCCAACCAGAATGACCAGAAAATACAGTACCAGTAAATAAACCAGAATGAGAAACCCACTCATTCCACCTAGGGCCAAATTTCTGTCCATTCCAAGTTATTCCAGTCATCCAATTGATAATTTCGGTTCATTTCGATCAAATTCCAATTTGGTCCTTTTCTTTTTAAACTTTTTTTTTTTAGTTTGATTCTAATTATTTCATAAATAACGAGTCAAAATATGAATGTTAAATATGTATTTGCGCAAGTGGTAAAATTTGAAGAAGTGCTTTGGAATTGATCAGCATTGATGCGGATGAATTATTTTTTAATGAGCCAAGTCGATAATTTGAACTGCTTTTTGTGCAGGTGTACTAGTGGCTTGTGCAATGTGCACAACACTTTCCTAGAGTTTATATTCCTATTTAGTGTTTATGTTCTGTTGTCTCTGATTGTGTAAATGGTTTAGGTCTTGGTTAGGGAAATTTCATTGATTTCTAGCTCTTTGACCCTACCATAAGATCCACTACCAATTGCCCCACGTTTCCAATTGAAAACGGTAGCGTTAACATAATCATTCAACAAATAATATTTTAGTAAAAGTTAAAAGGGTAAAAGCAAATTCTTAGTAAATAAAATATCAACATCTCTTTTAATATATATATATATACACACACGCACGCAATGGAACACTAGTCATGAGTCGTGTGAGGTGCTCGTCTTCTTCAACAACAAATTCCATGTTTTTTTAGAGCAAACACACTCATTAATAACAGTTGAGAGAGAGATTGGGAATGACTTTTTATAAGTTCTTGGATAAGAAGCTATGGTCTTGGGCTTAAAGCAGGGTTAACCTGGTTTAAGAAATTGAGGGGCTTGTCGTCTTGGACTTGAATTTATTTAAGAAATTGATTGGACTTTTTCTCCAAAAAAAAAAAAAAATTATGTGGACTGTAGAGCAGTGGAGGGGACTCAGTTAGCCTTGTGGCTCCAACCTAGCAGGTGAGGTTGAACACTTGGCTCGAAATCAAGTGAGAAGTCTTCTTGGTCTTGGGTGCCATTGGAGAAGATGAGAGAATTTGGGAGAGAAGGGGATTATCAGATTATGAGAGAGTGAGGAATGAACAAAGGGCAAAGGTTTTTGTAGGGAAAGGGAGGAAGTTGAAGAGTTGTAGGGAAAATGAAAAGATGAAGAAATAAAAAGAAAAAAGAAACGGTTGGTAACCACGGAGGAAAAATGAAGAGGCAGGAAAGGCACCTGGTGGCTAAACTACATGTAATTTAGTCTCCCCATTAAAGTACGTGTAGTTATCATATTTTGTCCGCCCTCAAGCGTGCCGGACTCCTAAAAATCCAAAAATATCAACTTTTCACTATGGGACCATGGAAACATTTGGATTGACAAGGCACAACACATTCAAGCATCGAAACCCTCAAAATACATTTTTAGGTCAAAATGACCAAAATATCCCAAGTTAACCCAGGGTTGACTGAAAGTCAAAGTTAGTCAAAACCACTTTTTTCATGTTTGTACATCAAACCCAAGCTATCCAGAGATGTTTGTCACATTTGACCTAGAGTTTACTCTCAAAGGCTCCGAAAATCCTAATTTTGATCCAACCGTCAGAACAGGTTGAAACTAGCGCCACTACGAACATTATTGAATTTCCTTTCCAATAACTATTCATGAGTCAAAATCATAGTTAAACCGGTTGAGATATCTTAAAAACCGTGCCAGGCATGTCAACTTACTTCTCGAGGTCATAACTTTTAATCCGACCGTTGGAAGTTCATTTTCTTTAGTGTTTTGGAAACTAGATGTTCATAAATTTCCATGGAGACCAAGATCATCTCAATCGGAGTCCAAGAAAACCCTCAGTTAAAGATCCTTTACTTTCTCCACTTGCTCGACCAAATCTTAACTCCTCAGATTATGAGATAGCTTTCAAAACCGAAACTTTTGACGTCAGAGTTAATGATAAAAATTTGTTGCTGACCAAATCCATCCCACCTCATATCTCGGCTCCATCAGACTTAATTCCACTAATGCTCTTACTCAACATGTGTCACGTGAGATGCATAAGTCACTCATGTCAAGCTCTTCACAAAAAGAACATACACAAAAAATGTGGACCCGACTAGTCAAGCCACGCACAGGTGATAGCACTCAAGCAGAAATAGGAAATGTAGGTGGATGCAAGAGGTTTCTTTCGTAGGTTGTTGATCACTCAATTTTAACTTGTAAGAAGGAAGCAGGTTTTGAGGAGTGATGAAGTTTTATCTCTTTCCATGGTAGAGGCTGGAATCCAATCCTACTAAGAATCATGAATATCCTAGTGTGGAACTGTTACAGGCTTGGAAACCTACATACAAGGAATGAGCTTGGAGATATAATCCAAGCAAAAGATCCTTCTGTTTTTTTATAGCCGAAACATTAACAGGCGAAGTAAGGCTAGATACAGTTTTACGCAACATTGATTTTGATCACAAGTGGATGGTTCCTAGAGAAGGGCGTGGTGGTGGAATTGCACTGTTTTGGAAGTCTGGTCAACCTCACAATTAAGGATTCATCCAAATACTTTATCAATACTTGTATTGACAAAAATTTTGACAATGCTTGGCGATTCACTGGTTTTTATGGGGAACCAGAGACTTCAAGACAGATTGAGGCATAGGATAGTCTTTGAAGATTGAAACACGCCTTGGATATTCCTTGGTTGTGTGTCGGGGATTTTAATGAGCTAGTGAGACAAGATGAAAAATTAGGAGGAGCATTACGCAATCACCAACAAATGCAGTTGTTTAAAGATGCTATAGAGAATGTGGGTTTATGGGCCTTGGCTTTACTGGGCCAAAATTTTCGTGGAGCAAACATTTTGAGAATGGGTATTCTATATGGAAAAGACTTAATAGAGGTTCGGCTGCTAATAATTGGTTCCTAAAGTTTCTAGCTACACGGGTTCATCATCTTCATTGTGATTCTTTGAATCACTCTCCCTTATTAATAAATCTTTCAGATCTTGATCATTGGCCAAGGAAAAAAAATTCTCGATTTGAAAAAATGTGGTTGTCCGATTCACGTTGTGTTGAGATAGTGGAAGCTTCATGGAACTTGGAATGCATAAATTATAGGATAACGCTATCCTAAAAAGAGTGGAGAATTGTGAAAAAGATCTCTCATGGTGGAACCTAAATGTTTTTGGAAATGTTAAGAAGGAACTGGAAAAGAAAAAAAAATTCTATTGATACAAGCAGAAAGAGAAGCTTTTATTAGTGGCTCAAACTACAAGATTAGAGAGTTGAAAGCTAAGACAAATATCCTCCTTGACAGAGTAGCCCGATTCTAATGCGAAAGATCCTAAGTACTTTGGCTAAAAGGTGGAGATAAAAACACAAAATTCTTCCATAGCAAGGCCATAAAACGACATAAAAAAAAATTCTATTGGAGGCATTTTTGATTAAAATGATTGCTGGAATGAACAACTAGATGGTATTGCTTCGGTCTTGCTGAAATACTATCAGGATCTCTTTTCTTCTGCCAACCTAGAATCATCCACAACCACTCTCACCTATATACCCCATGTGATTATTGAAGACAAGAATGATATGCTGACAGGAAATTTTCTGGAGAGTGAAGCGGTCACGGCCTTAAAGCAAATGACACCCCTACCTAGACCTGATGCGATGCCTCTACTTTTCTATCAACATGTTTGGCAGGTTGTGGATTGGGATGTGGTAAGCTCTATTCTCCCCTAGCTCAATTCAGGTACTCTCTTCCACCCTATCAACCACACTTTCATTACTCTCATTCAAAAAAATCACAAAACCTAAATATATTCATGAGTATCAGCGTACCGCCTTATTAGCCTGTGTAATGTCAAGTACAAAATTTTCTCCGAAGTACTTGCAAATAGGTTGAAAAAAAATCTTGCCAAAAATTATAACAGATCAATCTGCCTTTGCAAAAAATCACCTAATTTCTGACAACATCATTATTGCTTTTGAAACACTTCATAGTATAAAATCACATAATTCAAGTGACTTTGGGTATATGGCTCTTAAATTGGATATGAACAAGACTTATAACAGGGTGGAAATGTCTTTTTTGGAAGACCTTATGCGAAGGATGGGGTTCAAATGTTCAATGAAATGTGGATTGGGTTGGTTATGGTCTGCATTAAAATTGTTTCCTACTCTATCCTTGAATTTTTGTTCCATTTAACTTTAAATTTCTTAGAATTTCGTTAGTAGGCGCATTGGCAAAACAAAGTTAGAAAATAGCATCTCAAGTTTTAAAAACTCGAGTTCATGGTGGAAATCAAGTCTTAAATCCTCAAGTTCCGAAGCTGGGAAACACCTGATGTGGACAATTTTCCACGTGGAACCACGTAGAACTCGAGTTTTAGACACTCGAGTTCTGATTCTTCATTTTCTCCTTTCTTCCTTCGTTCTCCCTGTTCGTCCTTTTCTCCTTGTACCTCACCCACGGATTCATCATGACACTGAAGCAACAACCCAAACCAAAGGATTCGAAATATCTTGTCACCAGAGCAAAAACCCAAACCCAAAAATCACAATCAACCTAAGCGGCTTGGGTTTGTTGATCTCAACATTGGAGTAAGCTTGGGTTTGATATTTTTGTCTAGTATTGTTGCTTGGTTTTGTTGTTTCATGGGTTTGTTGTCTTCAAAAGTGGGTTTGGGGTTTTCAGAGTTAAAGAAATCATTGGCCATGATAGTCTAAAGAGAATAGGGCAAAGGGAAAATAGAGAAAGGGAAAACAGAGAAGGAAAAAACAGATCTCGAGTGTCTAAAACTCGATTTCTACGTGGATTTTAGACTCCACCTCAGCTATGCCAGCACATAAAACTCAAGTCGCTATAGTGAACTCGAGTCTAAAAGACACGAGATGCTATTTTACTGAATCGTTTCTAATGCATACTAACTAACAATATTCTTCCCCAAATGCATGCTAGTTGGAAAATTACCTCCTCCATCCCCATCGGTGAGCCAAAAGGTTTGATCCATCCCACTATAACTCGTAGGCAAGGACACGCACTACCTCGTTTGGACAAATAAATTATAACTATTTATTTATTTATAAAAATTTTTGTCCATCGGCACCACAAAAAAGAGAGGCAAGCTTATCCTATCAAAGGTGAAAGCAACTAAACACTACAGTACCGAGGTCTAAAGTAAAGCTTTATGTTCAACGGAGAACGCCAGTAGTTTGATCTTCGAACTTCAACAATTAGCAGGCGATCTGAATCTGAATCTGAATCTGAATCTACAACTACAACACCAAGTTAGCTCTCTTTGGGCGCGTCTCTACTAAAGTAAATGTCCCAAATGACAGAACCACCGATTCTCAACCATATTCCTTACGACATCGTACTCAACATCCTGACAAGACTGCCGGTGAAATCAGTGATAAGATTAAGGTGCGTGTCCAAATCCTTGTACTCCTCAATCACCACTCCCTATTTCATCTCCACCCACCTTAATCACACCAAAAACAACATAAATCACGACAATGCTTGTGTCATACACCTGCCCTTTTCTTCTCGGCCTAAAATACCTGTCTGCACGGTCGCTTTGGGCCGCTCGTTTGATACGATTTCCGAGATTCGAATTCCTTTTGATTTTCCTCATCCGCGTGTCCAAATAGTGGGTTCCTGCAATGGCTTGTTGTGTCTCGCTGACCTTGTTTACGATAACGTTATATATTTGTGGAACCCCAGCGTTAGAAAGTTCAAGAAGTTGCCCGATACTTGCTTAGGAAACTTAAGGTTTGTTAAACTCGGATTCGCATATCATTCCCAGAATAATGACTACAAGGTTGTCAGGATTTCATCTCCTCCTTCGTCTGCACAGGAGATTGAAGTGTACACGTTAAGTTCGGGTTCATGGAGAAGGGTTGAAATATCGTTGGAAGCCAGTGGTATCTACTACTGCTTTAAAAGGTCCATTTTCCCAACCCCATTGGTCAGTGGAGCTCTACACTGGATAGCAGTTATCTCTGAAGGAGAAG
Organism: Castanopsis chinensis; assembly: GCA_032878915.1. Lineage (NCBI taxonomy): Eukaryota > Viridiplantae > Streptophyta > Magnoliopsida > Fagales > Fagaceae > Castanopsis > Castanopsis chinensis. Next base: position 2,101,405 of record JAVQMG010000070.1, read on the forward strand.
AGAATCCCAAGGATAGAATGATTATATCATTTGATGTCAATAGTGAGAGATTCAGAAAGCTAGCACTGCCTCATGGTCATATCGATGCCAAAAACCTCGAAACACATCTTTCATCATTCAAGGGGAAGCTGGCTTTTATCAAAAGTGAAGAGCCTGGCTTTCTCTTCTCTATATGGGTGATGAGGGAGTATGGTGTGGTTGACTCCTGGACTAAAACTTTTGTTGTACCATTTGAAAGAATAGCTCATTGCACTGCCTTTACCGAGTATGGTTCGCTTCTGATGTTTTCGTACAGCAACATAAATAGATTCAAGTATGAAGGAAAGTTTGTTTTGATTGACATTGAAACTCTACAGGAGAAAAAGGATCTTGGTATCCAAATACCTCTATCTGCAGCTACTTTCATGGAGAGTCTTGTTTTACTTGATGTAGCAAATGTTATATCTTACTAAACAGTGGTATGGATGAACTGAAACCCTTGTTATTTTTTTTCCTTTCGTTGTAGGCAGGATAGTATTGCTAAAAGCTTCATTTTTATCCGATGTTTACATCATGCTTCTGTGACCACTATAAATTAGTATTTGAGATTTGTGCGTGAATGGTTGTTGTGTTATGGATGTTGTTGTTCCTTTTCCTTTAGTAGTACTTGTCTAACGAGCATGTTGCCCTTCCAAGGTCATATGTCGTGCTTCCCTGGTTCAAGCTACTTGGTCTTTGTTGTTTTTGTATTACATTTAACCTTAATATCAATTGGAAGGAGCTAATTTTTATGACATTGAGTCGGTTGTGCAATATGTGATCTTCCTATATCATACTATCTCTGGCCTCTAAGAGATGTATCAAGGCGAGGAACACTATTTTACCATGCTTAGCTGGGTTAAATCACATGTTCGATATCAGTGGATGTGGATTAACAAGTTTGGGAGCTGAAATGTTATGTTTCTGTTTGTTCTGTTGTGTTCTTTATTTGAAAGAAACATGCTATGGTTTATACAAGAGATTTTTTCACTATACTTGTTTGGTTAATGACAAAAATCTTAAAGGCATATATAGAGCTGTTAGGTTGTGAGGTACAAACATATGTTTTTTCTCTGCATTGATGCTATTTTACTGACCCAATTTATTTATTAGAAAATTCGGTTGATGAAGCATCCATACACCGCTTTAGTTGTATGTCATTCGAAGAAAACTTTTGGACCAAATTTAACTTCTTGCATTGACATCAACTAGTGTAGTCATCTATATATTTGGAAAACCTTTGGTGGTTCCCTTTTACTTTCGAATCACAATTAAATCTTAACTACAGGTAGTCTCAATTGTTTTCTTTTTAATTTCTTTTTTAAGCGTCTGATGTTGAAGGAATTTGTATTGTTTGATGCCAAAGATGACAACCACATTTTTTTTTTGTGATGGTTTTGGTAAGATTACCAAATTTGATTCTTTTTTTTTTTTTTGGTAAGTAATAATATTTACTCAAAAAGAATTAAGTACACAGGTTGTATACTAGCTGAAGGTTATATAGGAGATCTAAAATTACAATGAACGGTAAAATCAAATAAATTTGAAAAGAAAGTTTGCCTGAAGGTACCATCCACTCAAGAAAGGTCTCCAAAAAATTTGCTTTTAATTCTAAAGTTGGTTTCTTATTTGTTTGCATTGGCGAATCTTCATCATAGCCAAAGATTTGTTGAAGCAGAGCATCATAGGGGGAGCAGGGGTTAGTGCCTTCCTTTTCTTAATTGTTGGATTTAATGAAGGTTCATCTTGGAGGAGAGGATGGCGTGGTTTGGAGTTAAATGGGATTTAGAAAGTTTGATGTCCACTCTTATTGTAGGGCTTTCAAAGCACCTATTGGAGCTATGTTTCTGTGGAATCCAATGGTGTCCTTTAATGTTCTTTGTGCAAGACTGCAGCTTTAGGAAAAAATTTAATTAGTAAAGAATATCCAAAGGTAGTGGAGAGAAAATATTGATAAGTTGTTGCTGTTTAGTTATAATTTGATAATGGCTGTAAATGTTTCCTTGTTTCAGGTTTACTGGCTGCCTTACTAGGTTGTTGAGATATTAGGATGCTAGGAAGGGAGGTGCAGAAGGCACAACAATAATGGGATTTGGAATGGTTATGTCACTTTGCCTAAATGATGTATTTTGTTAAAACAAAAAAAAAATGCACTTTTAAGGCTGTTGAGAATAGCTGAACTTTTATTTAAGGGGTCAAAAGCTCTTTGATAGGATGTCTGTCTTTGACCTTCCAGATGCTGTAATTATGCTTGACGGTTCTACTCAATATCTCCAGGGCACTAAAGTTGTACCCAATGTTTTATACCTAAGAACAAAATTTAGTATGCATCCTCGCTCTCTCCCTTTTGCACTGTTACAGTTGATGGATATGGTTTATGGGTATAACCCAAAGCTTCTGAAAAGCTCAAAGATTTACCTCATCAAGCCTCTTTTAAGATTTTAAACAAACCTACGTCTTATTTGTTGAAGCACCCCATGTAATTTGTGCCTGAACTTCTAATTAACCCCTTTAACCACCTTATCTTAAAACTTTTGCTGCTTTCCTGAAAATTGCTGTGACTTGTTTCTGCACAATTTGTTAGACTTCTTTCCTTTAAACCCTGCTATTATGGCCAAAATACAAGCTCTAACTCCTTTACAATTCCAAGCTCTTAACTTATTGTTTATCCTATCCTTAGCAACCAAATAAGAAATTGTAGGAAATTTCTGTGTTCCTGTGCAATCTTCTTTGGCTGAAACATCTGGTTTTGATAATTCCAATAGTTTCATGAAACATACAGCAACTTCACTTAAAATTTTGGAAAATAAAAATTCTACTGTTCACAAAATAAGCTAAGCCCCAGAATTGCCACCAATTCCTACCCCATTTTAATCGCACCCCCCCCCCCCCCCTTCTTTCTTTTCAAACCTTTACTAACCTTTCTATTGACATTTTTACTCAACAATTTGCTACCAATGAAACTATAATAATTAGCCCTAAACAGGCTACTCCCTACAGCCCTAACAAACCTTTCATTCACTGACTGCGCAATGTAACTTTTCTTTCATGTTAGAGCCTCTCCTAATCCTAACTCAGTTTGTTATTGGAGTTGTTTATCCTTACTATATCTTATAATGAAAACTGTATTTGTCCATTAAGTTACTCAAAATTTGAATCGTATATGTACTTGATTGACAATTGAATTACTTCTGCCAAAATGAAAATCAAGACTGACAACTGTTTGCTAATTGGGTCACTCTTAACCTATGCTTCTTGGAGCTTTTTTTTTCCCTGCCCGAATTTATATTATGCTTTTCTGCTGAGTGCAGTGCACTATTGTTTGATGGATGATGACCTAGAGTCCTGCCTTGTTATGGTCTTGTAGCTGAAATTAAAATGGCTTCTCAGAATTTTAAAATTTTATAGTGAAACTAACCTGGTGTTCAAAAGAGGTGAGTCTGTTTGGTCAAGCTGGTGTTACTCATGATCTAATGGTCTTGTAACGTGAAAAAGTGGATTGTCATATGCATACTAACATTAAGATGCCTAACTTCTATACTCTTGTTGAAGTGATATATAGTTGGTTGTCAATATTGAAGAAGATTAAGTAGCCACTCAAAATTAATACATTAACCTTTAGAGATCTTAGTTCTTGTATAATAGCCCCAAAAAAATTAGAATATAAGTGTTCCTATGAAGTGGCAGGTAACTAACTATGCACAATCAGTGGCAGCCTATGCAAAGAAGATATGAACGGTACGGATTCTGTAGGACCCATAGAATCACTAGGTAGCATTTGCCTTGCTTTTTGCATAATGGTCCTCAATTTTTCTTTTTTGCTTTTTAGAATCAATGGTGATCGAATTTATGTGGAGTGGTTTTGATGTGTTTCACCATCCGTTTGCATTATCAAACCCATTCCTCATATTATCTTTATTTGATGTGTTTTGTTGATTCTGAAATTGAAACCAACACTTTAAAAATATGATACATGGATAGACTTTAGCATAACTGGTCATTTATGCCCTCTTGGCTTTGTCTCATTGTCTATTTTGTGATCAATCACTTCCAGCCAAATTAACTCCTTAGTGTACTGGTACAGTGGACCCAATTAACTGGTTAGTTCCTTTTTAAGTATTTTGATTTTTTTTTTCTTTAAGACTACACTTGCGTCTTCAGTTAAAAATTCCCCCAATTTTGCATTCTGGTGTAGTTTATTTAAGGATGAGCATTAAGCATAGGAGAAAACAATGAGAGGACCCTGTGATGCAAATTGCATATTGTTTGGGATTTTCTGTGGTAGTCACCTTCACTTGCTAGACTTCTACTTCAAGCTGCATGTAGAGATTAATCGAAAAGCACTTGACATAGGTACTTACAAGTGTTTCAGGCCCAGGTTTGCAATTGTAAATTTTGTTAATTAGCTCATTCTTTACCTCTTTTGTACATTGTGCAAATACATAGCAACAAACAAACAATTTAAGTCATTTAAGTCATTTGTACATTGTATTTAGAGGTCTGCCTTTTGGATTTTAATTGTCCTGTCTAGGGTCCTGTTCCAGCAGATGCAAAGGTGCTTCTGTTGTCCTAGTAAAAGATATTTCATTTTGAGAGTCAAACCAATTCGGTTTTGTACCCCCAGTTATTCATGCTATTCAAAGTTAATACTGTTCTCTGTAGCTTGGTGTCACTTACCAGTCCTCAATGTACAATCGAGTGACCTAGAATGTGTTTGTAGAAAAACACATTCTAAGTGTGATGCATTGTTTTCCTGTGGTACAGATTAAGATGAAACCAAATACTGATAGAAAAACCGAATGTCATTTTGTAAACCCAAACTTGCACACCCAACTTGGCAAACTACGCCTCATCACAAGCCTCTACCCACCAAGTAGTGTCGCCATCAAGTCCTAAACATTGTCATCATTCCAATTCATCACCCACTACAATTATGATTTATGTGCAAAACCAACAGAGTTTTAGACTTGGGCACTTTTTCTGTAATTATCATAAAAACACAAGGGGGGTACGGTGTCACTGGTAAGTTCATTTGCCTGGTGTAGAATTTTGTATCAAAAACTAACCATTTGATGTTCATAGTTTTTGAATTGCCATATTCAAGGGGTGCTACTTGGTTCGGTTCGGGTTGATCAAATTATATTCCATATAACTAAATCGCTGTAATTTGGTTTAGCATTGATTTCAGTTCTTCCGCTTCTACAAAATTGATTTGGAACCCCATCAAAGGCCACAAAGCTACAAATTTGGTTTTGTTTGTCAATTTGGTCATGCAAATTTTAATCAACGTACCTTAACATGTAATTATCCCTCATCTTTCAAAAATAAATCATTTTTTTTTTTAGATAAAACAACATAATCATGTTAAGTTCACTTGATTTAGAACAAAATTGACTTATTTTCTAAGTTAAGAGAAAAAATTGACACAATAATAATTAATGAATGAAATTGACACACACACATGTATATATACACACTAATAAAATTGAAACCATCCATATTATTGGAGAACCAAAAGTGTAATTTGACCCAAGTTAAAAATTTCCTGTGAACAAAATCAAATCAAATGTTATTCTTTCTTTCTTTCTTTTTTTCCTTTTTTTCCTCTCTAGTTGGGTTTAGTCTGGTTACAACTCACAAGAATCTTTTTACATACCTTCCTTCCCCCCCCCCCCCCCCCCCAAAAAAAAAAAACGGTATAAAATCTCTCTTTTCTTTCCCCTTATTGGGTTCAATTTAATTACAACTCACAAGTCTATTTTTTACTATACTTCTTTTCCAACTTTTTTTTCCTCCTTAAAATCAAAAAATAATGCAATTGAATGTCCTTTTCTCAAACCTCTCAAAATAAATATATATATATACACACACACACAAGAAATAAATACATTTCTAGTAAGCATATGAAAACGATTTTTTAAATAAAATTAAACTAATTTGTCAAAGAACTTTAAATATATTTGTAAAAATATATATATATTTCAATTTTCAACAGTGTCAAAATGTTATATACCTATGATTTTATAATATATTAGCCGTATAAACATTCAACTATAATGCTTACAATTTCAAATTTAAATCTCTCCCATTCCATAATATACAAGTTGTATAAACATTCAAATTTAAGAGTTACTACATCCCAATCGCGCATAATTGCACATACGCACGTAGAAAGCTCCCTACTGGCTCTGTGATTCCTCTATCTGAAGCCATATACGTGCCTTAATTTGTGCAAAGCTCTTTGTTTTCTGAAAACACAGCTTGTGGATGATTCAATAACAATGACATTGTACATTGCTTTTACATCTGGTAAGCAAAGCATTATAGATATTGAGCCAAAAGCAGAGAGGGGGGGGAGAGGGGGAAGAAAGAAAAAACAAGCATAACAGTAGACCTTTATCTAGCATCCTTCAATATTATTAATCAAAAAAGAAAAACAAAAATCCTTCAACATTAGTTGAAACAAGCCCTTGACAATGTCAGCAAACGCAGCATGCAATATAATTTGTTTAAGTCATGGATCAATGGTACTTAATTGTAGCAAATGGGATGTCACCCAAAAATAAGGGTTGGAAGGTAGAGCAACATGTTCAACCTTGTCTGCTTGGATCCCCAAATATGTTTACTTATCACGAGGTAAAAAATTGTTAAGAGTTGCAGAGTGTCAATAAATTTCAGATTCCACCATGCATATAACTCTAACGCAATCCAACCTTCCACAGGAAGCAATTCTAGCATGCTTCCTCAAGTGGCATGAAAACATTTCAACTCTGACATATAAGTAATTAGCAAACAGAATTCCTATCTCTCGGTAAGATAAAAGAGGAGCCCCCAGCCTACTACAAATGAAACACCACTAAGAGGAACCACATCCCCAATATGCAAAATTTGATATTTGGACGGTATGCTACAGCATGTCAAATTAATGTCATTGACTTTCGCCATGTATTCTGTTTCAACAATCTTATGTATTCCTTTCATCACCAGTTATCTTATAAGCTTCTCCATGCAAGACTGAATTAATTCTTCTATGGTTCGTGACACAAAATCTACATTGGGAAGATGAAGACCCTTATGATATTCCTCTAAATTAAACTCACTCCCTTTTAATGTTTTCCTGTAACTCTCAGTGGCTGATCTAGGGTGTCCTCTTGCAATCGATGCCTGCAAATCCATTGAAAGCTGTTATTCAAGGCAAAAATTTTAAAAATACTACAATTGAAGTCCTATTACCATTTTTTTTTTTTAAATACTTCACGTTTTAAATTAATTTTTAATCATTTACCATAAAATTAGAAACTTGGTCTTAAATTATATACTTCTATCAAGTAACAATCATTTTTTTTTTTTTTTTACTATTCATGTCTCAATAGAAACTTGGGCTTAAACTATATAATTCTATCAAGAAAGTAACAATCATTTTTTTGCTTCTACTAGTTATTTTATTATTCAATTTCAATGATAATAGTGATCTTTTTCTTTCATTTACGGAGAGAGTTTTAGACAAAGTGAGCAATTTCACCTTTGAAGAGGCGTTGGTTAATTTAAAACCATGAAAAACCAAATTACTATTTCTGTAGAATAAAATGATTCATCTTAACTTCTAGATAAAGGAAGCTGGAATTTATAATATACAGCCTGGAATGCTTCTGTGTGTATTTAACAAAAATCAGCATGCATAAAATACTGAAATATTACAGCATATGGAAGCTATAAGAAGCATCATTCAAATCTTAAACAGGATTGACACACTTCAAAGGCGTTTCAAGATTTAAAACTTTAATGAAAGATATATATTAAGACATGACAGGAACTAACCCAATGTCCTTTTCCCAACTCAAAAAGCCAAAATCTCCATTCCCTTGTATTCTTCCCATTAATTTTGACAGATATGTTGGTCCACCTAGTGTGATGAAACTCCACTTTGCCCAACCCATATGCCAGTCCGCTTCCTATTGCTTTGACATATGCTTCTTTCAAACACCAATATCTGCAAAAAGTATAAATTGTCAGTTAATACTCTAGTATTTCTGGTTAGTTCACAACTAAAATTTTATCAGGTAGGACACTAAGATTAGTACTATATGCAATTAAAAGAATAATCAAAGTTTCTCGTGGAAGAGGAAGGAACTCTTTTTTTTTTCTTTCTTTTTTCAGAGGGGGGAAGAGGAGGAAGGTAAGTTTTCTACCCACTGGAATTTAAAGAGAGCTACAAATGCATCATAATAGTAGGTCAATCATTGTCTTCCCAAGTATAAACAGTTAAAATTAATCAATCAAAGCAGGCACCTGGCTGGATACCGTCCTAATTTCAGCATATGTGTGTGTGTGTGTGTGTGTAATCTATTTTCTAGACAACAGAATGCACTTTAGACGTAGGCTGATTACAGTTTTGTGCTACTCAATTTACTACTGTTGTGCAAGATGGGGTGAAAGCATGATTACGGTGGTGATTATTAAAAGAAAATATCATTAAAAAGAGATTGAATAATTGATTTCTAAGAAAATATACTGAATTGCACGCCTTCTAGTTGGCTCAATGGTTTTGCTGATAAGAATCGTCTTATAGATGAAGTGCAATTTTACCTATAAAACTCAGCCAAAATACCATCACAAGAGCCGGCATTCACTATATTATCCCATTCCAAACTTGAAAAGTATGAGGAGAAGTTCTGAATGAATTCTAGAACTGTCTCCTTTGGGGGAATGTCATAAGAAACTATGTCCAACCCTACAAGGCACAAAGGTTCAGATGCTATAGCCACATAGTCACCATGATGGGATACATTGAAATTAAAATTGGGAAATTCCGCACCAGCATTATCATTTCCCTGAAAAGGACAAACGTGCTATAGTAAATATAATTATCGTAATGGGGCTACAAGTAAGCTGGAAAAGATATAAGATGATATCTATTGACTCTCACAAACAAAAATGTGAAAAGCAAAGGGTGAAAACAGAGAAGGGCAGGAGAAGAAGAAAAAGAAAACTACAATCTATGTTGAAAGTTGTTATTTGTTAATGGAGAACCTCTTTTGAATTTCAATAAATTAATATCCAGAACTTCTATTGAATATTGAAGTGACTAATTATTCCCAAAATCAATACGGCTTAAAGGATGAAGTTTTTCATATTCAGAAACAAATTTCATTTGTCATCGTGCTTGCATTCCAGGCCGTTTTCTACATTTAAAGTTTTAGATTCCCAAAACTCACTCTGGTATTCCACTTCATGTATAAATGTGAGTACCAAATGTCCACAACTTCTTACAGTGAAATTTCGTGATGTTAATTTTTTTTTCTTGGCCTTGTTCTTGATGTTGATTGTTAAGAAGCCCAAGAACAATCACTTTGAGCATCAGGTAGGGCACAAAATCTAATGCTATTTTTTTTATTGGTAAGTTATACATGAACCTAAACCCATGACCTTACCATGTACGTTGCTCTGTCAAGGGGAGGGTTTTAGTGCTACACTACTATAGAAGGATGATTTTGGCGTCACCCTCTATTTTACATATTTAAAATCAACAATAATAAAAAAATATATATATATTTAAAAAAAACTGCTAAACGATGAGGCTAAAATAGTGAATTGAATAAACTTCAAATCGGTAACTCCTTACCAATAGATGTTTCTATTAGAAAACAGAAATAGACATAAACACTGGCTCCCAATAGAATTTCATACTATTCACATTCACAGATAAATCTTGTCACTAGAATATTACTCTCCTCTCAATTTTTCTAGATCTGCAGTTTATTTTCATACTTTCCTTTCACTCTTCTCCATAATGATGAAACTCTCAACACAATTCTACAATTGAGAATCTAAGGAGAGCAGGTTTTGTTTGAGAAAAATAGAGACAAAAGAGAGTTTCCAAGTTTGTGGGTTTTAATGAGAGAGAGAATAACAAAGACATAGCTTGCTTCCGCATTATTCAAAAGCAAGTAACAAAATGAGCCATTCTGACCCAATTAATTGTAACCTCTTGGCAAAATCCGATAGATTGCCTTTTATTTATTTATTATCTTTTGATATTTACCATGACTATGAAGACCAATAACATGCATATCAAGAAATTTTGAAGTTAGTGCAAAAGTCTACCATCTTTCCAATATCTATTAGGTTTGATTTCTCCCTCCCTCCTCCCCCGACTATCAAATTATCAAAAAAATGTCATGTTTGTTTCTTATATAAACTTTTTTGCATGAAATATTTTTAAAAGTCATGATTATTGACAATTGATAATTATAGGTACAAGAGAGTGCATCATATCAAATATGAAATGAGTTGCAACATTGAATCTACATCAGGATACATGGAAAAGACATAATGAAAACTATGACATGCATGACACAATAATTATATATGATATAAACTGAATTATAAAAGTGGAAAAGGAACATATCTATTTAGTTTATATATAGAGACACACACATAGTACCAAGCGGGGAACCACTAGGAGTCAGCACCTAGGGTAGACCTGGAGTCAGCACCAGACCAAAAAAAAGACCAAACGGTCATTTTTTTCATTCATCAAAATATCAACTATCTCCTCAAGGAGTACAATAAGTTGCTTATATAGGATTGATAAACCCTAGTTCTAATTGGCTAGAAAACCCTAATTGCCTTATTACAGAAATAACTTTGCTTCCAAATTAAAATACTAATAGCCCAATAAACTAATAGGATACAATTGACTTGCAAACATAAATAATATTAAATAATAATTTTCTTGCATCTCCCACATCATTCTCCTCTGGTTGGAGAAAACACACAGGACACAGAAAAATAAAAAATCGTGTAAATTTGGAATAACAAAATCAGGAGGGGCAGCACATTCAACAACTTCAACTTTCACAGATACCCTCGATGCTCTGGTTTGAGTGGGTCACCTTGAACCTTATGAACCATAGGAAGCACTGTGGTTTTAACCTCTTCGATTTCACCAAGATGTAGGTCTTCAAGGACTATGGAGGTTTGATCAAAAGCACATTCAACAACTTCAACTTTCACATCATGTGCACCCTCAAGCTTGCTGGGCAGCTTTTGAGTGGGTGCCAATATCTTTTCTAGCTGGGCATTAATCCTAGTGATCACACTATCTATGACCAAATACATAATGATCTTTAAGAAACTTTGAAACATCTCAACAACCAATGAAGACAAAATATCCTCATTTGTCAAAAATTGCCTTCACTAAAAAAAAAATGATCAAACTTTTATCCAATGTTAGAAATATCCTCCCAAATTATAGTTGAAACAAGGAAGTCATTTTCTCCTAGACTAAAACTTAATTTTCTGCCTTCTCTCTCTCTCTCTCTCTCTCTCTCTTTTACCCCTTATTGATAATTGAAATTTTTCTGTTGCTATATTGAATATTACTTCATTGCATCTAGGCTTGGCTTAAGTAGCAAAGAGATGGGTGAAATTGTTGTAAGACTTACTATTTGTATTAACTTATGATTCTATTTTTTTTTTTTTTTTTTTTTTTTTTTGGGGTGTGAGATTTTTCTTATTCTCCTGGGTGAAGCGGGACTACACCCATCCATCTATGTTTTGGTGGTCTGACCAGTAAAACTGCTTGAAGCTATAAGGGTTCAGCCAAAGCCTCAATTTGGTTGTTCATAGCCAAGCCAATATAAATGGACCATTATGCACTTATCCCAATTATCTATGATGCAGCAAATTTCAGATTGTCATTCCATCATAATTATCCATGTCCATCACTATAAGGGTTCTCAAGTTGTTCAAAGCCAATATAAATGGACCATTATTTTGCCAAAAACCATTTTTTCATTCCATCATAATTATCCATGTCCATCACATAATTCTCAGTTGAAAATCTTTTTGCCAAAAACCATTTTTTCCTAAATGCAGTTGAATTCATGGGAACAAATCCATTCTTTATGCTAAGACTACTTTTTCCTAATTAAGTTGAATCCATGGGGAACACAGTGGGTAATTCCACACACCCAGTGGATCTCAAATTCATGGCCTCACTCTGCAACTTACTCTTACAAGGAGAGGAGGTGCCATTTGAGCAAGAGCTTATTGGCATGATAGCCACATGATGACTACTCCTGCTTAATAATCACATAGTCGATACTAGATCATTTGATGGGATTGAAGCATACTCTTCAAAATTATTTGTTTAACTAGTTGAGGAAAATTGGGGATGTTTGTTGTTTTTCTCTTTTAGGGTTGTAATATTTCTTATCCCTAAGTTATACTTTAATTGATGTCTTAAGAATAAAATGCAAAAACTTAACATCAAATATAAAACCCAAAATTGACTTGAATTTCATATTTGAATTTGAACCTGACCACATAATCACCAAGTGTCCCAAAATTGGGTAACACACACATATTACCTGTGAATTCAAAAAATAATAATAATAATAATAAAATTGTTAGCTATGGTTATACCAGATATGGCTTGCCCTCCAATGTGCGATTTATGGTGATTTCATCAAATGGGATTCCCAGCACTTCATGTACAAGAGCATACTGAAGCAATCGGCTCACGAGTGCCTGTTTTCTATCCTCCATTCTCACAAACCTACCAATGTGAAGGCGAATTGACAGGTCATGGACTCTTACACAAACAATTCAACATTTCTTTCTTGATAAATAAGCTGAAATTTTATTAATAAATCAGAACATAGTACAACAAAAGTCATCATCATACAGCAACGAGCTGCAAACAAAAAAACTGAAGTACAGATACAGTGAAAAAAACAATTCTACATTGTTATAACATCCTACAAACTAAACTCTACAACACCAACTTCATATAACTAAACAAAGATCAACCAAGATATAACATTTATAAAAAATAAATAAATAAATAGAACTGAATCACCTCTAGGAAAGACACCAAGATTAAATCTTGAACAAAATAATTATGCTATTTCAGTTTGTGAATATATATGTTCAGAATTCCAATTGTTAATTTTCTTAGAGACCAAACAGAGCTTCACTGCATGATTCTGAAAGACCCATCAAAAACTATTACTGAATAAGGACAGATATTGATGGTGTATGTGAATTTCAATGACAACTCGTTATTAAAATATATATATATAACTTTTAAGAATAGCATAGAACAAAATTGGTTTTCTTTTAATTTTCCCAGAAAGCAAACAGAGAGCAAAGGATAGAAAAGAGAAGCAAAAACCTTGTGACAAAGGAGCGTTGATGTTGAGGAAGAAGAGAGAGGACAGAGCAGAAGTCATTGGGAGATGGGTCCCACTTTGATATGTCCACTACCCATCGCTGTACTCCTTTCTCCATTTTTACTATCAAACTTTAGAATTAATTAAAAGCTTTGCTCTCTCTCTCTCTCTCTCTCTCTCTCTCTCTTCAGATTTCGCTCTGACTTTTTTTTTTTTTTTTTTTTTTTTTGGGGGGGGGGGAGACATATTTCCCTCAGTTTTGATTATAGGACAACCGGTATTCCACTTTGGGTAGTGATCATTGGTTCAGTGTCTTAGAATCCCACAGGCCTGTTAATTTATTTTTATAAAGGGAAAAAATTTTGGTCAAAATTGCCTCTAAAGTTTATATATGTTTAATATTTTTAGTAATTTTTTTTTAATATATAAATAAAGTTTCAACCTATGATCTATTATTAGATCAAGACATCAATTTGTATAGGTGAAAATTGGACCATATATCTTTTATCCAACGATAATATTTTTAGTATTTGAATTTTCAAATGTGCAATTTTAATCCAACAGTTTTCAAAAATGAGTTTTCTTAATTTTACCCATTTTTAATTCTGCTAATTATATATATATATATATATATATGTTGAAAGAGTTTCAACATATGACGTCTGCTCTTGATGATAGTTATTTATTATCAAACCAAAACACTATCGGTTTTGGTATAAGTGGGGGATTGAACTCTAAATTATTTATTTAATCATCAATCATCAAACACTTTAGAAATTTTTTTTTTTTTTTTTTTTTTTTGCATTTAGCTTCATTTTTATAATATTTTAGTTAGTTGTCTAGTTTGCAAAACCATTCAACGAACTAACATCTCAAGTGTCTAAAACTCGAGTTTTTAATACTCAAGTTCCACCAGTTAATTGCCTATGCTTCTTCTCTTCTTCCTCTTCTCTCCTCCAACTCGTGCTTCTTCTTCCTCCTCTTCTCTCCTCTAGCCCGTATTTCTTCCTCTTCTTTCGCTGTTTAGCTTCTTCGAATCTACATTCTCCAAAGAGGTCTTCGAATCTGGTACTTCTTCCTTCATTTCTAGTTCTTCATCTTCATCATCATCTTTGTTCTTCTTCTTTTATGGAACTCAAGTTTTTTGAGTCTTAATGACTAGAGTTCCATGTGGCAAAAACATCTTCATGTCAATAATCAAAACTCGAGTCTTTGAGGCTCGATTTCTTCATTGAACTCGAGCCTTAAAGGCTCGAGATATTATTCTCCTCAATTCTTTCCAATACTTGCTAATTAACGATGTAGTGTGGCAAACTCATGCTACTCTACAAATTACCCTCAAAAACTTTACCAATCGATTTTTGCTAATTTTATATTATGTTTAGCCTAGAAACAAGGTCGCCTATTTTATCTTATCAAACAAAATGGCCTATTTTAATGATGTGGCATCCAGTTTTTTTTTTAGTTTTTTAAAGTACACAATACCCAAACCAAATATATTTGTGTGTCCGAATTTAACATTTCCCAGTTAATTAATTATGAGTTTTGGGTTTTAAAATTTTAGTTTAGCTTCCAGACAATTCCTCAAGTATGTAGCTATATTATATATGAAATTTCATTTGTTATCCTATGATGGAAACTATATCATATAATGAATGGAATGTGATAATGTTATAGACTTTTGCTACCTCATGTTAGGCTGCAACTCATCCAAGACTGTTAAAAATGTGTTTGAAAACTACCGTGTAAATTGCAATGAAGCTACACTGTCGAAACTGAGATCTTATAATCCGCTCTTAAAATTATGATTTCTAGACACCCTCAAGCAGTTGTTGACCCACTCAATACTTTGTATGAAGAAAGCAAATGATCTCACAATATGAACTTGAGATGCTTTAGGGTTTAATCAATGCTAGATTGGGAGGGGAGATTTGAGATTGCAATTTGAAATTGGGGAAATTTTCACATTATAGTTGCCTTGGACTAATAATGGAGAAATGTGGTATTGGGGCAAAAATACGGGTTTGGGTTGAGCAAATCTAATGTATGGCCTTTTAGATATAAAATAGATTTCATGTCACTAAAAATAAACCATCTTATTATTCCGTTAGCTACAAACCTAGAAAAATTAACAAAACTAGATAGAAGGACGTGCAGATATCGGGTTTTAGACTTAAGGTACTCCAATTCACTCATTTAAAACATCAAAGACCAAAAATGCTTAACTTATAAACTTTACAAACCAATAGCATAATTTTATATTATGTCATTTTTTATCTAAAATTTTATGAGTTTTGTTAATGGATGCTCATATACTTTGCTTGGGAGTTCATAAAAGAAATGAATGAAATGAAATAGAATAAAATGCATTTAAGTAATTGAAAGGAATGGAAGAGAATAGAATGTGTTTAAGAAACATTGTTGGAAGTTTTAAAATAAAGGAATAAAAAGTAATAGAATGTAAGTAACTTTATGTTTTTTAGAATGAATGTAAGTAACTTTGTTTGGAAATAACATAGAGAAGGAGGAATAAAATCATTTAATCACAATTGTAGGGGGTGGGGGGTATGAGGGCAGAACCACTACTGGGCCATGCCCAAGGATCCTATGGGCCCAACAGATAGATAAGTATTGGGCTGACCGAAGGAGGAAGGCCTGGTGAGAGCCCCCCGCACCCTGCAAGGGGGGGGGGGGGGAGATGAACTACCACTGTACCAAGAGATTCAAACTGAGGCAGACATCCAAGGGTAGACACTGGAGGAGAGAGAGAGAAAGGAGTGTTGAGGAAGCACCCATCACCTCCACATTAAATTCACTACATCAACTAGGACAGTCACATTAATGGAGGAAGGGATGCCTAAACAGTGCCTAGGCAGCCAGTAACTCACCTTGCACTTCTCCCAAAAGAGGGTTTGGACAAGTACCTAGGGGAAATCCACCACCCTACAACTTGAGGGACAGGATTAAGGGGGGGGGGGTAAGAATTAAGGAGAAATCACTCAAGCTTGTACTGTTGAAAGCTAAGTAAAACGTTCCTCGGCCAACCGAAGGAACATTAATAAAAATCTTCAGTTTTTCTTACTCAATTTCTTTTGCTTTCTATCTAATCCATATTTCCCAATTTCAACCCATAAGTTAAGGAATCTATGTGTTGGTCTGACTTACCCATCTCTAAATAATTAGTTGTAGTGAGCTCACATCTAGAGCCCAAGCCCCAGCCTTTAGGCCCTTGGGTGCCACTTTTACGCCCTACACAACTGGCGCCATCTATGGGAAAGGGTACCTTAAATTCTTGCTAAACCAGTCGTGACAACGGGAAAATGGCTTCCATAGACAAAAGTAGAACGGTGGAACAAAATGAAGGAAGAAAGTATATGGGATCCAAGCAAAGGCTAGACTGGGTGAATAGAGAGCCCAGGAAAGTGGTGAGAGACAGGACTCCATCCATCGGGAGCAGCAGAAGAAACTTAGCCTAGTCTAATTGGAAAAGTCAAGACAACCCAACACCATCAGGACCAGATCTTAGGGACCAAGAAGCAAATGTTCTTAGGGAGTAAATTTGCCTCCTCCAAAGGAAGGTTCAAGAAATTTGAATTTGAGGAAAATGTTAGAAAAATGTATCCGAGAATCTAAAGTAAAAAAAAAAAAAAGAAAAAAAAGAAAAAAAAAGAAAAAGAGAAGAAAAGGCCCATTCTTTATTCACAAACTCAAAAATGCAAGCATCTCGGATTGCCCTCCCCACTTGGCTCTCCATCTCAGACAAAGTAGTAAGCCCATCGTGCTAGTCCCCCAAAATGATCAAAAACCATCACTAAGGCCTTTGTTGTTCTCAGGAAGGCAAGAGATGAGCCTGATGAGTGCATCCTAGTTCGAAGGTAGTAATAAGTGACCTTGCTATCATGGTAGCTATAAACTTAATTGATGTCGTGGTAGGTCAGGTCTATGCACATGTTCTTGTTTATTCGGGCTACATTGTTAACTATCTAAAAAAGGTTGATGGAACACTAGGAGGGGCTTATTCTTAAAAACAGAAGGAAGTCACGTATTACCCTATCCATAGGTATCCTCATCCCACCTTCAATGAAGGCAATCATGGGATTAGCCACGACACCTAAAGCTCTTCTAGTATAGTGTTCACCCACTTCACAATGCTCTATGGTAACACCAGTTGGGATGCCATACTTAGCCTTAAAGGCCTCCTTTTTCTCATCTGTATCTAGCAAACCTACCTATACTATGAAATAAAGAAGAAAAAAATGGTAAGAAGTAAGTCCTAGACACAAAACCTACTCAACCAAGGAGGGAGATAAGACCACTTAAAAAGCTAGGAGCACAACGTCGCTCTTCAGGAGACTCTTGGTGGCTTAAAATTTTTTTCTTCTTGGGGTAGAAAATAAGCTCCCTCCCTCTCTTATATAGGGGGGAAAGAAGCGGTAATTCCCCCGCCCCCAAATCAAGGTGAAATGAGGACCATAAAATCCCCATCTCACCATTGGACATGGGAAGCAGACAGCCACCTACAACATTTAATGCGCCGTTGAGAATTCGAAACGTTAGGAGCGTGCATAGGCAATTGAAAAGACAAGCATGTGCATATGAACATGGGTGGCACGTGTGACCCCCCTGTTTACAAGAAAATAAGGAAGTGGGGTTTTAGAGGGGGGTGGTTCGAGGGCAGAACCGCTACTGGACCATGCCCAAGGACTGTATGGGCCCAACGAATAGATAAGAAAGTATTAGGCTGATTGAAGGAGGAAGGCTTAGCGAGAGCCCCTCGCATCCCGAAAGGGGTAGATGATCTACCACCATACCAGGAGATTCAAACCGAGGTGGACATCTAAGGGTAGGCATTGGAGGAGGAGGAGAGAAAGGGAGATATGTTGAAAAAGCATCCATCACATCCGCATTAAATTTGCTGCACCAACTAGGACAGTCGCATTAATGGAGGAAGGGATGCCTGAACAGTGCCTAGAAAGCCTATAGCTCACCAAGCACTTCTCCTAAACTAGGGATGGGACAAGCATCTGGGGGGAAATCCGCCACCCTCAACTAGAGGGTCAGGATTAAGGGAAAACTGCTATAAAAGGAGGGGAAAATCCCATTAGCGGACGGGCAGGAGGGAGGAGGGGGGAGGGGGGGTGGAAGAATAAGAATTAAGGAGAAATCACTCAAGCTTATATTGTTGAAAAGCTAAGTAAAACCTTTCTCGGCCAACTGAGGGAACATTAATAAAAAGCTTTAGTTTTTCTTGCTCAATTTCTTTTACTTTCTGTTTGATCCATGTTTCCCAGCTTTAGCCCATAAGTTAAGGAATCCACGTGTTGGTCTGCCTTATCCATCTCTAAATAATTAGTATGAGCTCACATCTAAAGCCTAAGCTCCAACCTTTAGGCCATTGAGTGTCGTTTTTACGTCTCACACAACAATATTACTACTAGACCCCTTTTTTTATATAAAGGGTTGAATATATAAGGGCATTTTAAGAGTTTTAGTGAAAATTGCATTAAACCTCATTTTATTCCCCCTGATTCCTCTCAATTTTAGAGGGAAAGCAAATTTGTAGTTTTGAGAGAATAGAGAGGAGTGCATGTTCCTGCTCACCCATTCCATTATCTCCCACTTAAATTTCCAATTAAGGGAAATAATCTTTTCATTCTCTCCGTTAAAACTATCAAACAAGAGAAATGAATGAATGCTCTAAAATTATTATTTTCATTCATATCCATTTCATTCATTTCTTTCATCTCAATTGAGGGCATAAAATATTTGTTAATTGACCCATTTTAAAAAAATTTAGTACCACTTTAATTAGAAATACTAGCCTCATTATAAGTGCTTTGTGCATCCAATGAGACTTTTCTTTTCTGGTTTAGTACCATAGCTTTCCATTCATTCATCTCTTTTCATGCAAGTGAATTTGAGTTTGTCAAATGCCTAGATATTTTTCTGTTTAAAAACAAAGAGAAAAAAGAATAAAGAAAGAAAGAAAGAAAAGAAAATAGAGTATGTCCGTTTAAATTTTAAAAAATGATAAGAGATGAAAAGGAAAATAGGGTGCGTCTTTTTAAATTTCAAAAATAATAAGAAATAAAGATATTGTAAACTGCTAAAAATGTTGGTTTAGTGGGAGGTTTTAAAATTTGAGCTGTTACTTTACAAGTTTGTCCCTCTTAATTAAAAACTTGTGAGCAAGAAGGAGATATTTCGGGGGACAAAAAAATTTAGTTATAAAATTGGTTGTAGTCTTAGGCTACAACCTTAATTACTTAGGGCATGTTTGGCATCAGCTTAAATTTTTAGCTTTTTAGCTTTTAGTTTTTTTGTATAGCTTTCTAAAACCTTACTTTTTTTTTTTTTTTTTTTTTTAAGATACAAATATACTTTAGCACACTTTCAATAAAAAAAAATTCAACAAAAAGCTAAATAAGCTAATCTCAAACGGAAACTCAATATCTTTTTATTAAATGTGAATTTTGACAAATCCACCATTGGACTACATCTTCTTCTTATATCCTCCACACTTGCAAAATTTCTAGAAAATTAAAAATTAATAATTATGTCATCAATACATTGTTTAAATAATTCCTATCAATCTTTAATTACGTCTTTTGGTAAATTTAAAATTAAGCATTAAATATAAGCTTGTAAATTATATAGTAAATAAAAGGACAAATTTTAGTTACAAATTTGATTGTAACCTTAGGCTTCAACTTTACTCAATATCTTTTTATTGTAGGTGAATTTTGACAAATCCATCATTAGACTACATCTTTCTCTTATCCTTCATGCTTGTAAAATTTAAGAAAATTAAATATCAATAGTTATGCCATCATTAAATTGTTTAAATTGCAAGTTTTTGTAATTTAAAATTATGCATAAAATGTAAACTTATAGATCATATAGTAATTAAAATCCGATAGACAAAAAATTTGACTTGTGTATTAAAAACATAAAAAATATGCAATTTAACGGTTAAATTTTTAAAATATGTAATACTGTTTATTTTATTGAGTAACGTTGTAGCTTTAAACTATAACTAATAATTTTGTAGCTAAATTTTGTCCTAAATAATATCTGATTGATACAAAATTTGACATGTGTATTAAGAGAGTAAAAAACATATAATTTAATAGTTAAATTTTTAAAATATGTAGTAATGGCTATTTTATTGAGTATTGTTGTAGCTTTACAACCAATTTTATAGTTATATTTTGCCCAATTTTGAAATATTCAAGATTTAGAATCCATGTGAAATCTAGTTAGCTCAACTGATAAATATGAGGTTCAATTTTCGCCTGCACTAAAAATTTATTGATGTCTTAGTTTGATGATAAAGAACTATCATCAAGAGGAGTCCAAATATTCTATACCACTTTTTGTGTACAATTTTATGTTCCACCAATCACTACTTGCCATGTTTTTATTTTACTTTCCTTATAAAATAACTGAAGTTTAAAATTGAAAGCAATCATACACATGTTAAATAGTGATTAGTGAAACACACAGTGGTACACAAAAAATAGTACAGAAGATTTAGACTCCATCAAGAGTGGACAACATAAGTTGAATTTCTCTAAAAAAAAAATTAGAATCCACGGCTTAAATGATTTAAAAGTCCCTTAAATAATAGTAGTATATAAATAGATATAGATGTAAAAGTGTAGATAAAAAGTTGTTAAAAAAAGTAATTTAATTTTTTTTTTTAAATTTCTAAAAGATTTCTAAATATATTCCTTAAATCATAACTTTTCCCAAATTTTATTGAAGTGGCGTTAATGGGCATCTCTACGATAATTATTAATAAATTATAATAGAAAAATTTTAATAAAAAATATTTTATCATTACTCTCAGTAAATGATAAAATATTTTTAAAAATAGTTACAAAACTAAAAGCATCGGTTATCCTTTTCCATTTTATTATTCAGTTATTCAGTCCAACTCCAACACCCGAATGGACTCGGCCAAAAACGGTTCCAGCAGAACCTATTCGCTCTTCTTTCGTTTTACACGAAACCTAAGAATTCAGCTTTGCTTGTGAGTTGTGAATTGTGATGAACATCCTCCGAAAGTTCCGCACGCATACTTTATATTCTGAGTTGTGAACCGGAAGGTATCGTTTAACTACTTTGTTCCACAACTGGTTCTCAATTGTTTTGTACTTTCCTTGAGGACTTTCGGAGTGTTCGATTTTACAGTAATAAACACAGATTGTTGTTCTGTCTTGTAGTTTGTTCTGTCTTGGAGTTTTTGTGCCCGTCCTAAAATTGTAGTTTTTGGGTACAGCCAAAACGGGGTTTTGGGTCTATCAATATTGATTGAAAGTTGAAAGTGAAAAGTTTGTGGAATTGTAATGAACCCATTTCGATTTTTGATTTGAAGTTCCTGTTTTTGTTCCAATATTCTAGTATCTGTGTAAAGAAATCATGGGTTTGGGTATATCAACTTTGATAGGATTGAAAGCAACTTTTCTGTTCTGGTGCTTTGCATACCTTAGAAACAGTGACTTAACATTGTTATCATTACCATTCCTGTATGCCTCTTTGGTAGATTTCTTAGTTTCCATTGCTTCACTCCCATCCATTGATCTTCCCTTGCCCTTGGGCAAGAACCCAGATGGGACCTTCCCTATTTGGTCCAAAATAATGTTTAGCCCGTACTTGAACTTTGTTCGGGGTTTCTCAGCATTGCGGAGATTGAAAAGTGGGGAAGATCCTTATAGTGAAGTTAGTGAGGGTTTGTATGTTGGTGGATGGCCTTATTCGCCAGATAAATTGCCCCCGGGTAACCCTGCAGTTATCGATTGCACCTGTGAATTGCCAAGAATGCTGGAATTCTCGGGGCATGCCTATTTGTGCATCCCGGCTTGGGATACAAGGGCTCCTAAGCCAGCTGATATTGCAACTGCCGTTCGGTGGGCTTGTCGAAAGAGAGCGCTGAATAGGCCTGTGTTCATCCACTGTGCATATGGTATATTACTTAACTTTGAAGCTATTTCATTGATTCTTTAATGCATAATATGTTAGATCTTCTGTGTTTTTTTCTCTTGGTTCAAACAGCATGATTAATTCTTCTTTTCACTTGATATGCTTTGCTTGGAACATCTACATGGTTAATGCATTAGGGTCTATGTAAGTGAGAGCTCTGAGAAAGTCATCTAGATGCTTATATTAGCAGACCTAACTACTCAAATCAAAACTCTTTACTCGCAACCTAAGTACTTGATCACAAGGATGGTCAGATATTTCTGTTTAGCCACAGGCCATCATTTCTTCTGTATTTGCATCAGAGGCACCTCGGCACATTTCCCTTTTTCTTATTACAATTAAAGCTTAAATAACATCAGCTTTAGTATGTGTTGTCACTTGCCTTTGTGGTAAATGACTTGTAATCTAAATCTTGGTACTGGTCTTAGATTTTGTCTTCAATTAGCTACCTCTAGCATTGTTTATCTCTCTTCTTTTTTTCTTTTTCTTTTTTTTTTTTTCTTTTTAAATTTTAATCTTTAAATGTTAAGTTTGACCATGCTCACATCATAAGAGTTTTTGTTTATTACCTGGGTTATTTGAACCCTGAAGAAACCTACAATTACAGCCATATTACAAAAGTATGTGTCATCATAATACCCTTTGAAGGATATGCAACTTCCATCTATAATCTTTTAACACAAACACAGGTGTCATGTTATCACATAGTCATGGCCAATTGAACACATCGACCCTCTATATACATATATGAAGTCAATTCTTTTACAAGTCTCAATTCCCATCTTATGAATGATCTGTTGAGGATATAACAAATGATTGTCTTTGGTATTCATATTGGTTTCAATGATTCATATCTAACTCTAGTTTTACTGAACTTGTACTCAAGCTTTTCCTCCTGTAATCCTAATTTAGAGTTATGTCAAAAAGGACTTCAATGTGACCTTTTTTTGGGGTAAGTATCCAATGTGACCTTCATAAGATATGGCTTGGGTTTTATGCTGGCTGTCAAACTCTACTGCAGCTCTCCCGCTTTCTCCACATTTAAGACTGGCTATGTTAAATAAGCATGGCAAAGGAGGAGTTTTGGATGTTAGAAAAATTTCTCTCGCTGAATGTTTAAGATGCCTCTCTTTAGACCATTTATGTATTTTTTCATAGCTAGTCTGAAGCCCAGATAAAGGAAAATGATTGTGTAGATTGACATCCAGTGTAACCTTTTGTCATATCTTATGACCATGGATTTATATGATTTTAACATGTTCAGTTTTTTCCCTTTACTGGGTGAAACCTCCCATATGATCCACTAATCATTCCTCTCTCTCTCTCTCTCTCTCTCTCTCTCTCTCTCCTTTTTCCCAAGTAAATCTCTTTCCAGATTCATTGCTTAATATAGATTTACAATGGGAATTTTTCATGATACTAGCCTTTTCTTGTCTTACATAAAAATTTCATAGTGAACTCTTGCTAGGTGTCTTTGGTTTAATTTTCCTATGTTTCTTTTCCTGCATTTCTCACGTAGTTGCTTTTTAAGGCTGGACAGCGTAGCATCCAATTATGTCTTGTGAATTGAAAATGCTGAATACAATTTATGTTAGTTTTTAGCCTGTCTTAGACGTGATTACTTTGCACATGTGCTCACTCATACAAACAAGCCAGGGGGATTGAATGATTCTTGTTTTTTTCCTTTTGTAGTTATTTTTGCTCCCCTCTTTTGATGGAGAAAAGTAATGTAGAATTTGATAAATTTGTTTACATATAAAGTCAATGACCCTGTATCTTTTGGTGAAACTATTACTATCTTCATTATCATCTCAGGAAATTAGGTGGAGACCGTGGGGTATCCTAGTTTAGTATTATGGTTAATTATGAGGCCATGTAAGTAGACTAGGTGTGCAGTGAATTCAATTGAAGATTGAAATGGGGTGGCTCTTAGTTTTTATGTTCTCAGTTTTAAGGTCTCATGCTTTCTGGGGTTAGCAGCCTTTGGAGTATTTGTTGAGAGGTGATGAGGGCCGTATCTCATATTACTTGGGATACTTTTTCTATGATGCTCTACTGTTGTGTCCTCTTCTAACAAAATCATTTTGAACTAAAATCCCCAAATTTGTGCCTGATGATAGTTAGGGAACAATTGTTCTACCATTCAATTAGTTTTTTTTTTTTTTTTGTTGAATGAGATGGTTGATTTTTGCACTGAGTATGAATCTGGAGCCAGCAATGAGCATTGTTTAGTGTTTGTCAGTTGATTCGTCATGTATGGGGGTGGGTTGCTTTAGGAAAGGTGCACATGGACCCATATTAGAGTGCTGTCACTAATACTCATGTATCAGCTGGGACAGGGGATCCTGTTTGTAACCAGACTAAGAAAGTTCTGCAGCTGACTGCAAACTGGTACTGATATGCAACTTGTGGAAGAAGTTTCTTTTGCTTGTATGCCATGTAGAGAAGGTTCAAGACAAAGTAATGTTGTTCTTCCACAAGGGGAGATGGCAAAATTTTGTGTGTTTCAATGGGAGGGTGAAAACACCTTGCCTTTCCTGGGATTTGGCATTTATATATTTTCCACATGACAAATTTAGTGTGGGCTGCGGAATATTTTATTGCTCAGATGTCCTGCAAGAATTCGGTACCAATAAAGGCTTTACCAAGAATGTTGCAGCCTGATAGAGGTTAAAGGTACAGAAGTTGTTCCAATTTTCAAATAACTAAGATAATCAACTCCTATGCAGGTCTTAACTTAAAGTGATAAAGGGGAAATGGGTTGGCATGGGTCTCAGGTTCTCTTATTAAATTTCTGCCATTCTTACAAAGAGTAAAACACTTCTGTTAGCACAGGATTTTATTTTTAGGTTGGCTGCTTAGTCTCCTTTTAAATTGGTTTCTAGCAAGGGGCATATGACCACTGCTTATTGAAGAGTAAATGCATATTACAACTAGTACTAAAAGAATCTGGACCCTACAATTTTCTATATAAACTAAGAAATTTTTTTATTCTACTGCTGTGATTGTCGTCAGAATCATTTATATTGCTGATAAGAACTGTTGCTTTTTCTTCACATGCATTTCCTTCTGGCCTAATTTGTTGTCATTCTTGTGAGTAGTGAGGTGTTATAGATTTATAGTTAACTTTTCCTCTCTCTTTTTTCAATTTTTTTTTTTTCCTATTTTAGGTCATGGAAGAAGTGTTGCTGTCATGTGTGCACTATTAGTGGCTCTAGGCAAGGCAGAAGATTGGAAAAACGCTGAGAGGTTAATTCGAGAAAGACGCCCCTATATCAATATGAATGCCCTCCAGCATAAGGCCCTAGAAGAATGGTCAAAAAACCAGTTATCTTCTCCTTTGAAGAATGGAGAAATGGATTAAGTTCATTAATTCTACCTAATGCTTCTTGTTGCTTGCGATCCAATAGGGCTGCAAAGAAAAATGAATGACATGCTTCTTTTCCTTGCATCAACTATTATTTCCCATTCCACACATCAATATTTGCAATTGAATTACTGTAATGACTTTCTAGTGGGTCTTAATTTGATTTTTGGTTGTTACTAAACTTTAAAATTAATAATGTAATAGTGACCAACTTCTGGATTCAAGAAGAATTTGTTCTGTGCCCACTGTAATATTATGACCTGCTCTACTATCCATCTGAATATCCTCTGACCTCAAGTTCCTTGTTCAGTTGTATGTTATGAAGGTGTATTATGTAATTTTTATTATAAGAGAGAGAGAGAGAGAGAGAGAGAGAGAGAGAGAGTAAATCAAGAGGATATGTGATAGATCACACTTTGAGATCATTTTCTGTAAAGATTGCCATAATTTTCCTTTTTCACCTTTCTTAAAAGCTGCTTCTGGTGTTCTATGCATTTGGCATGAATTATGGCAGTTTCCCAGCACTTTATATGATGATTACGAGTGAAGTCCACAAGATATGAACTGCCATGTATCTCATGTCCAAAATTATGGGAATGAGCTAATCTGTAATTAGTATCATGGAAAATATTATTTGGGCATGTATAATCTTGCTATCATGTAAAGGGATGCCTCTCATGCAGAAAAAAGGCTTTTTGGTGGTCAAATAAAATTGTGTGAGGGAAGAATTTCATGCTTGTATCTAGTGTTTGAGAAAAAAAAAATGAAAGAAGAAGAAGAAGAAGAAGCACCCTAAGCATCTGGTTCTTTCAGACATGGTATAAAGCTTTGCTTAGAAGATGAAAAATAAAGGTAACCATGCATTACACTTGGACAATGTGCCTGTGCACCATCTCCCTTGAGTCTCTTGTTGGTTTTCACTTTTCATCCATCTCAAGCCTCATTCTTATTCTTTTACCAACAACCAGAAATGAAAATTCAATGCTTTTAAGATGGCCCTTTCCTTTGACTTAGCACAATCTCAATGTTAAAATTTTTGGGAGAGTTCAAAAACTAATATTGCAAAATGCTAACCGTGAATAAAGCGACAATTAACCCATGAAATAAACAGTAAGAATCAGTCACTAGCCTCCTTATTAAAACAAGGATCAGAATATGTCGTTCTCTAGACAAAGTTGAGGTTATTATTCTAAAGCTATGTTTGCTTAACATGGAGATTTAGCTTGGAACTCTGTTTACAATTTTGTAGTCCCACCAAAAGTATGAAAATTGCAAGTAATCCAGCATAATAAAAAGAATGGTTAATACAAAACAAGATATAATCAGTTAATCAGAAACTGTAAACACTACCATCTATATGTATTGTATGATACTTAGTCAACATTTTGAACTGGCCAACACAAAAACAATAGATTCGTACATACCATGCAGGCCTAACCTTGAATTTATAATATTGTTCAATTGTACAAAAAGTCTTGATCTCAACTGTGTATTAAGAGATTTATGTTGAACTAGCAACACTAATTTTATGCCTCTTACTGCAAATTTCTTCTATTCTATTTTAGTAATTCAAAAATTATACTAAAGCAGACCATACAACTCCGAATAAATCTTACTGTCTCCAGGCAATCAAAGGAAACACATACCTAAGCCACTATGATCAATTTAACCAATGACAGATAATGAAACAAGTAATAGACCATCCCACATTGAGACATATGCCATATATCAGATAGCATATCAAATCATTTGAATTCCACAAATTCTACAAGCTGCAGCATGAATGCTTCCAGACTATTTCTTTTTCTTACCATTTCTATAAATCAGTCATCTTAGAGACATCAATTTCTTTCAGTAACCATTTCTATAAATCAAAGGCATGTAAGAATTCAAACTCTATCTAAAAAGAATTCTGAAGCCAATCTTTTCCCTCATCATTTTGGTTGATAGAAATCTCAAATCTCCATGGTATGATTAAAGCTTTCCAAGTCGATGTAAAACATAAATTCAGCTTCAATGTAACTGCCAAATTAATTTCTACAAAATAAAATAAGTATATGATGTTAATAAGAAGTAGTAGTCCTTGCACCATTATATTGCAAGCATGAGATAATAGCATCCCTTATACATCACTTAGGGGCCAGAAACCAACAAAGACCATGTAAATAAATTAGCTTCTTGTCATCAATATTAAGGTTAAATGTAGTTCATAAACCAACCAAGGCCATGTTGCTGGAAGCAGGGAAAGTAGGAGCATGACCTTGGAATGGTGACATGCTCACTAGATAGCACTTGGCTACTCCTTTTGCACATTCTCAGTTTTAGAGCTTCTTTTACACTCTTCTGTTTTGTTTTTTTTTTTTTGTTTTTTTCGTTTTTCTTTTAATTTAAAGTGAGGAGAGCACTAATCTAACTCTTTGTAACACTACCAGAGGAACACACTAGCGAAAAAAAGGATTTCCATGGCCAAGCATTGTTTTTTTGTTAACAATAACAGACTAGGGTATGTGCACAACAACTATCCATATACAAATATCAAATACTAATTAATAATAGCCACAAAAGGATTAGGTAAACCTATATAAAAATCAAAGTTTTTAGCAATACTGTCATGCCAACTACTAAACTAAAGGAAGAGAAATAACAATGGTTTCACTTCATCCATACCACTAATGATTTCACTTCTTATATGCACGCCACCATCTGCTTAGTAAGATGCCACATTTGCTCCATCAAGTAAAATAAGGCTCTCCATGAAAGTAGCTACATATGAAGGATGTTGGATATCAGGATCCTTCTTCTCATGTAGAGTTTTAGTGTCAACTAATACAAACTTAAGTTCCGGCCCCTCTACTAGTTCATTGCAGTAGAAAACCAGAAGTGAACCATACTCAGTAAAGCCAAAGAAACAAGCTATTCTTTGAAATGATACAACACAAAGTTTATTCCAAGATTCAACTACACCATTCTCCTTCATCACCCATACAGAGTATTGGCTTGGAAAGCCAGATTGTTCATTATATCCAAATGTAATGAAAGTCAGTTTCCCTTTGAATGATGCAAGAAATATCTCACAATTGCTTGCATTGATCAAACAATCAGGCAATGCTAGCTTACTGAATTTCTCACTATTGACATCAAATGCCATAATCAACTCACTTCTCCCATCCCCTCTGATACGTGCCAATCAATGCAAAGCTCCACAAACCAGTGGGACTGGCAAAAAAATTTTCCATAACCGAACATAACATCTGTTGTCAATTCGATCTCAACCCTTTTCCATGAATCCGAACTTAACGTGTGCATCTCAATCTCCTTTGTCTACAAAGGAGTAGACGAAATCCTCACAACCTTGTAGTCACTATTCTCAAAATGATACACAAATCCGAGTGTAACATTCTCTAACTTTCCTAAGCAAGTATGAGGCAACTTCTTAAATTTTCTAATGCTGGGGTTCCACAAATATATAACATTAACACTCCCGAAATCAGCAAGACACAATAAGCCATTGCAGGAACCAACTAGTTGGGCAGGCATGGAACAAAAATCAAAGGGAATTTTAACCTCAGAAATCCTATCCAATGAACAATCGAAAGCGACAGTACAGACTGGTCTGTTGTTAGGAGACCAAAAAGAAGGATTCAATGGCATGTGTATGAAATAACCATTATCATGGGAATCTTTGTTGTTGTGATTAAGGTGGGTTGAGATGAAATAAGGGTGGTGATCTAGGAGTCCCAGGATTTGGAAACGCATCTGAATCTTATCACTGGTTTCATCGGTAGTCTTCCGAGGATGTTGAGTACGACATCGTCTGGGATGCAATGTTGGAGAATCGGTGGTTTTTGTTGGTGATATTATACAAAGTAATAATAGAAGAACAAGGTTAATACAAAATACAAACATAAAATAAATAACTTGGAGGCACAATATCGTTTTTCCTTAGATAATATTTGCCCCCTACACTATTGTTACTAAAGGGTTATTGCAAATTTGTCCTCAGAATACAATCAAGATGTTGGGTTCTACAACTAGCAATTCTAGAGAATGACCACAGGATTTCTTGTGTTTCTCTCTAACTTACTATTTTTTTGGAGTTAGTAATTTTTTAAGTGAATATAACCCTCTATATATACCCATAGGGTTATATTTCATCAAAAGACACGTATGGAGAGTTAAAATGTTTCATAAAACCATTTAGAAGGCTTGAAACTTCTTCAAACACACTAAATAGTCACCAAAATATTTTGCAGAAAAATCCTGATTTTCAACTTTCGATTGATCGAGTGCTCTTTTCGATTGATCGAACAAGAATCAAGCAATGATCAAGTCATCCAGAAACTCCAGGATTTTCTCTTTACCATTTCGATCGATTAAGCTAAAGTTTCGAATGATCGAAAATGCTTAACTTCGAATTTTCACTTTAACAACTTTATGAAACAATATGTTTCAAACTCAAACATCATCATTATTACAACCTATCCTTGTATATACCTATATATACAACAATCCCCCACTAGGTTGTAATAATATATGTCTTACTTGATTGGTATTCTATCATGCATAATAGGAGGTGTCTTTCAACTTAAACCTTCCCTTAGTGTAATTGCTCAAAAAATCAACAGAGTTAATGTTGGCTTGGTGCTTAAATCAAAACTCTTATGTGTTGAAAACGGTATGAGAACATCCACAACACATTTAGAAATTCATTGTTGTTAGCACTATTATGGCCTTGTGCTCTTCCAGGTTTAGAGAACATTTACAAGAGAAGACGCTTTACTCTTGCTAAAAGCGATACCACTTCTATGTTCACAAAGGTGAAGTTCTTTCTTATGCCCCTATTACTCAGACATTTATATTTTATGAACTTCATTAAAAGTATAAAACTCATCCTCAATTTCATCGTAACAGTCTACACTAATCCATCTAGAATAAGACACAAAATTAGTGCTCTTACTAACCACGTATCAATAGCTTGTTTTTATCCTTTAAACCTCTTTAGAATAAATCAATTTGAGGTTAGGTTCCCACTATTGGTGATTCTCTTAAAAGAAGGGTTTTAGTCTCATTCCAATGGATGTTACCCCAACCATATCTCAAGACACTGCTTTGGTTAAAGGGTTTGCCAAATTACTATTTGACCTTACATAGACAGTTGAAATGGTACCAGATTCTAATTGTCTTATGTAATCATGTCTTAGACCTATATCTCTAGACTAACCATTATACATTTTACTGTATGCTCTGCCCAAGGTGGCTTCACTATCGTAGTACACCGAAATGGCTAGTATTGGTTGTGGCCACAACTCTATGTCTAACAACATATTTCTTCGCCATTTCGTTTCCTTGCTTGTTGGCGTCAAGGCTATAAATTATGATTCTATGGTGAAGTGAGAAATACATGTTTGTTTCTTTGATGTCCAAGAGGTGACACCCCCACCAAGAGTGAATATCCAACCAGACATGAAATTGTTATCATTCACACTAGTAATCGAACTAGCATCCAAATAACCTTCCAACACTACTGGAAATATGGAATAAAAGAGTCTCAAACTTATAGTTTTCTTTAAATAACCAAGAACTCTACCAATTGCTTTCCAGTGATCCACACTTGAATTACTTATAAATCTAGAAAGTTTGCCTACTAAAAATGATATGTCTGGTCTTGTACAATGCATAACATACATCATGCTACCAATAGCACTAACATACTCAAGCTATACTATTGCTCTTCCAGTGTTTTCACCCAACTTTATACTTCGATCAAAAGGTATATTTGCTTCCTTTATATTAAGATGTTCAAATCTTTGAAGCACTTTCTCAACATAATGAGATTGACACAGTGCAAATCTGTCACTGTGTCTTTTTATTTTGATTCCCAAAATAGTATCTACTTCATTTAAATCTTTCTTTTGAAACATAGAAGAAAGATACTTTTGATGGAAATATACATATAACGCAGCGGAAGAAAAAATAACGGATCTACTTCATATATAAAAGTTAACATGTGCTATTTAAGTTTCAGAATATAAGAACAAGAGAGTGTACCTTGGAGCGGTAAATTTCAAAACTTGAAGATGAGAATCACTTGGGAATACTTTCAATCTTCACTCCAATTCCACTAACGCCCAAGATGTGTGGTCTCTCAATCAGTTCCAAAAGGAGAATATCAAAAAGGTGTCTAACACTTTTTACACCACTTCACAAGAGTGTTCTTTCAAACTCTCTCTATAAATTCTCTCTAAATTCTCTACAGAAAAATTCTGTGTGTTTCTCCCTTTGTATCTAACTGATTATCTAATTGGGCTGGCCTTTTGGGCCTTTCCAATTGGGCTTAAGTGTGTGGCTTGGAGTGGGACCAAAAGGGACCAATAAGACACTAGCTCCAATGGGCCTTGGGCTTTTCTGTCAACTCTTGACAAGTCCAAAGTTACCATTAACTATATTTAATACCAGTATATAAATATAGTTGCACTCTAGGCCCTATTAATAAATTATATCCCAAGACTTTATTATACATGCAATCCCTTCATAAAATATTCATAGTAACACAAAGTCATGAAAGGAGACTGCCACTTTGTTTATTACTACATCTTAATTCCTTGAGTACCCAGTTTAATTCTTCAAGTTATTCATCATATATTTATGAAATCCAATTCTATAAATATATACTTTAGTAACTCCTTACTAAAGTGGTTAGGCCTAACTTTCTGAATAACAAACCCATTAAACTTATCTCAAGGGAATATTTTGTATCTCCGTTAAGAGACTATGAATTCCATCTTGAGAATATATGTTCCATCAACACTAAATGTGGCTGCCCAACATACTGAGATTTTGACCGTTACTATAGATCTCACTCCTGATATATTAAAGCAACCTATACTTCATGATCAGGTCCATTATCCTCTCAGGATTAAGAGTTCATGCAAATATAAGTAGTGAGTTTATTATTCATTTGACAGTCGTTAGGAGAATAATAAATCTCACACCGGTCCAGTTCAATATGTCTTAACTCTTAAAACATATCAACATATCAACTAGAAATCTCCATTTCCATGATCAAGACAAATCATCTTAGTTGATATGTTATAGTCTTCGCAAATGAAATGCCCAATTTCATCACCGACTACGAACTATAATTCTGAGTTTACAAAGAACTTGTGATTTATATCTTCTGTGACTAAATCACATAAATCACATACTATGCATCTCATGGACTATATGATAATGTCTCAATATTCATGTTACCAATATTCTCAAATAATAATACAACTTTATTAACCAAAACATTAAGTCATACATAATGTCTTACATAATAAAATACATAGCATCATACAATAGGATTTAAGGACACATATCCCAACAATCTCCCACTTGGCCTAAAGACTATTGTGCACTAATCTAACTCCCATCTCCTCCAAATGTGACTCGAAAGTCCTTTGAGGCAAGGCTTTGGTGAAGGGATCCGCTAGATTCTTTGCACCATCAATCTTTGCTACAATCACATCTCCACGAGCAACAATGTCTCGAATGATGTGGTACTTTCTTTCTATGTGTTTTTCTTTCTTGTGATTCCTTGGATCTTTGGATTGTGCAACCGCTCCACTATTGTCACAGAATAATGTAATAGGAACTTGCTCAATTCTTATAACACCAAGATCACAAAGGAATTTCTTGAGCCAAACAGCCTCCTTTGCTGCCTCACAAGCAGCAACATATTCGGCTTCCATGGTGGAGTCTACAATACAAGATTGCTTAACACTCCTCCAACTTATGGCTCCACCTCCCAAGGTGAAAACACAACCCGACGTGGATTTTCTGAAATCTAGATCCGACTGAAAATCTGAATCTGTATAGCCAATGGGAATCAAATCCTCACAATGGTAAACAAGCATATAATTTCTCGTTCTCCGTAGATACTTGAGAATATGCTTTACAGCTTGCCAATGTTTAAGCCCTGGATTTGATTGATATCGGCTGACCATGCCAACTGAATAACAAATATCCGGCCTAGTACAAAGCATTGCATACATGAGACTTCCTACAACTGAAGCATAAGGAACTTGTTTCATGATATTTTCTTCCTCTTGAGTCTTAGGCCTTTGGTCATCAGACAGAGGAACTCCATGTCTAAAAGGAAGTAATCCTTTCTTGGAGTTTTGCATGCTAAATCGTTCTAGAACCTTATCTATATATCCAACTTGTGACAAACCTAACATCCTATTCTTTCGATCTTGCCAAAGCTTGATCCCTAGAATATAGTTAGCTTCGCCCAAGTCCTTCATATCAAATTGGCTTGACAACCAAACTTTAACCGATGACATTACTCCTACATCATTTCCAATAAGTAGAATGTCATCAACATAAAGCACTAGGAACATTACTACTTTGTTTTGATGTCTCTTGTACACACATGGTTTATCAAGATTTTGCTCAAAACCAAATGATTTGATTGCCTGATCAAATCTGATGTTCCATGACCTAGATGCTTGCTTAAGTCCATAAATAGACCTTTTCAACTTGCATACCATATGCTCTTGGTTCTTTGCTATGAATCCTTCTGGTTGCATCATGTATATTTCTTCTTCAAGATTGCCATTAAGAAATGCAGTCTTGACATCCATTTGCCAAATCTCATAATCATAATGAACAGCAATGGATAAGAGAATTCTGATAGACTTAAGCATAGCTACTGGCGAAAAAGTTTCATCATAATCAATACCTTCTTTTTGCGTGTACCCTTTCGCCACTAGTCTTGCTTTAAAGGTTTCAACCTTTCCATCTATCCCTCTCTTCCTCTTGTAAACCCATTTGCAACCAACAGGTTTAATGCCGTTAGGCGCCTCTACAAGACTCCAAACTTGATTGGAATACATGGAATCTAATTCAGATTTCATAGCTTGGATCCAATGATGTGCATCTATATCATTCATTGCCTCCTCATAAGTGTAGGGATCCGATTCAGCCTCTTCTGAGATAGCCTCATAAGTTTCTCCTAAACCTATAAATCTCACAGGAGGCCGAACAATTCTCCCACTATGACGAGGCACTTGTGTACTAGACATTTCATGAGTAGTATCTTGTGGTGTATCTAATATAACCACTTTTTCCTTAGCTTTATCCAATGGTTGTTGATTTACAGACTCATTCATTTCAGCCAATACAACTCTACTTCTAGGAGTAAAATTATTCATATAGTCATTTTCCAAAAATTTAGCATTTGTACTAACAAAAACTTTGTTATCATTTCGACTATAGAATAAATAACCCCTAGTTTCTTTTGGATAACCAACTAGCAAACACACTTCCGATTTTGGTTCCAACTTATCAGGCTTCCCCTTTAGCACATGTGCTGGACAACCCCAAATGTGGAGATACCTCATACTAGGCTTACGCCTACTCCACAATTCCATGGGTGTTTTGGGGACAGATTTTGATGGAACTAAATTCAAAAGATGTATTGCTGTATCTAAGGCATATCCCCAAAAAGAAATCGGTAAAGTTGAATAACTCATCATGGACCTAACCATTTCCAAAAGAGTCCTATTCCTTCTCTCCGCTACACCATTTTGTTGAGGAGTTCCAGGTGCAGTCAATTGGGATATAATCCCATTTTGAATTAGATAATCCTTGAAATCCCCAAGAAGGTACTCGCCACCTCGATCAGATCGAATGACCTTTATGCGTTTGTCTAATTGATTCTCAACTTCAGCCCTAAACTCTTTGAACTTGTCAAAGGCTTCGGACTTCCGTCTCATTAGGTACACATAACCATATCTTGAGTAATCATCCGTAAAAGTGATGAAATACTCATAACCTCCTTTTGCTTGGGTTGACATAGGACCACATACATCTGTATGAACTAATTCAAGCAACTCTTCGGCTCTTCTACCTTTTACATTAAAAGGTCGCTTGGTCATTTTACCTTCCAAACAAGATTCACAACCTGGAAATTCATCAAAGTCCATGGGCTCTAAGAGTCCATCTTTGATCAGCCTTTGAATTCTGTTTGAATTAATATGACCTAAACGCAAGTGCCAAAGATATGCATCATTTGAAGGAAACTTTCTCTTTAATGATTTTACATGTGAGTTAGTATCTAATTCAGAATTATGTAGTTCATGCTTAATAGGAGTCAAAATATAAAGACCATCCACAATATTGCCAGAACAGATAAACATTTTATCCTTCTTTATTACAACATTGTTTTTTAGGATAACACAATATCCTTGTTTACCCAAATAAGTTGCAGAAATTAAATTCCTACGCACATTAGGTACAAATAGACAGTCTTGCAATATTAAAACCCTAGACTCAAAGCACAAATGAACAACACCAACAGCTACAACCGGAATTCTGCTCCCATCAGCCAAAGTTAGAAACAATTCCCCTTCACTCAGCTTTCTGGTCTCCTGAAACCCCTGCAAAGAATTGCAGATATGATTAGTACAACCTGAATCCACACACCAGGAATCAGTGGGATTCTGTACCAAACATATTTCAAGAAGGAAGGAAATTTTCATACCCTTGTTCTTGGCAGCTTTAAACTTTGGACAATTCCTCTTCCAATGTCCTTTCTCACCACATTGGAAACACTTTCCTTTGAGCTTCTTTCCTTTATCGGCAACCCCTAAGGCAATTTGCTTACCCTCTTTCTTAGTGAAGTCCTTCTTCTTCTTCTTACCCTTGCCTTTCGACTTAGGTTGTGAAGTAGAAGCTTCACCAACATTGGCTTCAACACTAGAAGTACCAAGGATGCCTTCCGCCGCCACTAACTCATTCATTAATTCAGACAAAGAATAAACCTTTTTGTTCATATTATAATTTAGTCTGAATTCCTTGAATGATTCCGGTAGTGACTGGAGTATCATATCCACTTGGGATTCTCCATCAATGTCGGCACCTAAAACTTCCAATGTATTCAGATTAGAGATCATTGTAAGACAATGCTCTCTTACTGAACTACCTTCAGCCATCTTGGTATTATAAATTTGCCTCATGGTTTCTTGCCTTGCTGAACGGCCTTGCTCACCAAACATCTCCTTCAGACTTAGCATAATGTCCAAAGCTAGTTCTACATCCTGCATTTGATACTGTAGAACATTTGAGATGGACGCTAGGATATAGCACTTGGCCATTTCATTAGATTTCTGCCAACGATCATATCGTTGTTTTTCCTCAAGAGGAGCATCTAATGAAGGAAAGCTCGGACATGGTTGAGTAAGCACATATTTGTGCTCTTCAGCAGTTAAAACAATGTCCAAGTTTCTTTTCCAGTCAACATAATTGGATCCAGTCAGTTTGTTTTGATTAAGAATAGAAACAAGTGGGCTAAAAGATGCCATGTTCAATTCTGAAAATAATAAACATGAATATTATAAGTAAATTGGACATTATCAATTTAGCATATAAGCATATAATATGGAATCTTAATAAAACTATAAAATAATATATGCAACGACAACCCAATCCCATGTTTAAAATTTCTTGGAAGCAAGTAAATTATAAACACTATGATTGATTGAGAACTATTCTCATTATTAGTGCTATCATGATAACTCTTATCAAACACTAATAACATGCCGTTTCTACTTTAGCCTCTAAGTAATAATGACATAGCTCTGAAGGGAGATTAACATTAAACTTAGTCTAGTGTACACCATTGACTGAATTCTATGTGAGTCATAAAGTAACTCCATGGAAGCGTGATCGTTTTTTATCTAAAAAAACACATATTATTCATCTTAAAGAAGTTTAACATGTAGTACCATGAATTAAACACCCTCCGAAGGGAGCAAGGCATATACGCCAAGGCGAGGTGCTTAATCACACTACAATAAACCGACAATGGAGGCTGTGAGATCCAACCCTTGTATCTCTCTCCCACTAGATATTTTAAAATAAAGGTTTTTACATATAAAACATGCATAATATAATTACACAAAGCCTTGCTATTTTATATATGTAAAAACACTTTGAAAAAATTCTGGATAAACAGTTCTCGATCGATTCTCGACAGATTCTCGATCGATCCAGTAAAGTTCCGCGAAGCTCGACAGATCCTCGATCGATCGAGAAACTTTCTGTTTGCTCGATAGATACTCGACAGATTCTCAATCGATCGAGCTTCGCGAATTTTGAATTTTCCAGAATTTTCCAAAAACAGTTTTTTAACGTTTTCATGTACAAAACAACTATCATACGATCATTATGAACATGAATTGATATCTAAACTGAATATCATTGATGTTATAGCCTTAAAATTCAGTTTAACATACTTAAACTAAAAAATTAAACAACATCATAACATCAAAAACAGTTTTCATCAAGAACAATGATTTCAAGAACCATGCAGAAAACTATTTTCTAACAACATGAAATCATTGTTACTAAATCCAAAACTCAAAAACATGTTAAACAGATATGTAATGAAGACCGCTCTGATACCATTGATGGAAATATACATATAACGCAGCGGAAGAAAAAATAACGGATCTACTTCATACATAAAAGTTAACATGTGCTATTTAAGTTTCAGAATATAAGAACAAGAGAGTGTACCTTGGAGCGGTAAATTTCAAAACTTGAAGATGAGAATCACTTGGGAATACTTTCAATCTTCACTCCAATTCCACTAACGCCCAAGATGTGTGGTCTCTCAATCAGTTCCAAAAGGAGAATATCAAAAAGGTGTCTAACACTTTTTACACCACTTCACAAGAGTGTTCTTTCAAACTCTCTCTATAAATTCTCTCTAAATTCTCTACAGAAAAATTCTGTGTGTTTCTCCCTTTGTATCTAATTGATTATCTAATTGGGCTGGCCTTTTGGGCCTTTCCAATTGGGCTTAAGTGTGTGGCTTGGAGTGGGACCAAAAGGGACCAATAAGACACTAGCTCCAATGGGCCTTGGGCTTTTCTGTCAACTCTTGACAAGTCCAAAGTTACCATTAACTATATTTAATACCACTATATAAATATAGTTGCACTCTAGGCCCTATTAATAAATTATATCCCAAGACTTTATTATACATGCAACCCCTTCGTAAAATATTCATAGTAACACAAAGTCATGAAAGGAGACTGCCACTTTGTTTATTACTACATCTTAATTCCTTGAGTACCCGGTTTAATTCTTCAAGTTATTCATCATATATTTATGAAATCCAATTCCATAAATATATACTTTAGTAACTCCTTACTAAAGTGGTTAGGCCTAACTCTCTGAATAACAAACCTATTAAACTTATCTCAAGGGAATATTTTGTATCTCCGTTAAGAGACTATGAATTCCATCTTGAGAATATATGTTCCATCAACACTAAATGTGGCTGCCCAACATACTGAGATTTTGACCGTTACTATAGATCTCACTCCTGATATATCAAAGCAACCTACACTTCATGATCAGGTCCATTATCCTCTCAGGATTAAGAGTTCATGCAAATATAAGTAGTGAGTTTATTATTCATTTGACAGTTGTTAGGAGAATAATAAATCTCACACCGGTCCAGTTCAATATGTCTTAACTCTTAAAACATATCAACATATCAACTAGAAATCTCCATTTCCATGATCAAGACAAATCATCTTAGTTGATATGTTATAGTCTTCGCAAATGAAATGCCCAATTTCATTACCGACTACGAACTATAATCCTGAATTTACAAAGAACTTGTGATTTATATCTTCTGTGACTAAATCACATAAATCACATACTATGCATCTCATGGACTATATGATAATGTCTCAATATTCATGTTACCAATATTCTCAAATAATAATACAACTTTATTAACCAAAACATTAAGTCATACATAATGTCTTACATAATAAAATACATAGCATCATACAATAGGATTTAAGGACACATATCCCAACAACTTTTTGGTTTCACATACACCTTCCATATTCGTACCAAATATGAGCATATCATCCACATAAAGGCATACAATGACATCACATTCCTTTGTGAATTTGGAATACATACATTTGTCAGAATTATTGTGCACAAATCCATCCAACAAGATTGCTGAGTCAAACTTCTCATGCCATTGTTTTAGAGCTTGTTTCAAGCCATACAAAGACTTGACTAACTTGCAAACTTTCTTTTCATTTCTAGGAAGTACAAAACCCTCAAGTTGTTCCATGTAAACTTACTAATCAAGATCATCGTTTAGGAAAGTTGTCTCAACATCCATTTGATGTACAATCAACTTATATATGGTTGCAAGAGCTAACAACACACGAATAGACGTGATCTTAGCTACCAGTGCATAGGTATCAAAATAGTCTACTCATTCCCTTTGTTTAAAGCCTTTTGTCACTAACCTTGCTTTAAAGGTTTGTATTGATCCATTAGTATTCTATTTTCTTCTAAATACCCATTTAAAATTAATTTTTTTAGAACCAGTAGGTAGATCCACTAGGACCCAAGTATTATTGGATAATATTGAGTCCATCTCATCATTCACAGCTTCTTTCCAAAAAGATGAATCACTAGAAGTCATAGCTTCCTCATATGATTTAGGATCATCCTTTGTATTAAACACTATAGGTATTTTATGTAGGACCACTTGTCTATTTCCTTTAATAAGAAACAATTGAGCTTGAGAAGAAATGAAGTCTGGACCAAAGTCCTTTACATTTCTTATCCTTTGACTCTTTCTTTTTTCACTTGGTGAATCACTTTCAATCCTCTTAGTACCACCCAAAGTAGTATTAGGATTAGAGTCACCTTGTTGTGTTTGAGTAGGTATCAAAGTATCCATGGAATCTTTATTGAATTTATCCTCAATATACTCAACAGCTCTTGATTCCACCACTATATTAGAGCTTAAGTCTAATAACCTATATGCCTTTGAATTTTCAGCATAACCTACAAACACACTTTTCATAGCTCTTGGTCTTAACTTTGTTCTTTATGGATTAACCACTCTATAAAAGGCTAAACACCCCCACACTTTAATATAATCAAGGTTTGGTTTCCTTCTATTCCATAACTCATATGGAGATACTTTAATCTTCTTGGAATGTACTCTATTGTGCACATGACATGCTGTAAGTAATGCCTCTCCCCCATAAATTAAATGGGAGCTCTGCACTTAAGATCATGGCATTTACCATGTCTACAAGAGTCCTATTTTTCCTTTCAGCCAAACCATTTTGTTGGGGTGTATAAAGGGCTGAATTTTGGTGTATTATACCATG
The DNA here is from genome assembly GCA_032878915.1 of Castanopsis chinensis. Taxonomy (NCBI): domain Eukaryota; kingdom Viridiplantae; phylum Streptophyta; class Magnoliopsida; order Fagales; family Fagaceae; genus Castanopsis; species Castanopsis chinensis. Next base: position 2,142,165 of record JAVQMG010000070.1, read on the forward strand.
TTCCTCACAAAACATAGAAAAATCATTAGGAAAATATTCACCCCCTCTATCGCTTTGTAGGATCTTTATTTTCCTATTCCTTTGATTTTCTACTTTAGTTTTATAGCGTTTGAAAATGTCAAAGGATTCATCTTTATTTCTCATTAAATACACATATGTAAATCTAGTGAAATCATCAATGAATGTAATGAAGTATCTTTTACCTCCTCTAGTTAATACACTATTCAATTCACATACATTAGAATGTACAAGTTCAAGTATTTGCTTGAATACATGTTTGACTTGAAAAAATGTTTCTTTGTCATCCTTGCTTGAATGCAAATTTCACGTTTCTTTTCTTCATCATGTTTATATGAAATTATACCATGCTTTGTCATAAACTTCAAGTATTTGAAATTTAGCATGCCACAAATATGAAATATCAACAATATAAGCACAACCAGAAACTTTTTTATTAATAATACTTAGTTTATACATGCCATCAGTAGCATATCCCTTTTCCTACAAATATCCCATTCTTGGACAAGATTAACTTGTCCAATTTAAGTACAGCTTTTACACCACTCTTACATAACAAATTGTCAGACACTAAATTCTTCTTGATATCGGGTACATGAAAAACATTGGTCAAGATCAGCATCTTTCGGGAACTCGTTTTCACTTCAACAGTGTCCTTTCCAAGAACCTTTTCTTTATTATGATTGCCCATCAGCACTTGTTGTTCTATGGAAGACTCATCATAAGTCCTGAATTTCTCTTTGTTGTTGCACACATGCACCACTGGACTCGAATCAAACCACCAATCAAAAGGATTTGCAATCATAGCCATAAGAACTTCAGTGATCATATCAATATGTATGCCACTCACCATAGCAACAATGCCTTAATGACATTCGTTTCAATAGCATTGCCTTCTTTATCCTTTTTCTTATTCTTTAAAAGTCTACATTTGTGAATGTAATGGCCTTTCTTTCCACAATGGAAACAAGCCCGGTTCTTCTTGTCCTTGTTAGGATTATTGGAGTTTTTCTTCTTGAAATCACTCCTACTTTTGTTCACTTTCAAGTACTTATTCGTCTTACTCGAACTCCCACTTTGAACATTGCTCACATTCTTCACATTCACTTTAGAATCGATGTTAGTCCCATCTCTAACCCGACTTTCCTTTTCAATTCGAAGATGTTGTCCGGATATTTCTAAAGTGAGATCTTCCGACATATGCAGAAGCTTCTTCCTAAAATTAGTCCAACTTGGTGGGAGTTTCGCAATGATTGCACCCATTTGGAATGATTCAGGAATATTGATTATCAAGCATTTTATAATCAAAATACTTTTGAATAACAAACTTATTTGTACCTATTTTCTCAGTTTTGTACTTTGCTTCCAAAGCATTCCAAATCTCTTTCGGTGACTTCATTGATGTGTAGAGATCATAGAGATGATTTGAAAGAGTATTGAGAATGTGCCCTTTGCAAATCAGTTCGTCTTCCTCCCGTTTCTTTCTTTGTGCCTTTATCTCATCAATGTCTTCATCACTTACAGTAGGAAAAGGCATTAAATTCGGGTCACAGACATAGAAAAGTTTGAGTGCAATAAGTAGCAATTTCATCTTATCTTTCCTTCGGTCAAAATTGGTTCCAAAAAAGCGATCCAATTTCACCAACTCATGATTCAACATCTTCAACACTGAAACATCACTTGTTCCTTCCATTGTAGGAAATATTGTCTAAGATTGTTGGGGATATTATACAAGGAAATAATGGAAGAACAAGGTTAACACAAAAGATAAAAAAAAAATAGATAACTTGGAGACAATATCATATTCCTTAGATAATATTTACCCTTCACACTATTGTTGTTAAAGGGTTATTGCAAATTTGTCCTCAAGAGATCTTGTAGTTTCTCTCTAACCTACTATTTTTTTGGAGTTAGTTTTTTGTTAAGTGAACATAAGCCTCTATATATACCCATAGGATTATATTTCATCAAAAGGCACGTATGGAAAGTTAAAATGTTTCATAAAATCGTTCACAAAGCTTGAAACCTCTTCAAACACACTAAATAGCCACTAGAAAATTCTGCAGATAAATCATGTTCAACTTTCAATTGATCGAAAATTACTTTCGATCGATCGAGTGCTCTTTTCAATTGGTCGAATAGGAATCGAGTAGTGATCGGGTCATCCAGAAACTTCAGGATTTTTTCTTTTCCATTTCTATCGATCGAGCTAAAGCTTCGACCGATAAAAAATGCTTAACTTTGAATTTTCACTTTAACAACTTTATGAAACAATATTTTCCAAACTCAAACATCATTATTATTATAACCTATTCTTGTAAATACCTATATATACAACAGTTTCATTGTTTGGGACACAACACAAACAAAAGGAGTATTACTTGGGGTATTTAGTTTCAGACACCCAAACAATGTCGTTGATTCGACGATCGAAATTTAGATCAGACTAAAACAGTGACCTAATCTTGACTTATGAATACTATTCTTTTCTCCATTGAAGCTTCCTTTTGTAATTTTTTTTTACTCGATAATTTGTGAGAGTGGGATTTATATATAATAGTAAAATTTGGATTTATGTATAAGTTGAATTTGAATTTTTTTTTTAGACAGTATTTGGGATATTGACATAAACATAACACGAATATTGCATTATTTTTTCTTCTCAAAATTAAAAAAAAAAAAAATTTGCTGCATGATTTTTTATGGGTTCATGTCTCAACACTGAATATGGTTGCCCAACATATTGAGGTTTTGACCGTAACTATAGATCTCACTCTTGATATATCAAAGTAACCTACACTTCATGATCAGGTCCATTATCCTCTCAGGATTACGAGTTTATGTAAATATAAGTCGTGAGTTTATTATTCATTTGACAGTCGTTAGGAGAATAATAAATCTCACTGCGGTCCAGTTCAATATGTTTTAACTCTTAAAACATATCAACATATCAACATATCAACTAGATGCCTCCACTTCCATGATCAAGACAAATCATCTTAGTTGATATGTTATAGTATTCGCAGATGAAATGCCCAATTTCATCACCGACTACGAAATACAATTTTGAGTTTACAAAAAACTTGTGATTTATATATTCTGTGACTTTTCACATATATCACATACTATGTATCTCATGGATTATATGATAATGTTCCAATATTCATATTACCATTAAAATAACTTTATTAATCACAACATTAAGTCATACATAATAACATATATAGCATCATACAATAGGATTTAAGGGCAATAATCCTAACAGGAGGGAGTAGGATTAGATGATGAAGAGGCCCTAGAATGAAGAGGGTTCGGGGACGGAATAGATTTACGCTTTGGTGACATTGACGCACTAATGTAAACTAGAAAGAGAGAGGGGGAAGAAAGAAACACACAAAAAAGTTCCAACACAGTTCAAATAAAACAAGTATATTGAAAGGAAGTAACGTATGCATGAAAAATGCATGAACATGTGATATGCGATATAAAGACATCATGGGCTCAGCCCAATCCAATCCTACCAACACACAATCAAATTGCACACATCTAAATGCATGATAATATAGTTATATTGCTCATGGAATGCAATGTATGAGATTTGAAATTCAGTTAGGTAAAAACCCATCCCAAAAATATCATAAAACTCAACGATTTTGAAAACCCCAAAAATTTTTAAAAACTCAAAACCTAAATATGAATGCATGAAAAGATCATGGAGAAGAAGAGAAAAAGAGATCATACCAAGTGATTTGAAGCAAGAGAGGCCGAAAATCATGTGGATTGAAGGTTTTGAGAGAAAAAAGAGTGATTGGGAGATGAAAAGACGCGGACTGATCGAGAGAGATAGAGAGAATAAGGTCCGAATTGCGTTTGAACCTTTATATAGAACCTCAATAAAGCTCGATAGATATAGGTGTCGAGGGGTATCAAGCTAGGTGTCGAGGTAGGTGTCGAGAACACAAGCATCGACAGATGCAGCTGTCGAGGAGGTGTCAAGGAACAAAACATCAGACATGAAAAAGAAGCTTGATAGATCCATCAGCTATAGAGAAGCTATCGAGAGGCTAGGAGATTTCTTGATCGATCCACCAGTTGTCGAGAAGCTATTGAGAGCCAGGAGATTTATTGATTGATCCATCTAGCTATCGAGAGGTGTCGAGATTGCGATAAGATGCAACAGAAGAGCTCGACAGATAAGCCAGGTATTGAGAGGTGTCAAGGAGGTGTCGAGATTGCTTAAAAATAGTTTTTCAAGAAGAGAAAAAAACACAGATATGAATGCAATAAAGTATGCAACTCAACCAAAGATCCAAATAACATTTTAACCTCTCAAAAACATCTCTCAACACAAAAAAAGTTAAGGATATAGATCCTAAAACACACACACACACACACACACACACACACACACACACACACACACACACTAAACAAGTCTAACCAATTTTATAATTCAAAAACAAGTTAAGACAGTTTAGTGAGCATACATCAACACATGTAAATTTTGTGATTGCTAAATCATATTGTACTTGCACATGTATTAAGAGTAGTAAAGAATATTATGTGTTGTGTGTGAAAAACATCGCAAGATTGCATAAGTATTTCTATGTTATGACGATTTGAGATATGAGAAAATCACTTTAACTCACACACAATCATAACTGTTTGATGGGGACTATCACCTTTGAGGTACATCCTATAACTCCCACATCTCCTAAAAAATACGTTTGTAATCATATTTTAAAGCATTTTGTTCTTTTTGATTTTATTTCTTTGCATATTTTCTTTTATTTAGCAAACCATGCATGGTATACAAAAGAGAGAAAATAAATACCTAATTTTGTTAAGTTTTTTGACATTGCACTTTTGCTATGTCGAAGCATACAGATGTCATTTTATGATTGGCGAGTAACAGTAGTGAGATAGTTATTTATGCCTTTCTCTTAGGATTTTCTAGTCTTTCTTGTCAAAAAGAGTGATATGAGTGTTAAGTATAAGAGATTGCTTAATTTTATAAATCACAAACAAAGATCTATAAAGCTCACTTTTTTAGTTGTGCATAAGAATGCTCATCTAAGGTACAAACGATACAAAATTTAGAAAAGTCTATTTCAATGGCCATTTTAAGGTTCACAAGAACTGATGTACACATACATACACTATTTTTTTTATTTTTCTGAAATTTTCAATATTTTTTTTTATTGTTTAAAAACCAAGGCAAAAAAAAAAAAAAAACTAAAATTGAAAAATTAACAACCAAAAACATGTAAGACAAAACAAAGCAAAGCATAAAACTAGACTGACTCAAAACATAAAAGCAGAACACACAAGTAATGCAAAAACAAAAACAGATGGAGAGAGAGAGAAAAAGTAATTAAATCACTTGGAACCCTTTTCCTTCCACACCTTGGAAGAACCTTTCCTTTTCGCAAACCCTTGAACTAGCGGTGAAGGGGAAGGATTGATACCGTTCAAGTTCGAAAGGAATATAATGGCTTTGAGAAGATCTTTAAGAGGAGCAAACGAGGACGAAAACTAATTCTAGTTTCTCGATGCCATCATGCTATTGCTATTTTGAGTGGCTAACCACTTATAGCAATTTGGTCGAGTATGACTAGCTGCTCCACAGTGATGACAAAGATGCTGCTTCTTTTGTTTAGGCCTTTGAGAGTTAGTCTTCTTAGCCCTAGGGTTTTTAACTTCTTTCTTATCTTGCTTAGGGGGTGCTGCTAAGGTAGATTTAACCTTGTCTATGTTCTCACTAGTGAATTCAGTTTTAACATTAGTGTTCTCAATTTCAACATTATTGCTAGAAGAACAAAAACAGTAGTACTAGAAGAAGTAATATTTAAGGAAGAAAAATCATACCCTAATCCTGTTTGATCTGAAGCAGATTTTGGAAAACTGAGCATCTCATCGAGCTTAGTGCTTGAAGTCCTTTCCAGCTGAGCTCTGACTTGGAATAGTTCTGCCTCAAGCTTTTTAGTCTTCTCAGCTAAGAAATTATTCTCAAACCACAGTGCTTCAATAGTTTGATTTGCTTCATCAAACTTTGTGGAAAGCTCTTCACGTTTAAGCTCCACATCACTAAGCGTCTTGGTGGTCAACCTATACCGCTTCTCGTGCTTTTTTGAGACCTTGTATAACTTAGCATTGGCGGTGTGAATGTCATCTTGATCATCCATCTTTTCAAACTTGGATTCCACCAATTCCTCTTCTGTATCCACATCTTCAACAATTCCCCCAGTAGGATTGACTGTGGTAGTGAAGGCATTCAAGATTCCTTTATCCTCATTGTCGGAATCATCTTCAGGCACGGTGTTGCTTAGCGTAACAGCAAGTGCCTTGCTTTCCCAATTGTCTTGAGATATGTTGGGCACTTTTGTTTCATGCGTCTGAAGCCTTGGCACCCAAAGCACATAGGTCTTGTAGGAACAATGTACTGACCGCCATCCCTAGCATCCTTCTTCCCTTTGACTTGGCCCTTGAACTGAGAAGAACTGGATTACCTACGGTCCTTGTTGAAGCCCTTTCCATTGGCATTCTTCACAAACTTCTTGAATTGCCTAGTGATGTAGGACTTCATCTTAGAGTCTTCATCGTCTGAGGACTCTTTCGTCTCACTACTCTTGGCCTTCAGTGTCATACTCTTGCTCTTGCTCTTGCTAGACTTTCTAATTCTAAACAAACCCAACCCATAGGTTTGTAGATTTCCAATTAGCTCTGTCAAAGGAATTTTATCAATATCCTTTGATTCCTCAATCGCAGTGATCTTAGCATGGAATCTTTCGGGTAGAAATCTTAGCACCTTTCTCACAATCTTGGGTTCTGAAATAGTTTCTCCAAGATTAAAGGCAGAGTTCACTATGTCTTTGAGTTTGGCATAGAATTCATCAAACAACTCATCCTCCCCCATCTTTATCTCTTCGAAGCTTGTAGTGAGCCTTTGTAGTTTTGAATCCTTGATAGCCTTTGTTCTCTCATAGGTTGTTTGGAGGATGGTCCATGCTTCCTTTGCAGTTTTAGTGGAGGATATCTTCTTAAATTTCTCATTTGTGACTGCACTAAACAACGCATTCAATGTCCTGTTGTTGAAGTTTGTCGCCTTGATCTTAGCTTCATCCCAATCGGCCGGTGCTTCCTTTAGCTTGGTCTAGCCTGTTAGGATTTGTACCCTTAAATTCTATTATATGATGCTATGTATGACATTATGTATGACATGATGTATGACTTAATATTGTGATTGATAAAGTTATTTTAATATTATCTAAAATAATGGTAACATGGATATTGAGACATTATCATATAGTCCATGAGATGCATAGTATGTGATTTAGTTACAGAAGATATAAATCACAAGTTTTTTGTAAACTCAGAATTTTAGTTCATAGTCGGTGATGAAATTGGGCATTTCATCTACGAAGACTATAATATATCAACTAATATGATTTGTCTTGATCATGAAAATGGAGATTTCTAGTTGATATGTTTTAAGCTTTAAAACATATTAAACGATCCTAAAACATATTAAACTGGATCGCTGTGAGATTTATTATTCTCTTAACGATTGTCAAATGAATAATAAAATCACGACTTATATTTACATGAACTCTTAATCCTGAAAGGATAATGAACCTGATCATAAAATGTAGGTTGCTTTGATATATCAAGAGTGAGATCTAAAGTTACGGTCAAAACTTCAGTATGTTGGGCAACCACATTTAGTGTTGATGGAACATATATTCTCAAGATGGAATTCACAGTTTCTTAACGGAGATACAAAATATTCCCTTGAGATAAGTTTAATGGTTTTGTTATTCAGAGAGTTAGGCCTAACCACTTTAGTAAGGTGTTACAAAAGATATATTTATGGAATTGAATTTCATAAATATATGATGAATAACCTTAAAGGATTAAACCAGACACTCAAGGATAAGATGCAGTAATCTACAAAGTGGCAGTCTACATTCATGTCTTTGTGCTACTACAAATATTTTATAAAGGAGTTGCGTGTACAATAAAGTCTTGGGATATAATTTATAGATAAAGCCTAGAGTGCAACTATATTTATATAGTGGTATTAAATATAGTTAATGGTAACTTTGGACTTGTCAAGAGTTGACAGAAAAGCCCAAGACCCATTAGCGCTAGTATCTTATTGGTCCCTTTTGGTCCCACTCCAAGCCACACACTTAAATCCAATTGAAAAAACCCAAAGGCTAGCCCAATTAGATAATCAATTAGATACAAAGAGAGAAATATACAGAATTTTTTGTAGAGAATAGTGAGAACACTATTGTAAAGTGGTGTAAGAAGTGTAAAACACTTTGACATTCTCCTTTTGAAAATTGATTAAGAGACCACACATCTTGGGCGTTAGTGGAATTAGAGTGAAGATTGAAAGTCTTCTTAAGTGCTTCTGATCTTCGGATTTGTAATTCACCGCTTCAAGGTATACTTTCTTGTTCTCAAGTTCTGAAACTTATATAGTACATGTTATCTTTAATAAATGAAGTAGATCCGTTATTTTTTCGCTGTGTATGTTTGTATATGATACAAGCATGTTTTTATCCATTAAATGGTATCAGAGTGGTCTTCATTTCGTATCTGTTTAACATGTTTTGATTTTTGAAATTATAGACAATAGTTTCATGTTGTTAGAAAGTAGTTTTCTGCATGGTTGTTGAAATTATTGTTTTTGATAAAAACTGATATTGATGTTATGATGTTTAATTTAAGTTTAAGTATGTTAAACTAAACTTTAAGGCTATAGCATCAATGAAATTCAGTTTTGATATCAATTTCTGTTCATTATGATCGTATGTTGGTTGTTTTGTTCATGAAAATGTTAAAAAACTGTCTTACAAAATTCTGAAAAATTCGAAAATTCGAGAAGCTCGATCGATCGAGAATATGTCGAGCATTGATCAAGCTGGTACAAGTTTTCTCGATCGATCGAGGATCTGTCGAGGATCTATCGAGCTTCGGGGAATTGTTTCTCGATCAATCGAGAATCTGACGAGAATCAATCGAGCATCCAAAACTTTCCTCGATTGATCAATCATCTGTCGAGGATCGATCTAGGACTGTGAATCCAAAATTTTTCTAAGTATTTTTACATATATAAAAAGCAAGGCTATGTGTAATTTGTTTACGCATGTTTTAAATTAAAAACCTTTATTTTAAAATATCTAGTAGAAGAGAGATACAAGGGTTGGATCTCACAGCCTCCATTGTTGGTTCATAGTAGTGTGAAATATGTACTTTGTCTTTGCTTTGTGCTTAGTATTCCATGCGGAGAGTATTTATTTCATGGTCCTACAAGATTGAATTTCTTGGTTTATAGTGGTTTGATGAAACACCTTGTCTTAGCCTTGAGCTTTGCATTCTAAGCGTAGGGTGTTTTTATCATGTTACTACAAAATAAGCCTGTTAAAGGAATGAAATGTGGCTATACATGATTCTAGACAATGGTATACACTAGACTAAGTATTATAGTATCCTCTATGCTGAGTTCTTGCTATTATTACTTAGAGGCTAAATGTAAAACGACATATTGTTGGTGTTTGATAGGAGTTATCATGATAGCACTAATAATAAGAATAATTCTTAATCAATCATAGTATTTAATGTTCACTCTATGTTGAGGAATATTGAATATGAGATTGGGTTGTCGTTGCATATATTATGTTATGATTTTATCAAGGTTCCATACTATATGTTTATATGCTAAATTGATAATGTCCAGTTTACTTATTATATTCATGTTTATTATTTTCGGATTTAAACATGGCATCATTTAGCCCACTTGTTTATGTTCTTAATCAAAACAAACTAACTAGATCTAATTATGTTGACTAGAAAAGAAACTTGGACATTGTTTTAACTGCTGAAGAGTACAAATATGTGCTTACTCAACCATGTCCTAGCTTTCCTTCACTAGATGCTCCTCTTGAGGAAAAACAATGATATGATCGTTGGCAGAAATCTAATGAAATGACCAAGTGCTATGTCTTAGCGTTCATCTCAAATGTTCTGCAACATCAAATGTAGGATGTCGAACTAGCTTCGAACATTATGCTAAGTCTGAAGGAGATGTTTGGTGAGTAAGGCTGTTTAGCAAAGCAAGAAACCATGAGGCAAATTTATAATACCAAAATGGCTGAAGGTAGTTTAGTAAGAGAGCATTGTTTTACAATGATCTCTAATCTGAATACATTAGAGGTTTTAGGTGCCGACATTGATAGAGAATCCTAAGTGGATATGATACTCTAGTCACTACCGGAATCATTCAAGGAATTCAAACTGAATTATAATATGAACAAAAAGGTTTATTCTTTGTCTAAATTAATGAATGAGTTAGTGGCGGCAGAAGGCATCCTTGATACTTCTAGTGTTGAAGCCAATGTGGGTGAAGCTTCTACTTCTCAACCTAAGTCGAAAGGCAAGGGTAAGAAGAAGAAAAAGAACAAGGGTATGTAAATATTCCCTTGAGATAAGTTTAATGGTTTTGTTATTTAGAGAGTTAGACCTAACCACTTTAATAAGGTGTTACTAAAGTATATATTTATGGAATTGAATTTCATAAATATATGATGAATAACCTTAAAAGATTAAACTGGGTATTCAAGGATAAGATGTAGTAATCTACAAAGTTGTAGTCAACATTCATTTCTTTGTGTTATTACAAATATTTTATGAAGGGGTTGTATGTACAATAAAGTCTTAGGATATAATTTATAGATAAAGCCTAGAGTGCAACTATATTTATATAGTGGTATTAAATATAGTTAATGGTAACTTTGGACTTGTCAAAAGTTGACAGAAAAGCTCAAGACTCATTGGAGCTAGTGTCTTATTGGTCCCTTTTGGTCCCACTCCGAGCTACACACTTAAGCTCAATTGGAAAGACCCAAAAGGCCAGCCAAATTAGATAATTAGTTAGATATAAAGGGAGAAACATATAGAATTTTTGGTAGAGAATAGTGAGAACACTATTGTGAAGTGGTGTAAGAAGTGTAAAACCCTTTGACATTCTCCTTTTGAAAATTGATTGAGAGATCACATATCTTGGGCGTTAGTGGAATTGGAGTGAAGATTGAAAGTCTTCCTAAGTGCTTCTGATCTTCGGATTTATAATTTACCGCTTCAAGGCACACTTTCTTATTCTCAAATTCTGAAACTTATATAATACATGTTAACTTTTATGAATGAAGTAGATCTATTATTTTTCTACTACGTATGTTTGTATATGATACAAGCATGTTTTTATCCATCATAGCCAATCTCAACAGGTTACCACGCCTTCTTATTTAGAGACTGCAAAAAAGCTCTCATGCGTACTTTCCTATGCATAGTTAGTTCCATCAAATAAAGGAGGGATAATAAGGAATTGTCCTCTATCCATGACAAATAGGGGTCAATAGATCACACACAAGGATTAAAACCTAATCAGAGTGTACCTGCTCTGATACCACTTGATAGGCCACAAACTTATTAACCTCTTATGATGGATTAATTGATTAATTAGCCAAGTTTAATTGATTAACCAATTTAACATGCAAATGCGTAGTAGCATAAACAAATCACCAATAAACTAAAGTGCAGTAGAAAATAAATTGACATGGTGATTTTTTTACAAATGGGGAAAACCTCTAAGGCAAAAACCCCATAGGGTGATTTTAAGGTTACCACTCTCGAAAATCCACTATTATTACAACAAGCGGTTACAAGTAAAAGAATTTCAGTATCTTATACCAACCTATAGTTGAACCCTTACCCCAATACCCGATTGGACTTGTTCTGTAGTGACAATCTCTCATTTTGATGCATAGCTCCCAGTACATGACTAACCAATTGTGGGGATCCCAGTACGCGACTTCAATCACCAACTTGAGAAAGATATTAGCTGCAAAGTTCTTCAGTTCATCCTCACGATGAAGAACAAGAAGATGCTTGGTTACAAAACCCTACGGTGCACAAATACATTAGCTTCTTTCCAAAGAGATGAATTAGGATAAACTTGGTCTTCGGTCATAAATTGCTTGAACAGACTTTGCTCAATGCTTGTGTAACTTGTGTCTTTTGCTATGCAACCAGATACGACCCTTAAAATAATCCTTTTATATGTCTAGGGTTGTAAGAAAATAAATCTCAAAGACATATCCATGGATTGGAATCAAAACAGATCAAAAAATTTGTTTTTCTTAAATCTTGACAGCTAGAAGTGTCGAGCAGCTGTTGAGCCTCGAGGCTGGAACAGTTTCTTATAGCTTGATAGATGCTAGCTGTCGAGACAGCTGTCTAGCATTAATGACAAGCATTTCTTCAGCTTATTTCTTGGATAGACTTGCATGACTTTAACACTTGATCTTGAAACCTTATTTCTTGAAGTATTAAAAACATCCTAGATCTAACTAAATATAAGCAATGTGCGTTTTGTCAAAGGATTAGCCAATTACATAAAATAATAACACATTTTCTTAACAAGTGAACCACATATGTCCTAACAGATTCTATCCCTAGTGAAGTTCACCAGAGGAGAGGTGAAAGGCCTGATCCTTTTCTTATCTAGTTTCATCTGCTGAAATGCATGTAAGTAGATGATATCTGCTGAGCTTTCATTGTCAATACGTACCTGGTGGATGTTGAATTCTTCTACTTTGAGCATGATTACTAGTTGATCGTCATAGGGTTGCCTAATGCCGCGACAATCTCTCTCTGAGAAAATGATATCAGGTTTGTCATTCCTTGGCATCTTCACTAGAAAGAGCCATGAATGGACATTATTTATTTCTCTCTCATGGGATTTTTTCAATGACTTTAGCGTTCTGCCTGCCATCAATCCTCCTGAGATTGTCTTTATCTCTCCTGTAGGAGGTTTGCTATCTCTTGCTTCTAGATCTTTGTCTTTATCGTCCTTTCGTTGGTATCTGTAGGGCTCCGTTTTCCTGACATACTTCTTTAACTTCCCTTACATGATTAAAGTCTCCACATGATCTTTCAAATGTCTACACTCATAGGTGCGATGCCCGTGGCCCTGGTAGAACCTATAAAACTTGTTCTTCTCTCTTCTTTCTGCTGGAGTACTGATTGGCTTCCGCCATTGTAGGAAGGGATGTCCCTTATCTGCATCAAGACTTTCTCAATTGGCATTATTAGAGGATTAAAGTTAGTGAACTTAGGCTTCTAATCCGAAAGTTTTTCTTTTTTTTTTTTTTTTTTTTTTTTTTTTTTTTTTTTTTTTTTTTTTTTTTTTTTTTCTGTGGTATGCCCAACACTTCGTGTCTCTTTCTTCTTGTCTTGATTGCTACTTGTTCCTTCGTCTCTCTTCCTTTTTCCTTTCATTTCTTTTGCAAGCATTGCGTCTTTTGCATTCATGTACTTTTGAGCTTTTTGGAGCAATTTCGCGATTGTTTTTGGTGAGCTTTTGGAGATTAAGAAGAAAAAATCCCCGGGTAGCAACCCTGCTTGGAAAGTTGTTGGGATGACTTGATCTTCAGCTTCATCTACTTGTAGTAGCTCCTTATTGAATCGGGTCACGTACAATCTAAGTGATTCTCCTTCTACCTATTGAATGTTGAGAAGATGACCGGTTGGCTTCTTGTGTCTTTGCCCCTATTTGAAATGACGAACAAAACCCTTGCTGAGTTGTTCAAAATTTGCAATAGTTCTTGGGGGTATCTTGTTGAACCATACTTTGGCTGTTGATAATGCCTTAAAATGTATACTTATTATATATTTATGTGTATATTATCTCCTTATTACTATGCTTAATTTGTATAATTAAGCCATGATTTGCATTAGTATCTATTATTTATCTTTACATATCTTGAATAAGATGTAATTCATTGTGTGTAATTTTCTACTTTCAAGAAATCATGTGAGAAATATGAGTTTATAGGAATTTGTGAGAGAATGGAGGTCAAACTTGAATTAAAGTGGAGCTAAAGGACCATGCTTAAATGTCTAAGGAGGTGCAACTGAAGTGCTTGGGTCATCTACCATGTTTGGAAGCTTCAAATAAGGAAAGAAATCAAAGAGATAGAATTTGAAAAGGAAAAATCATATTTGAACACTAATAGTATTTTGGGCGTATCTCTCTCCTCCAATATCCAATTGACACAAGGCTAAATGGGTTGGAGCCGTGACTTAAACGTACAACTTTCCAGTCTTGAAATAGTCTTGAAATTCTCAATTTTTGAAGGCCAAAATTAACTCACAAGTTATTGTTGTAAACCTAGACGAAAATTAAAATAGTAAAAATTTTATTTTCTTTGGACACATTTGACGTTAGGGTTTTGGAGGGAGGCTATGGAGAAGGAATTTGGCAAAGAAAAACTTGTACTTTCCTTTCTCTAATGGTAGCCTAAACTCTTTACTAGGGCTAGGGGTTATGTTTCTTCTATACGGTATGAATATTCAATATGATTCTTTCTAGGATTTTATTTTGATTGTTCAATTATATTTCTTTTGATGTATTAGTTCTTCCATGCTTTCAATAAGTTCAATCATGTTTTTCTTATTTTTTAGATAAATTTCTAATAGTTTCGAATAGAAGTTAGGCTTTAAAATGAATGAGTTTTTCTGAAAATGTTTCTAACCACATTATTAATCTAGGTTATCATGCGTTTTTGAATTGTCTCAGTTTAACCTAATCATAAGTATTTAATTGTATAAGAACAATCAATTATGAAATATATAATTTCTTAGATCACAAAGAATTTCATATTGATATAGGGAAACACCCCGATGCCCTAGTATTTACATTATTGATATAAATAAGTTTTTATTATTATTCTTGTTAACAATCACCAAGCAAAAGTATTTTTCTTCTTCACCTAAATTATTGATTAATTATATTGTCTTTAAATTTACCCCGCTCCGCGTAGTTCGACCTCTATACCTTCGAGAATTATATTGCTACAATCTATTACACTTGGGAGTGAGTAAGAAGCTGCTCCTTTCAGTGTTGTTAGGAATGCTCTGCACATCACCTCGTTTGGGGTTATCTATAACAACATCAGTGTCTTGAATGATTCAATGTGATCCAAGGGATCCTTGGAATCGTTAGCTGATTCCAACTGTAAGAGATGGAATTTCAGTGGAAGGGGACGGTTCAGTACTTTAGTGGTGAATGGTGAGTCTGTCCTTCGAATTATCCCATCCAAATTCTCCTTGCCTTTGTCCTTCATGGCACATTTTAACTCGTCCATCTCCTTCCTCATGTTGCAAAGCTCATTCTCCATCTTGGAGGAATCTTCTCTCGAGGTCCTGTCTCGCCTGTTGGCTTAAGAGTTTGATTCTTCTTCATTTTGGTTTTCAATTGTTCACTGACGTTCTGCGTTCGGGGATTCCATTGTCTTTCACAGCTCTTCATTTTGGCAAGTCAGCTCTTCCACATTAGCCAAGAGGGCCTGGATTTGTTGCTATTGCACAGCTTCTGCTAGTTGTGTAATTTTTGGTTCCATCTCATACTTTGAGGAACTCTTTTGTCACGGGGAAAGATGGACTGAATGATTAGCGTCTCCACAGATGGCACCAAACTAATGATGCAAAAAATCAGCAGTTGATCTCCTTGTTGTAGTGGATGGAGGAAGCTGTGATTGGGGTTGTCTTTGTTGGAGGAAAACCTGCAAAACGAATTGGGTGGAAGAGTAACACGCCGGTGTGGCATTAGCCAAACCGCCTCCGATGCTTAAGTCAGTAAGGGAGAGATTTTAAAGAGAATTAAGTGGAGAGAGATTTTCGTAGAGTATTTTTGTGTGTACCTTTTACTTTTTTTGCTTTCTCTTTTATAGTTGCGTGCCTCATTAATGGGTAGTGAATTACTGTAATTATGCCCAACGGTTAGTGCATTACAAATCTTTATTTGAAGTTCACAGCTCACTTTATGACTGTTGCTTAGTCCATTACACTTTTTCATCATAATAAATGCGTAACGTCTTCTCTTGGTTAATGTCGATCTCAAATTAATGATGTACATAATTTTCTGACTCATCAGCACTCATAGATGATTTTCCAGCCACCATTTTTAAATAAGTTTGGTGTTTAAGTAATTTTCTTTTAACCAATATGTAACATTTTCTCCTTTTACTGCGTTGCCAAAGAGCTAAATGGGTTTAACGATAAATTAGGGAAATATACCATTCTAACATCCAATTAAACTAAATGAGCTCAGTTAAACCTCAATCAAATCTAGATCAAATCTCAACTACCATTTGGGTATATGACGACATTAGTGAATTTGTCCCCAATAATAATCTTTTTTCCTTTTTTGGGAAACCAGAACCTTCATTCAATCATAGCAGAAACGACAACAGTTAAATACAAGCTATACATTGATGAGTGGTGACACATTGAGCTAGATGTATGCTTGTAAAAAAACATCTTGGTCGGTACATTCAATGTGGAAAATGGCAAAAAAAGAAAAGTGACAAACAAAGTGGAAAAATAAAAAGTCTTGGAGAGTTGTAAACACAATGGAAAATTTATCATGGTCCAAAGTTCATCAAATATGGAAAAGAAAAGGCGGAAAATAGGGCAGAAAATATCTCGTGAAGTGTCTAACTCGGTGGAAAATTATATGGTCCAAAATATTTGATTTGAAGAAAAAGTTATTTTCATGTGAGATTGTAGCATTTATCAAGAAATACTTAGCTATTGATGCCTATTTCTTGAACCCCACCTCTCACAAATCACAATTGCTATTAAACTAACTAGGATATCTGATGATGCTGAGATCATCAGTTAAGTAGGTTCGTCCAGATAGGTCAGCATGAGCTTCGTCTTTGTACCTGCAAGGTTAAGAATGGGATCCTCTCTGAGTGGTCACCGGTGTGGTGCCGGCCATGAAGTCTCCAATGGTAAAGTTAGTGAATGGAATTGGCAGAGAAAGGTTATGAGAGCTAAAGCAAAGAAAGTATTAGTATTTCAGTGTATGTGTATGTATGTACCTTGTTTAGTTCTGAAGTGTATCTATATATCTTTCTCTCCTTTTCTTCTAGCCGTTGTACCCTATTTGTGGTGGCATAAGTGCCTTTTTTGTAACGCCTCTGGGATCATTCAATGTGGGCTTTGATGGGTCTTCCAAAGGTTTGCTGGCTGATTCGTAACTAGCCGAGGTATTGAATGTTCTTCTCTATGGCTTCTATTCCCTCGGCCATGCTGGGAAAGAATGGATGGCGGTACTTGATGGCTTCGTCTGGACAATGGTATTTGTTGGACCTAATAGCTGCCCCCCTAGTTCTGTGGTCGTCCTTACGTGTAATGATGACCACATGAAGATGAAAGGTTTTTATTCAAATGTGACCCTTGGACTTCCGTTCCAGTCGCATTTAATGTATAGTGACAGTGTCGTACATGTTGTGGCCATGTGGCACCTTTTGATTGGTGGAATTAATGCTCCACTCATGTGTCCTTTGGGTTTCCCACCATTTTTTAGTTTTTCATGCCCAGCTTTTTAAACTATTTTGCTTTTCTCTTTCTTCCTTACTTTTCTCCCCTTGCGCCATTGTTGCTCTGTGTTTTTTTTTCTCCAAGCTCTCTAGTCCTTATCACGTTTTTCCTTTCTGGGATTGTTCTTTTGAGGCACGATTTCTTTTCCTTGCTTTACTCTTTGCAGCGAATATTATTTATTTTTCCTTTTTGGGTTTGGGATTGGAGTTTTACCCCCTTTTTCCTTTTTTGGGTTCCATGGTTGAGAGCTCTGAAGTTAGGAGACTTTGCCCTTTCGTTTCATTTTTCTTTGCACGCTTAGGGGCTTTTCTAGGATCTTCTCGTTCCTTTTGCCCTTTAATTTAAGATTTTATGTTTGGGGGCAATGGCTTAGGTTTAGTGTTGGCCGATCTGCTTCCCTTACTTCGCCAATCAGTAAATTGGTTTGAGGAATTGGTGGGTGACCATAGGGCTATGTTGGAAGTGAGGCATAGCGAGTTGGAAATGGGGTTGTCGTTTAGCGGCGACCTTGTTGAGGCAGAGGCTAATACTGCCATTTGTGGTATGAGGGAGGTCAGGGTTTTTCATGCCCTTAGTGAAGAGTGTGTGTTGGACGTTGACACTCTTTTTAGGTTTAAGGATAGGTTCTAGTTTCTTGAGGAAGTCAGGATTTGTCTTCCTGATAAAGGGGAGAGGGCTTGCCACTTCTCTTATAGGGAGGTGTGCTTCTACAAGGCAGCTTTCCAGTGTGGTCTTAGGTTTCCCATCCACCCTTTTATTATGGAGCTCCTAAACCATTTCAACATCACCCCTTGGGCAACTTATGCCGAACTCATGGAGAATAGTAATAAGCTGTATGGAGATATGGATGACTGTCACTGAGGGTGACATGATTAGGGTGGACGAGTTCGTTTACTTGTATCTTCTGAAGGAGTCAAAGGAGTACAGGTACTATGAACTTGTGCCTTGGGTCAGGAAGGCTAGGATCATTATTGATCTACCATCATCATTCCAATATTGGAAATCAAGGTTCTTCTTCGTGTCTAGGGATGGATGGGAGACCCTTTCTGATGATTTTTGGGGTGACGTCCCTGATAGGATATATGCCCTTAAATCCTATTGTATGATGCTATGTATGACATTATGTATGACTTAATGTTGTGTCTTATCTAAAATAATGGTAACATGAATACTTGGACATTATCATATAGTCCATGAGATGCATAGTATGTGATTTATGTGAAAAGTCATAGAAGATGTAAATCACAAGTTCTTTGTAAACTCAAAATTTATAGTTCGTAGTCGGTGATGAAATTGGGCATTTCATCTACGAAGACTATAACGTATCAACTAAGATGATTTGTCTTGATCATGGAAGTGGTGACTTCTAGTTGATATGTTGATATGTTTTAAGAGTTAAAACATATTGAACTGGACCGCTGTGAGATTTATTATTCTCCTAAAGACTGTCAAATGAATAATAAATCTCACGACTTCTATTTGCATGAACTCTTAATCCTGAGAGAATAATGGACTTGATCATGAGGTGTAGGTTGCTTTGATATATCAGGAGTGAGATCTAAAGTAACGGTCAAAACCTCAGTATGTTGGGCAGCCACATTTAGTGTTGATGGAACATATATTCTCAAGATGGAATTTATAATCTCTTAACGGAGATATAAAATATTTCCTTGAGATAAGTTTAATGGGTTTGGTTATTCAGAGAGTTAGGCCTAACCACTTTGGTAGGAAATTACTAAAGTATATATTTATGAAATTGGATTTCATAAATATATGATGAATAACTTTAAAGGATTAAACCGGGTACTCAAGGATAAGATGTAGTAATTTTCAAAGTGGCAGTCTATATTTATGACTTTGTATTACTACGAATATTTTATGAAGGGGTTGCGTGTAAAATAAAGTCTTGGGATATAATTTATTAATAAGGCCTAGAGTGCAATTATATTTATATAGTGGTATTAAATATAATTAATGGTAACTTTGGACTTGTCAAGAGTTGACGGAAAAGCCCAAGGCCCATTGGAGCTAGTGTCTTATTGGTCCCTTTTGGTCCCATTCCAAGCCACATATTAAAGCCCAATTGGAAAGGCCCAATAGGCCGGCCCAACTAGATAATCAGTTAGTTATAAAGGGAGAAATATACAGAATTTTTTAACGTGATTTTTCAAAAAAAAAAAAGGAAGAGTGTGAGACACACTTTTATTCTCCCTTTGAAAACTGATTGAGAGACCACACATCTTGGGCGTAAAGTGGAATTGGAGTGAAGATTAAAAGTTTTCCCAAGTGCTTCTAATCTTTGTTTTGAAATTCTCCATACCAACGTACGCTATCTTGTTCTTAAATTCTGAAGTTTACAGAGTGCATGTTGTCAATCATGAATGAAATAGATCATTGTTTGTTGCTTTCGCTGTGTGTTTTGTATGAGATGCAAAATCAGATTTTTATCCAACAATTGGTATCAGAGCCAGGTTTTCATTTCATGATTGTATAGCATGTGATTGAATTTTAAAATTTAAGAAAACTGTTGTCTTTGTGTTTCAATTTTCTGCATTATTTAGATATAATATTAATGTAGAGAATTGCATAGCCTATGTATAAAAGTGATGGCCATTACAATTCTGCACAACCATATTCATCATCATTTATTCCAATAAGGGCAGTTATTGAAAACGGGTAGTTAATGAAAATGGGTGGTTATTCTCGTTTAATGCACCGGTTGACTTGGAATCTATTGCATGGTTAGTATGTTGGTTCACGTCTGAACATGGCAAGGCTTGACCATTCAATTTTTTTGGATTTTGTCTTGCATGAATGATGTTTGAACCTTTTTGGAAAAGTGGAATCAAGCATCTGGTACTTTTATATATATATATATATATATTATATTATATTATATTATATAATATAATATAATATAGTTTTATAACGTAATATATATATTATATTATATATATAATATAATATAGGTTTATATTACGTTATATATATATATATTAATGCTAGGATAATGAAATTTATTCCTAATGAGATTAGGATTATGTTTTTCAAGCGTCTAGCATTATTATGGTCCTTCACCTTAAAAAAAAAAAAAAAAAAAACTTAAAAAAAAAAAAAAAATCTAGTGGGAGAGAGATACAAGGGTTGGATCTCACGGCCTCCATTGTTGGTTCATAGTAGTGTGAAATATATACTTTGTCTTTGCCTCGAGCTTAGCATTCCATGCGGAGAGTATTTATTTCATGGTCCTACAAGATTGAATTTCCTAGTTTATAGTGGTTTGATAAACACCTTGTCTTAGTTTCGAGCTTTGCATTCCATGCGGAGGGTGTTTTTATCATGGTACTACAAAATAAACTTGTTAAAGGGATGAAATGTGGCTACACATGATTCTAGACAATGGTATACACTAGACTAAGTATTTTAGTATCCTCTATGCTGAGTTCTTGCTATTATTACTTAGAGGCAAAATGTAAAACGGCATATTATTAGTGTTTGATAAGAGTTATCATGATAGCACTAATAATGAGAATAGTTCTCAATCAATCATAGTATTTAATGTTCACTCTATGCTGAGGGATATTGAATATGGGATTGGGTTGTCGTTGCATATATTATTTTATGGTTTTATTAAGGTTCCATATTATATGCTTATATGCTAAATTTGATAATGTCCAGTTTACTTATTGTATTCATGTTTATTATTTTCAGATTTAAATCATGGCATCATTTAGTCCACTTGTTGCTATTCTTAACCAAAACAAACTGACTGGATTCAACTATGTTGACTGGAAAAGAAATTTGGACATTGTTCTTACTGCTGAAGAGCATAAATATGTACTTACTCAACCATGTCCTAACTTTCCTTCATTAGATGCTCCTATTGAGGAAAAACAACGATATGATCGTTGGCAGAAATCTAATGAGATAGCCAAGTGCTATATCCTAGCATCTATTTCAAATGTTCTACAGCATCAAATGCAGGATGTAGAACATGCTTCGGATATCATGCTAAGTCTGAAGGAGATGTTTGGTGGGCAAGGCCGGTCTGCAAGGCAAGAAACCATGAGGCAAATTTATAACACCAAAATGGCTGCAGGAAGTTCAGTGAGGGAGCATTGTCTTAGGATGATTGCTAATCTGAACACATTAGAAGTTTTAGGTGCCGACATTGATGGAGAATCCCAAATGGATATGATACTCCAGTCACTACCGGATTCATTCAAGGAATTCAGACTCAATTATAATATGAACAAAAAGATTTACTCTTTGTCTGAATTAATGAATGAGTTAGTGGCGGCGGAAGGCATCCTTGGTACTTCTAGTATTGAAGTCAATGTGGGTGAAGCTTTTACTTCTCAACCTAAGTCAAAAGGCAAAGGTAAGAAGAAGAAGAAGGATTTCACTTAGAAAATTGGTAAACAAATTGCTTTAGGAGTTGCCGATAAAGGAAAGAAAAGCAAAGGAAAGTGTTTCCATTGTGGTGAGAAAGGACATTGGAAGAGGAATTGTCCAATATTCAAGGCTGCCAAGAATAAGGGTATGAAAAGTTCCTTTCTTCTTGAAATATGTTTGGTACAGAATCCAACAGATTCCTGGTGTGTGGATTCAGGTTGTACTAATCATATCTGCAATTCTTTGCAAGGGTTCCTGGAGACCAGAAAGTTGAATGAGGGAGAACTATTTCTTACTTTGGCTGATGGGAGCAGGATTCCGGTTGTAGCTGTTGGAGTGTATAATTTGTGTTTTAAGTCTAGAGTGTTAATATTGGAAGACTGTTTGTTTGTACCTAATGTTCGTAGGAATTTAATTTCTGCAACTTATTTAGGTAAACATGGATATTGTGTTATCCTGAAAGACAATGTTGTAATAAAGAAGGATAAAATGTTTATGTTCTGGCAATATTGTGGATGGTCTTTATATTTTAACTCCTGACATGCATGAATTATACAATTCTGAAATAGATAATAGCTCTCATGTAAAATCATTAAAAAGAAAGTTTCCTTCTACTAGTGAAGCATATCTTTGGCACTTGCATTTGGGTCATATTAATTCAAGTAAGATTCAAAGACTAATCAAAGATGGACTTTTACAGCCCATGGACTTTGATGGTTTTCCAGTTTGCGAATCTTGTTTGGAAGGTAAAATGACCAAACGGCCTTTTAATGCAAAAGGTAGAAGAGCCCAAGATTTGTTAGAACTAGTGCATTCAGATGTATGTGGTCCTATGTCAATCCAAGCAAGAGGTGGCTATGAGTATTTCATTACTTTTACTAATGATTACTCTAGATTTGGTTATGTGTACCTAATAAAACGGAAGTCTGAAACCTTTGAAAAGTTCAAAGAGTTTAGGGCTGAAGTTGAGAATCAATTAGGTAAACGCATAAAGGCCATTCGATCTGATCGAGGTGGCGAATACCTTCTTGGTGACTTCAAGGATTACTTGACTGAAAATGAGATTATATCCCAGTTGACTGCACCTGGAACTCCACAACAAAATGGTGTAGCAGAAAGAAGGAATAGGACTCTTTTGGATATGGTTAGATCCATGTTGAGTTATTCGACTCTACCAATTTCTTTTTGGGGATATGCCTTAAATACTGCAATGTATCTTCTGAATTTAGTACCTTCGAAGTCTGTTCCTAAAACACCTGTAGAGTTGTGGAATGGGCGTAAGCCTAGTATGAGACATCTCCACATTTGGGGTTGTCCAGCACATGTGTTGAAAGGAAAGTCTGACAAGTTACAGTCTAAAACAGAAGTGGTTTTCTTTGTAGGGTATCCAAAAGGAACTGTTGGAGGTTTATTCTATAGTCATAAGGATAATAAAATGTTTGTTAGCACAAATGCCAAATTCTTGAAAAATGACTATATGAATGATTATACTCCTAGAAGTAGAGTTGTCTTGGCTGAAATGAATGAATCTGTAGTTGACCAACCAATGGATGAAACTAGGGATGATGTGGCTGTATTAGATACACCGCAAGATATTACTCATGAAATGTCTAGTACACAGGTGCCTCGTCGTAGTGGGAGAATTGTTCGGCCTCCTATAAGATTTATAGGTTTGGGAGAAGCTTATGAAGCTATCTCAGAAGAGGCTGAATCGGATCCTTACACTTATGATGAAGCCATGAATGATATAGATGCACATCATTGGGTTCTAGCTATGAAATCTGAATTGGATTCTATGTATTCAAATCATGTATGGGATCTTGTAAAGGCGCCTAACGGCATTAAACCTGTTGGTTGCAAATGGGTTTACAAGAGGAAGAGAGGGATAGATGGAAAGGTTGAAACCTTTAAAGCAAGACTAGTGGCGAAAGGGTATACACAAAAGGAAGGTATTGATTATGATGAAACTTTTTCGCCAGTAGCCATGCTTAAGTCTATCAGAATTCTCTTATCCATTGCTACTCATTATGATTATGAGATTTGGCAAATGGATGTCAAGACTGCATTTCTTAATGGCAATCTTGAAGAAGAAATATACATGTTGCAACCGGAAGGTTTCATAGCAAAGAACCAAGAGCATATGGTATGCAAGTTGAATAGGTCCATTTATGGACTTAAACAAGCATCTAGGTCATGGAACATCAGATTTGATCAAGCAATCAAATCATTTGGTTTTGAACAAAATCTTGATGAACCATGTGTGTACAAAAGACATCAAGACAAAGTAGTAATGTTCCTAGTGCTTTATGTTGATGATATTCTACTCATTGGGAATGATGTAAGGGTAATGTCATCGGTTAAAGTTTGGTTGTCTAGCCAATTTGATATGAAGGACTTAGGTGAGGCTAACTTTATTCTAGGGATCAAGCTTTGGCGAGATCGTAAGAATAAGATGTTAGGCTTATCACAAGCTGGATATATAGATAAGGTTCTAGAACGGTTTAGCATGCAAAACTTCAAGAAAGGATTGCTTCCTTTTAGACATGGAGTTCCTCTGTCTGATGACCAAAGGCCTAAGACTCAAGAGGAAGAAAATATGATGAGACAAGTTCCTTATGCTTCTGTAGTAGGAAGTCTCATGTATGCCATGCTTTGTACTAGACCAGACATTTGTTATTCAGTTGGCATGGTCAGCCGATATCAATCAAATCCAGGACCAAAACATTGGCAAGCTGTAAAGCATACTCTCAAGTATCTTAGGAGAATGAGAAATTATATGCTTGTTTACCATTGTGAGGATTTGATTCCCATTGGTTATACAGATTCAGATTTTCAATCGGATCTAGATTTCAGAAAATCCACTTCAGGTTGTGTTTTCATCTTGGGAGGTGGAGCCATAAGTTGGAGGAGTGTTAAGTAATCTTGCATTGTAGACTCCACCATGGAAGCCGAGTACGTTGCTGCTTGTGAAGCAGCAAAGGAGGCTATTTGGCTCAAGAAATTCCTTTCTGATCTCGGTGTTATAAGAATGGAGCAAGTTCCCATCACATTGTTTTGTGGTAATAGTGGAGCGGTTGCACAATCCAAAGATCCAAGAAATCACAAGAAAGGAAAGCACATTGAGAGGAAATACCATATCATTCGAGACATTGTTGCTCGTGGAGATGTTGTGGTGGCAAAGATTGAAAGTGCAAATAATCTAGCAGATCCTTTTACCAAAACCTTGCCTCAAAGGACCTTCGAGTCACATTTGCAGGGAATGGGTGTTAGATTAGTGCACAATAGTCTTTAGGGCAAGTGGGAGATTGATAGGATATATGCCCTTAAATCCTATTGTATGATGCTATGTAGGACATTATGTATGACTTAATGTTGTGTTTAATAAAGTTGTTTATTTCTTATCTAAAATAATCGTAACATGAATACTTGGACATTATCATATAGTTCATGAGATGCATAGTATGTGATTTATGTGAAAAGTCACAGAAGATGTAAATCACAAGTTCTTTGTAAACTCAAAATTTATAGTTCGTAGTCGGTGATGAAATTGGGCATTTCATCTGCGAAGACTATAACGTATCAACTAAGATGATTTGTCTTGATCATGGAAGTGGTGACTCCTAGTTGATATGTTGATATGTTTTAAGAGTTAAAACATATTGAACTGGACCGCTGTGAGATTTATTATTCTCCTAATGACTGTCAAATGAATAATAAATCTCACGACTTCTATTTGCATGAACTCTTAATCCTGAGAGAATAATGGACTTGATCATGAGGTGTAGGTTGCTTTGATATATCAGGAGTGAGATCTAAAGTAACGGTCAAAACCTCAGTATGTTGGGCAACCACATTTAGTGTTAATGGAACATATATTCTCAAGATGGAATTCATAATCTCTTAACGGAGATATAAAATATTCCCTTGAGATAAGTTTAATGGGTTTGGTTATTCAGAGAGTTAGGCCTAACCACTTTGGTAAGAAATTACTAAAGTATATATTTATGAAATTGGATTTCATAAATATATGATGAATAACTTTAAAGGATTAAACCGGGTACTCAAGGATAAGATGTAGTAATTTTCAAAGTGGCAGTCTATATTTATGACTTTGTATTACTACGAATATTTTATGAAGGGGTTGCGTGTAAAATAAAGTCTTGGGATATAATTTATTAATAAGGCCTAGAGTGCAATTATATTTATATAGTGGTATTAAATATAATTAATGGTAACTTTGGACTTGTCAAGAGTTGACGGAAAAGCCCAAGGCCCATTGGAGCTAGTGTCTTATTGGTCTCTTTTGGTCCCATTCCAAGCCACATATTAAAGCCCAATTGGAAAGGCCCAATAGGCCGGCCCAATTAGATAATCAGTTAGTTATAAAGGGAGAAACATACAGAATTTTTTAACGTGATTTTTCGAAAAAAAAAAAAAAGGAATAGTGTGAGACACACTTTTATTCTCCCTTTAGAAACTGATTGAGAGACCACACATCTTGGGTGTAAAGTGGAATTGGAGTGAAGATTAAAATTTTTCCCAAGTGCTTCTAATCTTTGTTTTGAAATTCTCCATACCAAGGTACGCTATCTTGTTCTTAAATTCTGAAGTTTACAGAGTGCATGTTGTCAATCATGAATGAAATAGATCCTTGTTTGTTGCTTCTGCTGTGTGTTTTGTATGAGATACAAAACCAGATTTTTATCCAACAGTCCCTAGGTTGCTTCGTCGTTGGAAAGCCCCGAGTCTAGGTGTGCTATCTTCTTGCCAGTCCTTTCTTCTTCTTCTTTTCTTGATTTGTTATTAACCTCTCATTTGTTGCATCTATGTAGTTAAGAAGTGTCCAATGCTCAAGAGTAGGTACAAGAAGCGCGTCCAAGCTAATACTGAATACGCTAAGACGATTGACAATTTTGACATCCTGGTCGATCCGAGAACTTTAGCTCGTCACTGCCTTGGTCCAAAGCCTTCCTCCTTCGTCCTGCGCGCTATTGAAATCAAGGAGAAGAGTAAGTGTTCATTTTGGCTCGTCACTGCCTTGGATTTTCCTTCTTTTTTTTTTTTGACAAGTCTTTTTCTTTTGCAGAGATGAAAATGAAGTTTAAAAAAGAGATGTACGCCAAGATGAGGGCTAAGAAGAACGAGCCTCTCTCGAACCTCAAGAAGAGGGTAGTTTAGGTTGTGGAGAAGAGGATTCCCGTTACCCTTGTTGCTTCCGTCCCTGAGGCTATGAGGGCCGTGTCTCCTGCCATCTTGGTGGAAGAGATCACTCCTCGCCTGAAGAAGTAGCGCATGGTAGACAAGGGCAAGTTGGAATTTGGCTCGTGCTTGTCAAGTGTCAGGGACGATGTTGGTCTTGCTCTACGAGGGCATAGGATGCCTTCACCACTGAAGAGCTCAAGATGTTCTCTGGTATGCCCTATAACAAGGTCGTGGGTCATCACATCTACATGCTCATCCAAGTGATATACCTGTGTCACTTTTTTTTTTTTCCTTTTTTGATTTTATGCATGGATTTAAAGGTTTGATGTTTTTGTATAATCCTCTTCTCAGTTGTTGGGGGAGACGATCCACACCACGTCGGAGTACTTGAGCCACGAGGCTAAGGCAGCGCCAGTGGGGTCCAAGGTGAAGTCTTTGGAGGCGGAGAATGCTAAGCTGAGGAGGGAGCTTATTTCTGCCATGGATGAGGCTAACATCGGCAAGGAAAAGGCTAAGGCTTTGGCTGACGACCAGAGGACTGAGAAGCACCTAACCTTGGAGAAGGATGAGCAACTTCAAGCTACAAATCAGAGGGTCAAAACTGTTGCTACTAAGGCCCTTGAAGCCTTTCAATAAACTGATGAGTACAACACCATTCTCTTTAGTTGGTACTACAAGGGCTTTGAGCTTCTCTGAAAGTATCTCGTCAAGCACCCTACTGGCATTGACTTAGGGAGTCTAGACCTTGAGGAGGTGGACAAAGAGATGGAGACGGATGAAGCTTCTCAGTCCGTGGCTGCTGCTTTTGTGGGGAATGCTCTAGAGAACACTCCTACTCGTGGTGACGAGGCTGTTACTTAGAAAGAATCTGCCTAATTTACTCATATATATATATATATATATTGTTTTTGGGTGCCTAATATTTTTTGGGCTTTAATTGCTGATGATGGACAAAATATGCTTATGCTATTGCTTATTTTCATATCTTCAGTGGTTCTTCTTTTATTCATTTTCCAATCATCATGTTTGATATTCTTGATTCACGTGTGACTTGTGTCTTTGGTAGAGTTCTTATCTGCTTACACCCGTCTAAGGGTATTTTGTCACTTAGCCATTTTTAGGTGACTTACATCTAGTTAAGGAATTTTGTCACTTAGTCTTTGTCAGTGACTTACATTCATCTAAGGGAATTTTTTCACTTAGCTATTTTTAGGTGACTTACATTCAGTAAGGAATTTTCTCACTTAGGCTTCGTTAGTGACTTACATGCGTCTAAGGGAATTTTTTCACTTAGCTGTTTTTAGGTGACTTACATCTAGTTAAGGAATTTTGTCCCTTAGGCTTCGTCAATGACTTATGTCCATCTAAGGGAATCTTCTTACTTAGCCATTTTTGGGTGATTTACATCTATTTAAGGAATCTTATCATTTAGCCTTTTTTAGGTGATTTACATCTATTTAAGAAACCTTATCGCTTAGGCTTCGTCGGTGATTTACATCCATCTAAGGGAATCTTATCACTTAGCCATTTTTAGGTTATTTACATTCGTTTAAGGAATCTAATCACTTAGGCTTTGTCAGTGATTTACATTCGTCTAGCAGAATCTTATCATTTAGGCTTCTTTGTGTTCTAGGCTCGCATACAATACGTTGGAATATTGGCTAAATAGTGCTTTTATTGCTTTATTTCAAATGAAGATATTTTTCTCGTGAATACAATTGTACTTTACATCTATTGATGATATTTCTTCAAATTCTCGATATTCTATGGCCGTTGTAGCTTCTTCCCATCCATCGTCTCCAAGTGGTAGTTGACTTATCTTGAGTAATAGATGACCTTGTAGGGCCCTTCCTAGGTTGGTCCAAGCTTCCCTTGGGTTGGATCCTTAGTTGTTGGTGTGACTTTGCATAGAATGAGGTCTCCTATGTTAAGCCTCCTGAGCTTCACCTTCTTGTTGTAGTAATTGGTCATCTTCAGCTGATACTTCATCATCTTTTGGGATGCTCCATCTCTTACTTTGTCCAGACAAACTAGATTAATTCTCAATTGATCGTCATTGTTGTCCTCACTAAAAGCCTTTCTTCTCATGCTGGTGACTCCTACTTCGACTGAAATTATTGCCTCGGTGCCATAAGTGAGCATAAAGGGTGTTTCTCCTGTTGGGGTTCTCGCTATAGTTTTGTATGCCCACAAGACATTAGGCAATTCCTCCGGCCACGTGCCCTTTGCCTCCTCTAGCCGAACTTTGATGATCTTTAGTAGCGTTCTGTTTGTGACTTTCGTCTATCCATTGGCCTGCAAAAGTCCCGGAGATAAGAAATGGTTCTTGATCCCCAATCTCAAGCAAAAGTCTCTAAAGTCTTGGCTGTCGAACTGTCGTCCGTTGTCTGATATGATTGTTCGTGGTATCTCGAATCTGCAAACTATGTTCTTCCATACGAAGTTTTGGATCTTTGCCTTCGCAATAGTTGGTAGTGCTTTTGCTTCAACCCATTTTCAAAAGTAGTCAATTACGACTAGTAAGAATTTTACCTGTCTCTTACCTTGGGGTAGTGGACCTACGATGTCGATTCCCCATTGGGTGAATGGCCACGGGGAGGTTATGAGCATTAACTTCTTTTTTAGGATACATTGAACATTCCCAAACCTCTAACACTTGTCGCATCGTTCAATAAACTCCTTTGCGTCTTTCTGCATAGTAGGCCAGAAGTAACCTATTTTGACGATCTTACTTACCAAGGATCATGGGACTATGTGGTCTCCGCATACCCCTTTGTGGATCTCCTTTAAGATGTAACTAGCTTCACTTTCCTCAACACATTTTAGTTAGGGCATAGAGAACCCCTTTTTGTACAGGGTGTCGTTCAGGATAGTGAACCTGACTGCTCTCTTCTTGACTTTCCTTACCTCCTAGACGTCTAATGGAAGTCGTCCATCTCAAAGGAAAGATAGGATTGGGGTCATCTAGCTATTTTCGCTTTGAATTGCGAAGGTGTGGAACTCTTCAATGCTGTGACGCTTCTAGACTTCCATCTTTAAGTCTATGATCATCGATCTTGCTTCTGATGACGTTTGCTATGCTATCTCGTCCGCCTCCATGTTCTAGCTCTTAGGGACTTGCACGAATTCTACCTGATCAAATTCGTGGGCCAGATGCCTTGTCAACCTCAGGTATTTCTGCAACCTCTCCTTCTTTGCCTCATATTCTTCCTTTATCTATCCCACGATTAACTTAGAATCACTCTAGAGGAGCAAGTTTCTGGAGCCCAACGCCTTTTCAACCCTTAGTCCTGTCAGTATTGCCTTGTATTTCGCCTTGTTGTTAGTGGTGGGGAATTGAATTTAGACTCTATATATATAAGTGTATCTCCTTCTAGGGTAATGATGATAACCCCAACTTTGCCTGTTTTTCGGGCTGACGACCCGTCAACCTAGATCGTCCATCTCTCTACCTCGTTTTGTACTTCCTCTTCGTCAGGGGTCGTGAACTCAGTGATAAAGTTAGCTAACGCCTGTGCCTTGATCACTTTTCTAGGGAGATACTCAATGTCGAACTGACTAAGTTCGATTACCCATTGCACTATTCTTCTTACAACTTCAGGCTTGTTCATTGACTTCCTTATGGGCTGATACGTCATTACCAGAATAGGATTCGCTTGGAAGTAGAGGTGCAGCTTATGAGAGGCTACAATCAGTGAGAACACAATCTTCTCAATCTGTGGGTATTTGGCCTCAGCTCCTTGGAATGCTTGACTGACATAGTAGATCGGGAGTTACTTTCCATTCTTGTCCCGAATCAAGGCCACACTCACGGTTGTAGCTGATACTGCTAAATACAAATATAGGCCCTATCCTTCTTTTGATAGAATCAAGAGTGGTGGATTGCTCAGGTAGTGCTTTAGCTCCTAAAAAACCTTCTCACACTCCTCCGTCCAAGTGAAATCCTGTTTTAGTGTTTTAAAGAAGGATAGGCATTTGTCCGTCACTTTAGAGACGAACCTATAGAGTGCTGCAATCCTCCTTATCAGTTTCTAAATTTCTTTCATCGTCCTTGGTGATGTCATCTCCAATATGGCTCTCACCTTTTCTGGGCTAGCTTTTATCCCCCTCTAGGACACCATAAACCCTAGAAATTTCCCAAATGCAATGCCAAAGGTGCACTTGCTGGGATTCGGCTTCATCTGGTATTATCTAAGGGTAGCGAAAGTCTCCTTGAGGTTGTCCAAGTGTGCAGATTTTTCCTTCCTCTTGACGAGCATGTCATCCATGTATACCTCCATGTTTCTTCCAGTTTGCTTACTAAACATTTTGTTGACTAACCTCTGGTAAGCCGCTCCTGTGTTTTTTAGTTCGAAGGGCATTACCTTGTAACAGTAGAGCCTCTGTCTAGTGATCAAGGCAGTTTTCAACTGGTTTTCTTCTGACATATTGATCTAGTTGTATCTTGAGAATGCGTCCATGAATGTGTCAAGCTTCTGTCTTGCTGTGGAATCCACGAGTCGATCTATTCTTGGTAGGGGAAACTATCCTTCGGGTAGGCCTTGTTCAGATCTGTGAAGTCTACATACATCCTCCATTTCTCATTTGCTTTCTTCACCAGGACAAT
Organism: Castanopsis chinensis; assembly: GCA_032878915.1. Lineage (NCBI taxonomy): Eukaryota > Viridiplantae > Streptophyta > Magnoliopsida > Fagales > Fagaceae > Castanopsis > Castanopsis chinensis. The sequence goes on from JAVQMG010000070.1 coordinate 2,173,843, forward strand.
ATTGGCTAGTCAATCTAGATAGTAGATCTCGTGAATAAAATCTGCTGTCAGCAACTTGTTTACCTCGTCCATAATTGCTTTGTTTCGTTCAGGGGCAAATACTCGTCATCTTTGCTGGACAGGCTTCTTCTCTGGATCTACATTCAGGCAGTGTTGAATTACCTCAGTTGCTATGCCTGGCATATCCTCGTGACTCCATGCAAAGACGTCCAAGTTGCCTTTAAGGAACTAGACTAGCTTTCTCTTCATCTGATCGTTCAGAGTCATCCCTATCTTCGTGGACTCTCTGTCCACCAGTTCCATAGTTTCTAGGGTTTCTAGGGTTTCCACCCTCTTTTCTTCCTACTCCTCGATCATCCATGTGTGATTCTCCTTTACGGCTAACACTGCTTGGTAGCACTCCCTGTCCAGTACTTGATTTTCTTTTACTTCGTCCACTCCATTCTCCGTTGGGAATTTTACCTTTAAGTAGTAGGTGGATGTTGCTGCCTTCTAGTGGTTGAGTGTGGGCCTTCCATTTATCACGTTGTATGAGGAGGGTCAATCTACCACTAGGAAGTTGAGCTAACGAATTAACTGTTGGAGGTAGGACCTTAACGTTACCATCAACGTCTTTATACCTTTGGGATACACCCGATCTCCACTGAAGCTGATGGGGGGGGGGGGGGACTCAAAAGGCCGTAACCTTTCGGGGTCTACCTTTAGTTGCTGAAAGGCGGAGAGGTAGATGATGTTTGCAGAGCTACCACTGTTTATGAGGTTTCTCCTAGTGTTAAATCCTTCTATCATGAGCATGATAACCAAGGGGTCGTCGTGTGGCAGCTTCACACCTCTAGCACATTCTTCTGAAAATAGGATGTCCCTATCCGTTTTTCTCTACTCAAGGAGAGATATCCTGTGGACACTGTTTACCTGCCTTTGTTGTGACTTCTTGAGGGATTTGAAAGACCCACTTGTGGATGATCCTTCTGTGATTGTCTTTATTTCTCCTATCACACTTTATGGACGGTTGAATGTGTTATCCTTGTCCCTGGGAATAGCTTCGTGCTTCTCCTTGTTATAACTTCTGGATTTGCTGGATTCTCCCTTCTTCACAAACTTCTGCAACTTCCCCTTCTGAATGAGTTCTTCTATCTGCTCCTTCAAGTCTCTGCAATCTTCAGTGTAATGGTTGTGGTCTTTGTGGAAACAGTAGTACTTCTTCTGGTCATGCATATTAGGTGATGAGTGCAGCGGCCTTGACCACTTGAGGTAATGCTCATGCTTAATCTGCGTCAAAATTTTATCAACAGGCATAACCAAAGGGGTAAATTTTACCGTTAGGGGAGTTTTATCACCCTTCCATTATTTCTGTTAGTACCTTGACAGTCTCCCCTTTCTCTTTTACGTCCCCTCTAGTTTTCTCCCTTTCCTTCCCTCTCTTTGGGCTTCTCTTCATCACTTATTACTGCAAGGGCATCTTCGGCATTCATGTACTTCTGGGCTTTCAAAAGCATTTCTGCCAGAGAAGGGCTCTTTGTGAGTGCACCATCAGACAGGGCTCTTTTGGGCGTTTGTCTACTTCGTCTATCTCCAAGGTTTCTATGGTGAAACGCTTCACATATGAACTCATGGTCTCTTTCTCTCCTTGTCTGATGGTAAGCAGATGGTCTGTCGGTCTTTTTGGGTGTTGTCCATTGACAAAATGGTGTACAAAAGAATTACCCAACTACTCGAAGCTGTCAATGGGCGATGTTGGTAACTTACTGAACCACACCCACGCTACTCCCTTGAGAGTGGTGGGGAAGAAATGGCACAACATCTCTTCAGGGGGATGTTGAAGACCTACTAGGGTTGTTTTAAAGGTGTTGAGGTGGTCCAGCGGATCTTTCAGATCGTCGAATGACTCGAGCTGCGGGAGATGAAATTTTGAAGGCATTGGGCATTCCAGGACCCTCGTTGTAAAGGGAGAGTTCGTCTTCCGAACCATCCCATCTAAATTTCAATTTGTTTTCTCTCTTATTGCATTTCTTAACTCTTCCATCTCCCTGAGGAGGTCTGAGTTCACTCCCTCTGGGGTATTAGGTTGTCGCTGGTCGTTCCTTCTGTGGCTATTTTCATCGTTGTTTCGATTGTTCTGGAGCGATTATCTTCCTACTGGAGTTGCAATCTCATCTCTTAGTTTTTTCTTGTGAGTTCCTCTATGCTAGCTATAAGTGTTTGGATTTGCAGGGCTAGTGCTGCAGAATCTTGGGGCCTGTCGGACTCCATTTGGACGTTAGAGTTGAACGAAACTTACACTTTTGAATCTAAGTACGAAATTGTCGGTCCTATAGACGATGCCAAACTGATGATGCTGAGATCGTTAGTCAAGTAGGTTCATCCAGATAGGTTAGCACGAGCTTCGTCTTTGTACCTGAAAGGTTAAGAATGGGATCCTCTCTAAGTGGTCATTGGTGTGGTGCTAGCCACGGAGTCTCCAATGGTAAAGTTAGTGAATGGAATTGGTAGAGAGAGCTTACGAGAGCTAAAGCAAAGAAAATATCAGTATTTCAGTGTATGTGTATGTATGTACCTTGTTTAGTTCTGAAGTGTATATATATATATATATATATATATATATCTCCTTTTCTTCTAGTTGTTGTACCCTATTTATGGTGGCATAAGTTCCTTTTTTCTAACTCCTCTGGGATCATTCAATGTGGGCTTTAATGGGCCTTCCAACGGTTTGCTGGCTGATTTGTAACCGTCCAAGTTATTGAGTGTTCTTCTTTATGGCTTCTCTTCCCTTGTCCATGCTGGGAAAGAGAGGACAACAAAACTTGATGGGTTTGTCTGGACAATGGTATTTTTTGGACCTATTAATATCTTTTTTGTCAATGGCATAATTGATGTAAGAGTCTTTTTTGACAAATCACAATTCCTATGAAGACTCGTTTGAGTTTAGTCAAAAGAGAAAAATTAAGAAATGAAAACTGACTGGACAACAACATTTGAATTCTACGTCTATAGAAACTTCCAATGACTTATCAAAGTCACGGTATTATTGGACACGTTTTAGCAGAATTGACAATCACGTCATTGTGAAAATGGTTGTTTCATATGCGCCAAAATGTTTTACAAATTTTCACTTCAATTTTGTCTTTTGAAACTTGATTTGGTACCGATGGTTCGATTTTTGCACTCAGTATATCATTCTAATAGTTAGGAAATTATGATTTTGTTTGAAATTAAACTTTTGTTCATCTAACAGTCAAAGTGATGTTTTTATTTTTAAAATTTTAAATTATCTTTTTAGCTTTAAATTTTTTTGTTAGGTTAAACGACGGTCGAAAAACAAAATAGGGTAATACATAAATTTGTAGAAATTTATTTGATTTTTAAAATTTGGTACTTGTAGCATGTTACTGTTTATTTCTACTAATGAAACTCAAGGAATACAATTGCTGTCTGTTCACATTAGTGATACACTTGTTGTGTTAATTAATTGATGGATGTAAGTAAAAAGAAAAGAACATTAATTGCTCTATTAGGATTGTGCAATGATCACTCCATAAGTATAAGTGCTTGTGGGGTGTGGGGGGTAAGGACCGGGGTTCAAGTCTCCAGAAAGGAGATTCACACACATATACACTTAGATTAGGCTAGAGTAGAATTTCTATCTTGTATAACAAAAATGATTGTTACTGTTATTTTTCATAAAAGAAAAAAGAAATGGATTGTTACTGTTATTTAACACTAATGGAATAAAATGAATACATATTACAATTGTTGTCTATTCATGTTGTTTCATCAAGAAGTTAGCCAATTGGGCTTGGCCTTACTCTTCCTTACTTAGAAATGTTTGTGGGCAGATATTCCATAGTTTCACGAACCCTAATTCCTGGAGTCTTTTTGGCTAAATATTGTAAAAATGTAAGTTTATTGGCATTATGAAGAGAGGAGTAGAATTTGGCAACTTGTGTGCTGAATTCGTTGAAAATTTGTGAGGAGAGGAGAGAGAATCTAACACCAAATTTGGCATTTGAATTGCTGAATTTGATGTCAAATTTTCTCCCTCTTGCCCACCAGTGTTGATACTCATTGGTTTCTTTAAAAAATTAAATGCAACTAGGGCTTGAATCCTCTTCCCTTAAAAAGAGAGGTTGGCATTCACATTGACTGTATTAAAATAGCTAAAAAGTTATTTTTAGCACCACAAACACCAAAATGTATACTATGTTGGAGCTGTTAAATCTTTAAAAATAATTAAGAACTTGTTACAGTAAATTGTTATTAGTTGTAATCCACCGTAGCAAGTTGCTAATTGCTTATTGACTTACCAAGTTAAATTACCGATTGTCTCAAAAATTTAAACTATTATAATATAATAAATTTAATCATTTAACCACGTACTTATAACATTGCTTTTATTAGTTTTTATTCTCTCTCTCATCTCATTCTCTCATTCTCCCTTTTGCGGGTGGATATTTTATATTATTTTAATCGGTTATATGCTAAACTAAAAGATGAGATGTTGCGTGTATTGTTAAATGTGGTGTTAAATAGATAAAATAGGTGTTTGAGATACTAAAAACTATATTTTTTAGCACCATTGATTTGAATGCTCTATAGTTTTAGCATCAACCATTAGGCGACTCCACACTTTGATGATCATATTGAAAGATAATTTATTTATTCTCAAAAGGAATATATATTTTAACAAATAAAGTGTGTGTGTATATATATATATATATTAAATAAATTGATAGTTTTAACAATGGAAGATGGTGATAAATTCAAGCCTTAAGCATATTTGTCGATAACATCAGAAAATACCCGTTATCATATATCAATAAATAAATAAAGTTCCGCTTTTATTTTTTGAATATAAATGAATATATTTGTAGTTTTTCATTGTATGCTTTTATTGTAACTAGTTGCAAACCCGCGCATTGCGCGTGATAAACTATATTTTTTTTAATATTATTGTTTTAGTTATTAATAATTGGTTTTTATTATCATTTAAGTTAATAAAAACCTTAAATATAACTTTTTTTAAAAAAAACCTTTTGTATATATTTATTTATTTGTATTTAATGTGAATCTTTACATATACCATCAAGTAAACTTTATATATCTCACTTCAGATGCGTAAAACTATAGACTAATACTCCATAATGATAGTCACTAATTAATTTTATCATGTTTTTAATGATCTCATTTGTAATACTTATTATTATTATTATTATTAGTATTATTAGTATTATTATTATTATTTATTGATAATTTGCATAACAGAGATGTTAAATGAGAGGTAGCATCGTTCATTAGATTTTCAAAAAGTTATAGTGTATGAAAATTATATATATATGTAATTTATTTCTTATGCAATTTCTATTATTACTGGAGAACATCACTTTTTTAGTTATGATTGGAAATATGGTTTCCATGGTTAAAGTTTGATTATTTGTAAAATTTAATTTTAGTACTATAATTGTATTTAATTGTTGATTATTGATTTAATTTTTAAACTGAATGTAACGGTTTATTTTACTGCACTGTAAAGTTTTTAATATTCTTCGTATAATCATCTCTATTTTGTATTTTACTTCTCCTTACAACATCTTTCTTTTTCCAATTAACGGTTTATATTGACGCTTGATTTTTTTTTTCTTTATCTACTCTTTATCAATAATGAAGTTTTACAATGATTCTATGGCATTAAATATGCATTATTAGTTTCTTTATATTATATTTGGTTTGATATCCTCATTAATTTTTTTTTTTTAATATAGTGTTTTTAAATTGGCATTAGTTTTGTATTCTATTTTTACTTTAACGTATTGGGTGTGGGAATGAGTGTTTCTTTAGTATTACTCCACTTTATGAGGACAATTTTTTTTTTTTTTTTATTGAATCTAAGTAAAATATTATATGTTTAATTTTTTAAAATAAAAAAGCAGAGAAAATTTAAATAATTTAATGAAATGGAAGATGTGGCTAAATTTAAATTTTGAATAAAATAATATGAGAAGAAAAAAAAAGTAAAAGTAAAGGACATACTGTTTATTCCAAAGTTTTTTCTTCATCACTTTCAAAAAATGTAACCATTAGTTTCTTTTTATTATGGCTCTTTTGTAATTTGAATAAACTCATATGTAGCTTTAGTTGTTATTTTTTTGAAATGTTATTTTCTTCTTGATTTTAGAAGTGATCAATATTGAGAAAAATAATGACTTTTTTCTTTTCATTAAAACAACTGTGTATTTAAATAAATTCTTGCCTAATTTTGATTGTATACCATGTTTCCATATATTATATTTTTTCTAATTCAGTGATGAAATATTAATTTTCAATGACTTCACATTCGTTTGAGATTGCTTTTATTTATTTATTTAAAAAGCTATATAAGAGTAAAGTTGTACATTCCATAAAGAAATAATTTGAGAAGTAATCATATATAAGTTGGATTTCAATCTTATCCAAACCCAAATTTAAAGTGATTGAATAATTATTATTTGTAATAATCGCTAATCTATGCAGTACGTTGAAAAGATTTGCAAAAATGTGTAACATATAAACACTCAATCATTGATGAAACAATTTCTATATTGTTAAAGTGAAAACTAAAATATTAAGAAGACTCCATATATACCATGTAAAGATCATTGGCACCTATTGTCACAAAAACATGTCATGACCCAACTTGAATTCTAAATTTGCAACCATGATTGACATGTCAATAACTAAATACCAATCCTAGTCTAATGTTGAATAAAATAAGATGAGAATAGGAAAAAAAATAAATAAATAAAAGATATAACAATAAACACTAAATTATTCAAATCATGCTATGTAATAGGATAATATTTTACAATCAAAGAGAACTAAAAAAAAAAAAGAAACACTTAAAACACAAAACTATATCGCATCAATCCAAATTAGAGTTCTAAAAAACACAAAATCTATCAACCTAAAGCATAGATGCAAGAAAAATAAAAAATCCACAAAACAATTGAGAGAGAGAGAGAGAGAGAGAGAGAGAGAGAGAGAGAGAGAGAGAGAGAGAACCTTTTTGTGAGGGAAAACTATGCAAACAATGGAAGAGCGAATGACAAATTTATAATAACATGGTATGAATAAAAAGAGACAAAATAAGGGTAGATGAAAAGAGAGATGAATAGTGATATTAAGGTAGAGGATAGTGGGGAGATGAAAAGGCAAGGAAAGGGGAAAGGTTGGAGAATAAGAGGGTGTGAATAAGAAGAGACAAAATAAAGGAAGATGAATAGTAATATTAAGTTAAAGGGTAGTGGGGAGATGAAAAGGTAAGGAAGGGAAAAAGGTTGGAGAAAGTGTATATATTAAAAAAAAAAAAGTGAATGTAAAAAAAATATATATAAGAAAATTAATAAAAAATAAAAGGGTAATGACGTGGATGCTGATGTGGCTTAACTGGAGTGTAGTAACAATGAATGCTACGCTTCAGCTTTTAGATATATATAGATTAGTCTTCCCTCAAACAATGGGTTCCAGTTAGGCAATTAGCTCAATAGGCAAATTATTCCACAAGAAATGGGTTCTTGCCTACTGCACTTTCACAGCACCTGAATTTGACTTCCAATTCCTTTCTAAAAAATTAACAATTCTAATTTGATTTTCAAATTTCAATTCCAATCCAACTTAGTTGGTGTACCGTGTACTTGGGTCCTGAAGTTGACAACCTTACAGGAACCATTCCAGCTTTGATAGCACCCTTTTCTTTTCTCTAATTTGTATTGTTCTTTTTTTTCTCAAAAAAATTGTAATGTTCTCTAAATTTAGTTTCTCCTGGACAATTCATAAGGAAGCTCACCTAGTTAGGAAGCATGCATGGCCATCATCAGTCATGGAACTTCTAAAATGATAATTTTGTCCTCCGGAACAATTTTGTTCAAGAATAAGATTTTAATTTCGTAGTTGTGAAATCCGAAGTAGAGTGTCTACAATGCCCCAACTTGTATTTTTAAATAATTCATTTGTAATATAGTGACTAAATTTTATCTCATCCATTACTTCATAGCAATTCTTCTCTTTTTTCCTGGACTTCGGACCAACAGTACACCAACCTTTGTCGGCTTAATGCAATAGGTTGCTGTAAATAAATCTGTGAACTAGCCTCTTTTATAATTTTCAAAAATAAATAAATAAATAAAATATCTTTCTTGATGGAAATTATTACTGAAGAAATGGGTTGTCGCCTACCACACTTCCAGCATTCTAGAAATTTTACTTCCAAATCCTTTCTATCAATTCTAATTTGAATTTCATTTCCGCACCAACTCAATAGTATCCTTTTTCTTCTATATAAATTGTAATGTTGTTTAGCTTCTCCTGGACAATTCACAAGGAAGCTCTCCTAGACCTAGTCCTAGTTAGCAAACATAGCCATCATCAGCGTCTGGGATTTGTAACTTCTTCAACTGGTCTAAGCCAATACTGTCTGTCCGGTACGTATGATCCTTCCTTTGCTTTTATAATTCATATATCTTCCATACATAGTATATATATATATATATATATATATATATATATATATATATATAAAAGATACATGATAAATTTTCTTGTATTCCACGGGTTAGAAGCATACCGCACTTAACAACATCTAAATTTTACTTCAAATTCCTTTCTATATATCAATTTTAATTAGAATTTCAATTCCACACCAACTCAGTTGTTGGACCTTACGGGAACAATCTTATATTTGATAGTACACTTTTTTTTTTCCTTATAAATTGTAATGTTCTTTGGCTACTCCTGGACAATTCACGAGGAAACTCTCCTAGTTCTAGTTAGCAAGCATGGTCAGCATCAGTGTTGGGACTTGTAACATCTTCAACTTGTCTATGGCAATATTTTCTATTAGAACATTTGTGGAATTTGTTAAGAACATATGTCATATAGAATTAGCTAATCTTTTGACAAAATGTACTTTACTTGTAATTGGGTAGATCTAGAATGTGTTTAATACTTCAAGGAACAAGAGTTCAAGTTCAAGTATTGAAGCCATGCAAATCTGTCCAAGAATCAAGTAAATAAGTGTTGTTCATTAAATCTCGATAGAGAGCTCGACAGATGTATCTATCGAAATTTAATATGTGATTCTTGACATCTCTCGACAGAAGTTATATTTATCGAGAATTACGAAATTCAGATTTCTAGATCTGTTTTTCATGCATATCCAAGCTATTTGTGTAGGGTTTCTTTTCTCACAACCCTAGACATATATAAGGATTATTTTAAGGGCCGTCTCACTTGATGCAAGGTGATGCCACTTGATGCAAGGTGATGCAACTTGACGCAAAGTGATTATTCACTCAAATTGTGACTGGAGACAATTTGCCCTAGTTTATCTTTCTTTTGTAGAAGCTGCTGCATTTGTGAACTGAGAGTTTTGTAACCAATGAGTTGTTTAATCTTCATTGTCTCAATGAACTGAAGAACTTTACAGCCAACATCTTTCTCAAGTCGGTGTGTTAGTCATGTATTGGGATCCGTGCATCGATTGGTTAGTCCTGTACTTGGAGCCATGCATTGAAAGGAGAGATTGCCACTACTTACAAGTCCAATTGTGTATTGGGGTAAGGGTTCAGCTATAGGTTGGTATAAGGTATTGAGATTCCTTTACTTGTAACCACCTGTTTTGATAATAGTGGATTTTCGGGAGTGGTGACTTTAAATTCACCCCATGGGGTTTTACCTCAGTGATTTTTTCCATTCGCAAACAAATCACTCGTGTCAAATTTACTTTCCGTTGTATTTAGTTATTTGGTGATTTGTCTGTGCTACCACATGTATTGCATGTAATTGAATCTAATTAATTAACTTGGCTAATTAATTGATTAATTTTATCAGAGGGGTTAATACATTCTTGGCTTATCAAGTGGTATCAGAGCAGACACACTCTTATTAGGGTTAATCTTTGCTATATGATCCATTGACCCCTGTTTGTTATGGATAGAGGACAGTGTTGGGAAATTCAGACCCTGGTTGATAGATTTAACAAGTTTTAAACCCAAGTTTTTAATTAGATTTATTATACATAAAACTTGTTAAAACAAACAAACATCAGTATCATGTCAAATATAAGTGCAGCGAAAAAGTAAATAAGACAAGATATGATGACCCAGGAAAACCAATGAAACCAACCAGTTTCATAGTAAAAAACTTGGGGGGAAACCTTCCCGAAAAGCAATTCACTATAGTAAAGAGAATTTTCAGATCTTGTACAAAACCTTTATCCCTAAACTTTACAATCCCCGTAAATGAACTTACAGCAGAAAACTTCTATCGCTTCAGAATCTCTGAACTCTTCAATATATGAACACCACCCTTTGATGCACAGATCCCAGTACGTGACTAACTCCTTTGCACGAATCCCAGTATGTGACTTACTCACCAACTTGAGATCGAAGAATGTTGACTGCAAAGTTCTTCACTTCATCAACAATGAGGATTAAGAGGCACTTGGTTACAAAACCCTAAGGCGCAAAAGACGCAGTAGCTTCTTTTAGAGAGAATAAGACTTCAGTCACCTTTTGCATGTGTTCTCCTTGTATTCTCTTATGTGATGACCTCTAAAATCGATCTCTAAAATAAGCTTTATATATGTTTAGGGTTGTGAGAAAAGAAACCCTACACAAATACAAAAGCATGGCCCAAAAATCAAATTTGGAAATCTGAATTCCCATAACCTCGATAGATACCTCGATCGATCGAGAATCTATCGAGCTTTATTCATTAAATCTTGATAGATAATTATCTGTCGAGCAGCTGTCGAGCTATCTGTCTGCAGGTGTCCGCAAGTGTCCAGCTATCTGTCTAGCTTTAGTGAACACCTTTTATTCACTTGTTTCTTGGTCCAATCTTCATGGCTTTAATACTAGACTTGAACAACTTATTTTTTAAAGTATTAAACACATCCTAGATCTACCCAAATACAAGTAAAGTACGTTTTGTCAAAGGATTAGCCAACTACATAAAATATGTCCTTAACAGACTGTCTCTTATTATACCTCTTTTATTTGATGGCACTAACTATGCATACTGGAAAGTATGCATGAGAGCTTTCTTGCAATCTTTAGATGATAAAGTGTGGCAGCTGTGGAGATAGGTAGGACTAAGCCAAAGGAAGCGCCGTCTGATTATGACGATGCTAAAATCAAAGCGGCAAACTTCAACAGCAGAGCATTGAATGCTTAATTCAATGCTGTCACTAATAAGGAGTTCAAGAAAATATCCTCAATGCAAACTACGAAGGAAGCATGGACTATCCTATAGACAACCTATGGAGGGACTAAAGCTGTCAAGGATTCAAAGCTTTAAAGGCTTATCATGAGCTTTGAAGAAATTAAGATGGAGGAGGATGAGTCATTTAATGAGTTTTATGCCAAGTTGAAGGATATAGTGAACCTTGCATTTAATCTTGGAGAAACCATTCTAGAACCCAATATTGTAAGAAAGGTGCTTAGATCTCTTCCGAAGAGATTCCATGCCAAGATCACCACCATTGAGGAATCAAAGGATATTGACCAAATTCCTTTGACAAAGTTGGTTGGCAACCTACAAACCTATGAATTGGATTTGACTAGGATTGAGAAATCAAGTAAGAGCAAGAGCATGACGTTGAAGGCCAAAGGCAGTGATACTGATGAGTCTTTTGATGATAAAGATTCTAAGATGAAATCCTATATCACAAGGTAGTTCAAAAAGTTCATAGACTACTAATGCGAAAGGATTTGATAAAGACCGTAAGCAATCCAGTTCTTCATAGCTCAAGAGCCGAGATAAATGGAAGAAAGATGCTAGGGATGGTGATTAGTATACTGTTCCCTTCGGACAAAAGTGCTTCGGACGTTAAGGTTTTGGACATATAAAACAAGAATGTCCAACTTATCTCAAAACTATTAGGAAAAGCAAGGCCCTTACTTCTACCTTGAGTGACACCTAGCTTGAGGATGATTCAGATGATAATGATGACGAGAGAATTTTGAATGCCTTCATTCCACAGTAAATCCTATTGAGGGGATTGTTGAAGAGGTAGATGAAGAGGAGGACTTGGTGGAGTCCAAGTTTGAGAAAATGGATGAACAAGATGACATTCATACAGGCTATGCAAAATTATACAAGGTCTCTGAAAAGCATAAGAAATTGTATAGGGTGGCCACCAAGAAACTAAGTGATGTGGAACTTGAATGAGAAGAACTCTCCACAAAGTTCGACAAAGCTAATCAGATCATTGGAGTATTGCGGTTTGAAAACAATTTTTTGGTTGAGAGGACCAAGAAGCTTGGAGCTATTTCAAGTTAGAGCTCAATTAGAGAGGACTTCCAGTGCAAAGCTTGATGAAATGCTTAGCTTTTAGAAATTTGCTTCTAATAGAACTAGTTTGGGGTATGATTTCTCTTCTCCTAATATTGTTTCTTCTAGTACTACTGTGTTTGTTCCTCCTACTAATAATGATAATTCTGAGAACAATGATGTTAAAACTGTTTTAGCTAGTGAGAACATAGACAAGGGTAAATCTATCTTAAGAGCACCCCCTAAGCTTGATAAGAAAGAGACTAGAAACCTTAGGACTAAGAAGGGAAATAACCAAAATTCAAAACAGAAGAAGTAGCATTTCTTTCATCACTGTGGAGTTATAGGACATACTCAACCTAATTGCTAAGTGGTGAGCCACTCAACAAAGCAATGGTATGATCTCATCCGAAAACCAGAATTAGTTTTCTTCCTCTTTTGCTCATCTTGGAGATCTTTTTAAAGCCTTCATGTTCCTTTCGAACTTGAATAGTTTCAATTCTTGACCCTCAGCACCAAATCAAGGGTTTGCTAAATGGAAAGGTTCTTCCAAGGTGTGGAAGGAAAAAGACTCTAAGTGATTTAGTCACTTTCTCTCTCTCTCCCTCTTTTTTTTTTTTTTTGTTTATGCATTACTTGTGTGTTTTGCATTCTTGATTTTAAGTCAGTCTAGTTTTATGCTATGTTTTGTTTAACATGTTTTTGTTTGTTTGTTTGTTTTTTTTTGTTTTTTTTTTTTTCAGCTTTGCTTTATTTTGTTTTCACAAAAAAAAAAAAAAAAAATTGAAAAATCAGAAAAATACGAAAACAGTGTGTGTTTTGTGTACATTGGTACTTGTGTACCTTGGATGGCCATTGAAACATTGTTTTCTAAATTTTGTATTTTTTATAACTTAGATGAGCATCTGTATGCACAACTAAGCAAGTGAGTTTTGTGGCTTGTGTATGTGATGAGTAAGATTAAGTAATCTGTTGCACTTAACACTCATATCACTCTTAAAAAATCCTAAGAGAAAGGCATAAATAATCATCTAATCACTAAAGCCCACCAATCATGAATTGCATCTGTATGTTTCGACATAGCAAAATTATGATGTTTAAGCTTAACATAATTGGGTATTTCTTTTCTTTCTTTTATATGCCCATGCAATATATGCTTAAAAGAAAAAATACGAAAAGAAAATCAAAAGCAAAAAGAATCAAAATGATTTTAAATATGGTTGCAAGCATGTTTCTAGGAGACGTGGGAGTTATAAGATGTACCTCGAAAGTGATAATCCTCATCAAGCAATTATGGTTATGTGTGAGTTAAATTGATTTTCTCATATTTCAAATTTTCATAACATGAGGCACTCATACAATTTTACGATGTTTTTCATACACAACATGCGAAATTCTTTGCTACTTTTGATACATGTGTAGGTACAATGTGATTTGGCCATCACAAGGAATACATGTGTTAATGTATGCTCATTAAACTATCTTAACTTGTTTTTGAAACATAAAATTGGTTAGACTTGTTTAGTGTCTGTGTGTGTTTTAGATCTACATTCTTTGCATTTTTCTTATTGAGAGATGTTTTTGAGAGCTTAATATGTTTATTGGATCTTTCGTTGAGTAGCTTGCTTGATTTCATTCATGTTTGTGTTTTTCCTCTCTTTGAAAAACTTGTTTTTATCAAGCTTGACAGCTAGCTATCTATCGAGACCCTTGGACTTCTTTCTCTCAATAAGTCTTATCGCATCTTCGATCCATCGAAGCTTTCTGGAATTTGTCTCAATAGCTTTTCGACAGATTCTCGATCTATCGAGAAAGTTTCTGTCTGGCTGATAGCTTCTTGATAGTTGTTCAATCCATCGAGCTACTTTTACCGTTGATAGATTCTAGGTAGCATCTCGACAAATTTATCTGTCGAGAATTAGTGCTCGAAAGAATCTTGATAGATCCTTGATCCATCAAGATGCGATTTAAATAGATCTAGTGCGAAATATGATCTCATTTCTTCGATTTCTCTTGACAGAAACACATCTTTTTCTCTCCTAAACACTTTTCCCTCAACCCATTCATCTTCCCCACTTGGATTTCGGCCTAGTGTGATCATTTCTCACTTTTTATGTTCTCTTAATCCTTTATTCTTCATGCATTTCATGCATTTAGACCTAGGTTTTGGGTTTTTGTGGAAACTTTTGGGGTTTTTGAAAATTTTTGTGAGGCTGCTCATGCATTGCATTACATTTTTGGGAAATTTTTGTGAAATTTTTGGGTTGGGTTTTGCTTATTTGATGTTATATGCTCATGCATTGGATTACATTTGTATTTTCACATTATTTCATGCATTATAGATGCGGGTTTATATGTTGAAACTTGTGTGTTGGTAGGATTAGATTGGGTTGATCCCATGATGTAATTTTCTTTGCACGTCACATGCTCATGCATACGTACCTTTTCTTTTCCATATTTGGTACTCTATGTTGATGTTCCTTTTTTGTTTATCTCCCTCAACTGTAGGTTGGTATAAGGTCTTGAAATTCCTTTACTTGTAACCGCTTGTTTTGATAATAGTGGATTTTCGGGAGTAATGACCTTAAATTCACCTGATGGGGTTTTGCCTCGTTGGTTTTCCCCATTTGTAAAAAAAATCACCTATGTCAAATTTACTTTCGGCTGCATTTAGTTATTTGGTGATTTGCTTGTGTTACCATGCGTATTGCATGTAATTGAATCTAATTAATTAACTTGGCTAATTGATTGATTAATTTTACTAAATGGTTCAATACATTCTTGCTCTATCATTTTCTGTCTGGTACGTACAATTCCTCCTTTGATTTATAATACACATATCTTCCATAAATACACTATTTCTCCGTCAGTCGGAATTGACTGCATGGAAGCCTACAATCAAATCTTGGCCATAGTACTCTTCCAATACTTGAACTATTTAATGGCAGTATTAAAGGTTTCACTGGACCTATTCCTTGATCATCTAGTTAGCTAATCGATCAATGACATTATTAAATGTTTGAAGGACATCGCAACCCAAGCCAGGATCTTCAGGTCCTGTGGGCTCGCCCAAATTTGATTAACATGGAGATGAAGATTATAAATTGATGTCCTAGGACATGAGGACAAGATTTGGAATTATATTAATTGACAATTTATCATTCTAATAGTTAGGAATTATAATTTTGTTTGAAATTAAACTTTTCTTCATCTAACAGTCAAAATGATGTTTTTACCCTTAAATTCTAAAATTTTCTTTTTACCTTTAAATTTTAATGTTAAATGAAAGTTGAAAAATAGGGCACTACATGTATAAAGAAATTCATACGATATTCAAAATTTTGTACTTGTAAAATTCTAATTTAACTGTGACATGCCACAAACGCGTTGACCCCTTGTGATAAATTAGATTAATTAATTAGCCTAGTTTTTAATTAATTAAATTAACATGCAATATCACGTGGCAGCACAAACAAATCACCGATAACTAGAGTATGCAGTGGAAAAATAAATAACACGATGATTTGTTCACGAATGGAGAAAACCTTACGGCAAAAACTCCACCGGGTGATTTAAGGTCACCACTCCCGAAACTCCACTATTATCACAACAAGCAGTTACAAGCAAGGAATCCCAAGTACCTTACCAACCTACAGTTGAACTCTTACTCCAATACCCAATTGGACTTGCTCTGTAGTGACAGTTTCTCCTTTCAATGCACGGCTCCCAAGTACGTGACTAACCAATTTAATGTGTGGATCCCAGTACGCGACTTACTCCTTTGCACGAATCCAAATACGTGACTAATTCCACAACAACCCTTTGATTGTTGTAGTTGATTTGCAGCAGTTTCACATAGAAACACCAATAAGATCTTCAATGTTGGTGCAAGAGACTTTGCTTGGTTACAAAACCCAAAGGCGTACAAGAAACGTAGCAAGAACTCTTTCTTCTGTAGGAGAGGGCTAGGGTTTCAAAAAGAAAACCTTATGAAGCTTTTTAGGGTTAGGTTTTTCTTTTTCCACCTCCTTTAAATAGGAGCTTAATGGGCTCTTCTATTCCAAATAGGTTTACACAAACCTTGGGTTTTCCTAGTCCAATAAGAATTATACAAACCTATAAACAATTAGCCTTTTAGAGTAAAAACGTTACTGGCTATAATCTGAAACCCATAAGCTCGATCGATCGGGACATCTGTCGAGCTTTAATGAATCTCGACAGATCGAGATTCTGTTGAGGAGGTGTCGAGACCTGCAGATTGCACTTTTCTTGAGCAGTTCTTGAGTAATCTTCATGTCTTCAATTAACCACTTGTAATGATCATCTTGAACCTACTTAGATTTACCCAAATACAAGTAAAGTGCGTTTTGTCAAAGGATATGCTAATTACATAAAAATATGTCCCTAACAAACTGTATTCTAGAGGCAATATTTACCTTCAACCCTTTATCAAACTCAACCAAGTACGAGCAAACAATGTGTTAATAAAAACAACCATATCATGTCTTTAAGTTTAAGCCTACTTCAATTCTCTATTTTTCTACAATTTTGTCCTAATTTATGGAAAACAAGCTAGAAATGGGCCAACTATTTAATTCTTACATATATTGTAAGGACAAAGTTTAACTACAAATTTGATTATAGCTTAAGGCTACAACTTCATTTAATATATTTTTATTAGATATGAATTTTGACAAATCCACTATTGGATTACATTTCTTCTTATATTTTCTATACTTAAAAAATTTTCAGAAGATTAAAGATCAATAGCTATGTCATCAAATAATTATTTAAATTGCATGTTTTTGTAGTTTAAAATTATGCATAAAAAATGAGTTTATACTCACATTGACACAAAATTTGACATGTGTTTTAACTTTTGAGAACATAAAAAATATGCAACCAACATTTAGATTTTAACAACATGTAGTCATGTTAACTTTTTTTATGAAAATTGTAACCTTAGGCAATAACCAAATTTTTTGTCAAACTTTGTCCAAATTGAAAATGATATACTCTCATTTATATAACATCTTTTAGACACTATTTCTCCCTCAGTAAAATTTGACTATCTAAAAGCCTATAATCATAGATTAGCTAGTAAACTTCGATGGGAACACTGTCCCTATCTTGAATCATTAACAGGTTCGTCTAGTTGCATTGGAGCCCCGAAGAACTATCAAAATTGATTATCTTAACCTTGAAACGAATGCGAGCGGAATTAAAAGTTTCACATGACCTATTCCAGTGTCATTTTCTTTCTTGAATGTTCATCTTTCTTGATTTGCTTGCCTTTTTAACATATATTACATATTAATCCATTATAATAAAAACGAGATTACAACACTCAAATTATACCCAAAACTTTAGTTCACAATAAATTGGGAAAATATAATAATACCTCTAGTAACAAATACAACCTCACCATAAAATCCAATAGCTCTTTAACTCTTTGTGGTTGTAGCATAAAAAGAATCCTCCTAGAGAAAACCCCCTCCAGTAGCGTCTATGTGGTTATAGCACAAAAAGAATGCTCCTAGAGAAAACCCCATTTTATCTTGTGTGTCTTGAGCAAAAGAAAAACTCACATTTTTCCTTTTTCCCCTAGTGCTGCACAAAGCATTATTCTTTTTTCTTTCAATCGCCTTCAAATCTGTGTATCTCTCTCTCAGTCTATCTTTTATCTATACGCTCACAATGTTTTATCTATATATATATATATATATATCATATCATATCATATACTATATATAATAGTAGAAGCTGAGAGAAAGTGGATTCCTACAATTAAGGAGGTGTTGACAAATAGGGAAAAAGGCACCTTAAAATGCTGCCATGTATACAATTTTTTTTTTTTAAAAAGCCGCACCTTACAACGTTAAGCTTTTAAAAACCTTGCCACGTTTGCAAGGTTAACACCGTTTCACGGTGATGGGGTATATACTAAAAAAAAATCGGTTAAAAAAAAAAGGAAAAATGTCATAACTAAACTAAAAAAACCCTAGCCTCTTATCATCATACTCTTCTTAACATTTTCTCTCTTTAAAAAACCCTCTGGCGATACTGCGATAGATAGAAAGGGAAGGAAAAAAAAAAATCTAGCAATCTCTTCACATCAAACTCTGCAAGGAGAAAAAAAAACCTTGCAACACACTGGAGATTCGTTCGGCCGGCCATCGCCATCCCCTTTTGATTTTTTTAGGTACGTTCTTCTCTCTCTCCCTCTCTTTCTCTCTATGATTTTTTGTTGTTTTGATTCGGTTTTAAAACTTCCCTGTGATTTCGAGATAAGTTTCCCCTGTTTTTGTGAATTTGCAGAATACTCTAGATCTGTTTTGCGATTAAAATCTTTGACTTTGAATGCGCATGCTCCTGATTCTAGGGTTTTGTTATAATCGCCATTTGAAAATTCTTTGAATATATATTTATATATACTAATTTTGGTTTAGGATTTTGTTGTTCTTTGTTACGATTGGCTTACTTTTCGTAAAAAAGTCTATTTTTGGTTTAGGGATTCAAAGTTAAATACGATCAAACGTCTCAGGAATATTGAGATACGGAGATAGAGATCAGTGCTATTCCGACGAAAGGTACGCACCAATTTTCTGTGTTCATTCTTTACCTTTTGGTGCTTTGTTGTGAAATTTGATTCTTACGGCATGGACAAGAATGCAAAACCCTAGAATATTGATTCTTCAAATTTCTGCAGTAATTTTCTGCATAATTTTGTTTTAGAACAGTTGTTCAATAAATCTGTCTGCTGTGATTGATTATAATTTGTCTTTTAAAATTCCAATTTTATTTTTTTTGTTCTTAAAAGTTTGCAATCAGTGTTAGTGTATAAAATGAACAGGTAAAAGGAGATTTTTTTTAAATATATATATTTATTGTTTTAAATATATATATATATATATATATATTTTAGATATATGTGCTTTTGTTTTATTAACAGTTCCAACTTAGTAGATCTAATTCAGAGGTTGATTCAATTGGTGAATTAGCCCTAGACTCTTTTATTGCATTCTCTTCAACTTTTATGATTGTGAAAAAAATGCATTGGACAGAAATTGGACAAGCATTATGAATTGCAAAAATGAAGATACTCAGCATAAGATGTCATGAAGTTTGCTTATATTTTACATATCAGTACATGTTTTCTCCTCTTTAATTAATGACAATAGTTTAGTAGAGTGCCTACGCTAATCATCTTCTCTCTCTAAAAGAAAACGCCTACCAATACTGCAACATAGAGAAAGGGAAGGAAGGATAAAAAAAAAAAATTTCGATTTGGTGGAGATTCATACGGCTGGCCATCGCTATGTGATTTGCTGCTCTGCCTCATCTCTCCTCTGCAACCAAATTTCTTTAAAGGTCAGTGTACTCTTTGCTTCTTCAATTACCATCTTCCTTTTTTATATATCTGTACTTCAAAATGTTTTAATACCAAATTGTCTAGGGTTCTTCTTCCATTCTTTTTTGAAATATAGATGGGTTGTTTCATATCGAATTGTCTAGGGTTCTTCTTCCATTCTTTTTGAAATATAGATGGGTTTGTTTCTTTTTGTATGCAAAAATTAAAATTTCTGGTATTAAGTACTGGTGACATAAGGGATTTTGCCCTTGATTTTAATAGCCAAATTTCAACTTGGATGTTTATAAGTCTGAAAAAAGCTTAATAAGCGATACAACTTCGTTTGATTTGTTACGATTTAGGTTTTTTGGTTAGGAGTAATTTTGTTTAATTTATGTAAATAAATGGGTTAGCTTTGGTTTAATCTCTTACCCTATTGTATTCTTTCATTATTTACTACTTTCTTTGAAGTAGAAATTAAAAATAATACTAAACAAAGGTGCACAACGTCATCAGGGACAACTTAAGCCATTAGATGATCTGCATTCACAAATGCATACAAAAATTATGACCTACACGACTTTTCAAGCCCTTTGAATTGCTGCCTCTCCTCTCTCTTTACTTTTTGTGCTAAAAAATTATGTTCTCTGTTTGATTGTGAATGCATATTTGTTTTAAGGAATTAGTGAATTTCTTTTGACAATAAATTATGTTTTTATTTTTCCCTTATTGTATTTGATTAAATAGCCAATATATTGCTTAAAATTATGTTGTTGAATATTTAGGGATTAATTCCTAAAGACTATTGTGTGGTGTACACATTAATGTTTCAATTAGTTTTTAATTTTTAGAATAAAACTTTTAATTGTAAAAGCAAAAAAAATATTAGCATAGATGAGAAAATTTGGCTAATCTTGAAGCAAAGTTTGATATGAAAATGGTTTTTTTTTTTTTGGTGACGGTTTCCTCTCTGTGTTCAGCAAGAAAACAAAGAGATTAGGATGTAGTTGATGTTATTGTGGTTCTTGGATTATATTTTGACTAACTGAAACCAAAATCCTAAACCTTTATTTTTTAGAACTTTGTTTTGTCTGTGTAATGCTGCCAAATCTTTCTTTGTTTTGTATGTGTAATGTTTTTATGTACATATATAGTTTCCTTGCCATCGACAAATTCAAAGAATCTGCAACTAAAGCCATCTTTCTCTGAAGAGCAAAATCCGAACCCCAGGTAAGAATTCTGATACGCTTTCAATTGAAAACCTACCTACCCTATTATTATTATTTTTGGTGTTTTAGGTTGCTATGGCTGAATGGTTGGCCTTTAGTTCATCGGCCTTAAAAGGGTTTTCCAAATTTTTTTTAATTATGTTCATTTTAGGGGCTATGGTTTCTTTTGTTTTATATGTTATTGTGGTAGAAGTGGAACACTTTAGTGGGTTTTCAAACTTGGGCTTCTTCCTTTGGAGGGAAAAGCTTCTTTCTTTAATTTTTGGTTGTTGATACTGCATTTACATTACTTTGCTATAATTATTATTA
Organism: Castanopsis chinensis; assembly: GCA_032878915.1. NCBI lineage: Eukaryota > Viridiplantae > Streptophyta > Magnoliopsida > Fagales > Fagaceae > Castanopsis > Castanopsis chinensis. The sequence continues at coordinate 2,195,035 of JAVQMG010000070.1, forward strand.
TTTTCATATGTGATGCGTAGAATTGGATTGTGGGTGAATTATAATTGAATTCATAGATTCATGGGTTTAGATGTAGAGGGTTTAGATAATTCAAATTATTGGACGCATTGAATTTTTATGTTCCTATTTGTGTTGTGATTTGTGATTTAAAAAAATTGTATATTTAATATCAAGCTGAATTGCATGGTGTCATTTCTTCAAAGCACTTAGGTTGTCCACCTATTTTAGATCTTTGTACAACCCCTCTTTCTTTTCAGTTCAAGCCATTGATATCTACACTACCTGCAAGGTCTCTATCTTTCTCCATGTATATGTGTATGTGTGTGTAAAGTTTGTTTTTTTCTCTATTTATGTGTGTAAAGTTTGATTCTTTCATGGCTTTTCAATGGGTGGTATTGTCATTTTGGTTGGGATTGTTTAGGTGTTTCCAATTAGAGTGATTTTTGTAAAGTATGTGCAAATGCAAGATGCTTGGTGGAAAAGACAATATGAATTTGCGGTTGAGAATTTTGTTTATATAGAACTGCTAGCGTTTACATGTGTTTTTGTGTGGTTGTCTTTAGAACAAATAGATTACGACTTTGAGAATTAACTTTTTGACTTAAGTGAATTATAAATATTGAGGCCTTGAAGCTTATTTCATCATAATTTACCACAAATCAATTAATACTATATGACTTACTATCTATATATCTTTAAAAGAAAAAGGTTTGTAAAAGGAATTTTTTTTAAATTAAAAAAAACAATTTTGCCCTGTTTGAAGTTTCTCAATGGGTCTCACTAGGACTTAGTAAGAAAACCATAAATATGATAAACCATATGTAAATTTACTTTAAAATTTGATTTAAGATTTAACTATGTTTATCATAAAATCTCATACCCAAAAATATGTTCTACCACAATTTTGTTGAAACATGTTTCTGTATTTTTAGTTTAATGTTGATGACTTTAGAACCCAAAAAAAATAAACCAATGCTATTTGTTATGAACTCAGTTTTTTATTTTTTGGCTTAAAGGTTGATTATTATTTTCTTTGGTTTTTTAATACTTATGAACTCTATTTTTTTTCAATAAGATTCTTAAATTTCCTAATTCCTTCCAAGTGTTTAAAAAAATTCTTTAACCAAATGCGTTTGATTGGGTGTTACTGATTTTTGCAGCTTGATTGGTAAGTGTGTGTGTGTGTGTATTAGTGTAAATTTTGTCTACAAAATTGTACGGCATGGTATTACTAGAAGAAAATCTTCCTAAAATGCAATTAATTTTTTTTTTATTTAAAGAAAGACCTTTTCTCCTCTTCTTTATTCAAATATCCTAAAAATTTAGAGACTGTAGGGGCTGTTTAAAAAGAGAAATTACAATTTTACTTATATGAAAAAAAGCTATCAATTTGGCTTTTTAGTCATTTTGATGATTTGCATGTGATAATTTATGCTCAATTTAATTTTAATTCCATTTAGATGAATTTAGATCAAAACTTTGGACAGCATCAGTAAAACAAGATGCAGGAAGTGGCAGGAAATGAAGCCATAAATTTATCGAACTTTTATTAAAGAAAAATATTGATTATACTTCCATTGTTAACACAGGTTAAATAACCAATTTGAACCAAACAAATAAAATTGAAGCAATGCATGGTACACTAATTTATAGTAAATTATCATAAATTTGTTCAGGGTGAGGATATGCCCATGGGCATTGTTAAATAATGAATAATAATCTCCACCAAGTTAAAATATGTTTGAATAGACACAAAGCATCCAGAAACAAGTGAAGTTCGTAGGGCTTGCCACATAGGATTAGATTAGATGGTTGCAGATAGTTTTTGTAGTTGTCTTAGACCTCTTGGTGTCTGTACAATGTTGTTTGCTTCTACTTTTATTGATCCACTAATTCACTAACTGTCTTCGATTAATGTTTTTGATTTGTCCATGGATCTTTATTATTATAGTTTGCTTGAATGTTGATTTCTTTTAATTTATCTCCTACTTCGTTTTACATTTTGTTCATTTACTCTATAAATGTTTCAATTGACTTTGATTTGCATGTTTTAAATTAAAATCCGGATGTTTATTCTCTCTCTTTCAATGTTTTGGTCTCAGATTATTATCTTTGTTCTTCCTACTTTACTAACATTGTAATTTTTTCCAAATTGGAATTATTATATTTTTTGTTTATTTTACTGCCTTCTTTGAAATAGAAAATTAGAGATAATACTAAACAAAGGTGCACAATGTTAATATGACACCCATTCTGTTTCGCTTCTTTTCTGCAGCACCTATACCCAAGGTCAGCATTTTGTTACTTGATGTGTTATACTCTTTATTTTGATGTTTTCTTCTTGATTTATCCTAATCCTGTTTTTTTTTTTTTTTTTTGGGTGGCATCATGGGGTTTAGCCCTTGAATATGTGTACAAAAAAACATGTTCGTCATTCAATAATGGTTGATTTATTAGCATTTTATATTTTTTAATGTTTGTGGGTTTTGTTGTTTTGGGCTGTTCTGAATAAGTATATGATTCATAAAGTATTTCATGTTCACATAATTTTTAATATGTGCGTTCATCCATTCTTTGGTGTTAGTGAGTTTTTATTGAAAATTTTACTTCGCAATCTAATAAAGATATAAAAAGAACGTACTGGGCTGATTTTCTATTGATGAGTAATGGAATCTTAGGGATGTGCTTTAGCAATACAACATTTTGAATCAGAAGGAGCCACATATTAGGTTTTTCTTTCTCTGGTAACAGAGGTTCTATTTATTATTTATGTCCATTAAGGGTTCATTTTCTTAATAGGTTGTAGTTTTCTTTTAAGCTTTTGTTAAATACTGTTTTGCTGCATTACTCAATCAAGGTTTAAGGTTTAGTTACCTTTTTCCCTAATTTCTTTTCTTTTTTTCTTCAATTTCTTGAGTTCTGTTTTATTTAGTTCTGTAGAGTGTAGAGTGACATGATTTGGAGGTAATAATAGATTAAGCTGTGCCTTTGTTGTTTTCCTTCTTGATATTTAATTTTACTAATATTTTTTTATAGATATATGTCTCTGATTTACTAGAATGCTTATTTTGTTTTTATTTTATTTTTTAGGAGCATCTTACGCTTTCCATTTGCATTAATAATAGTTTCTCATATATTTTAAAATTGTTCTGTTAAACTTTGTTTCTTTTAATTTTAGTACTGCTTAGGTTAATAGGCACAATTTATCGTCAGGTTTTCTATAATGTTGTTGTGGTTAGCTTTGTTTATTTTCTTAATTCATTTGGTTAAATTGTGTATGTCTTAGCGTTTTGGATTGAGTGCTTATAGATGTTTTAATTTTATTTATTTATTTTATTGTGTATAATCTAATTTATTTCTATGTAATTTTAAAGCAAATATTAAAAAATTTGAGGAACTTTAGTGTAATTAATCTTGATTCTTGCTGTCTTATTGAGTGCTTATGTTTAAGTGCTTTTGTTTCTTTATGATTTAGCTTTCATGAAAGTGTTAAGAAACAGTTCAAGAGGCAAAGCTGAAGCTGCAAAACGGTATCAAACATTTGCAGTGTTAATTACTTTTTAATCAACATTTAGTTTTGGTATGAAACTTCATAAATTAACTGTGACTAAGATTACCAATTGAAAATCAGTCTTTTAAAGAAAGATTGGCTATGTTAATGACATATATTAGTACTTTATTAATTTGTTTTAGATATGATCAAGCATACTTGCAAATTGGGACAACATTGTTTATGTATGTATTTCGATTTCTTGCTTTTTTCTCCACTAGTGTTTGTTTGGTGTTGATACAGACTTTGTAATATTTCATTTATATAAACCTGCCATGTTTTTTGAATTTTAAATAATTATAATTGATTATATAACACACAACCATATGTTTTTTAGGAATTCAGTTTGTAGCAGCTCATTTATATTGACTCTTATAAGAAATTTTGTATTCATAATGAGATTTTTCCTCCCACATGTTAATTCAAATCAGACATTTCTGACTTATAAAAAAAAATGGAAAATGAAAGACAAGCATGTCTAAAAAGACGAATGCTAATGTTTGAGAGGCGATCCAAAAGAAAATGGCATGAAAGGGAAAATATTTTACAAAATAAACTTACTCAGACTAGGAAGTCCAGGGAAATGGTCATTGCTGAAAAGAGGGAAAAAAAAAAGGAGTGACAGAACGGCATTTACTTATGACTGCTCTATGTTGCATTCACCTGGTACAAACATGGACTTTTATGCGTCAAGAGGTTTGTTTCTCTTTCTGTCACTTTGTATTTATAAATTCTTTAAACATTGTTTCAAAAAAATTTGAGAATAAAACTTTCAATTCATATTTGATTATTATATATTGATGTTGACATGGATCATTCCTATGAAGAAACTAGATTGAACATAAATACAGATGATACTTTGGTACAAGATAGATTCAATTTTTGTGATGTACCTCAAGAAATCCATGAATCAGAAAATGAGAGTGGTGGTGAAGAATTTCCAAGTAAATGACTTATGTTTACAATGAAAAAAAAATGATATTCATTTTTGTTTACATCATTATTGTTGTTCTCATATTTTAAAATTCATATAGGAAAAAGTATTGAACCTTGGAATTTTGGCCCACCTTCTTATGTATGTGTGCATTGCGGTTCAATTTTATGGTATGAAGAGAGAACAGTCAAATCGAAGAGGCCTAAGAACCCAAAATTTTCTCTCTGTTGTATGGAGGGTAAGGTTAAGTTGCCTTTGCTTAAGAAAGCACCTTCTCTTATTGATGAGCTTTTAGATCCTCTTGGTAGTCAACGATCTAAAACATTTAGAACTTTGATAAGAAGTTATAATGCAATGTTCGCAATGACATCTATGGGTGGCAAGGTGGATAATAGTATTAACGATGGAAGAGACCCTTACATTTTCAAACTTAATAGCCAAAACCACCATAGAATTGGAACTCTTCTTCCTAATGATGGTCAGGATCCACAATTTACACAATTATATTTCTATGATACTGAGAATGAAGTTCAACATAGAATGAATGTCTTTGGCAATGGTCAAATAAATAGTGGCCTTGATCCATATATTGTTGATGCATTGATCCAAATGTTTGATGAATCAAACAGTTTGGTGAAGATATTTCGGATGTCTAGAGACCGTTTCATAGATACTGATATTCACCATTTAAGGTTACGTCTTATTGGCTCCTAAACTATAGATGGAAGAGAATATAACCTGCCTGCATGTTCAGAAATTGCGGCAATTATCGTTTGTGATATTGGTGCTGAGAATGCACATCGCGATATTATTGTTGAGTTAAAAGAAGGAGGGTTACAACGTATTAATGTCTTGCATCCTTCATACATGGCATTACAATATCCCCTTTTGTTCCCATACGGTGAGGATGGTTTTAGGCTTGGCATTTTGTATAGTAATGTAGATGGAATCAGATCTGATACAATTGATTATGTTACAATGAGAGAATACTATGCATATCGATTGCAAGAACGTGAACACGAGGGACATACTTTGGTATACGGCGGTAGATTGTTTCAACAATTTGATGTAGATGTCTACACATGTATTAAAGAAATCATGCTTATGTGGGTAAAACAAAACCAAGACAAATTAAGGGTAGAATTGTATAAAGGACTGAAAGATGCTGTTATGAGAGGATATACCACCCCTGCATCTTCTGGCAAAAGATTTGTGCTACCTTTAAATTTCACAGGAAGTTTGAGGTATATTATTGAAAACTATCAAGATGCAATGGCGATTTGTAGATGGGCAGGTTATCCGGACCTATTCATTACCTTCACTTGCAACACAAGATGGCCAAAAATTGATCTTTTCCTATCTAGGAAACCTGGACAGAAAGTAGAAGATCGGCGTGATGTGGTTGCAAGAGTGTTTAAGATAAAGCTTGATCAACTCTTACATGATTTAAAGCATGGTCAACACTTTGGGAAAGTAATTGCAGGTATTCTAAACTTTACATTTTAAACATTTTTCCTTTCTTCTTTACTTGGCTGAATAATTAATCTAAATAAATGTAACTAACTTATTGTTTTGGTGGCAGTTGTTTACATTGTTGAATATCAAAAGAGAGGATTACCTCATGCGCACATTTTACTTTTCTACATCATGATGACAAGCATCCTACAGCAGCAGAAATTGATAGAATAATATCCGTAGAAATTCCAGATTTGAATGAAGAACCTTTAGCTTATGAAACTGTCAAATGATATATGGTCCATGGTCCTCGCGGCTCTATAAATGTACAAAGCGCTTTCCTAAAAAATTGTGTTTGCAAACTATTGTTGATGAAGATGGCTTCCCAATATATAGAAGAAGGAATGATGGCAGATTTGTTGAAAGAAATGAAGTCAAACTTGATAATCGGTTTATAGTTCCACACAATATTGAGTTATTGGTGAAATTTCAAGCACACATAAATGTCGAGTGGTGTAATCGTTCAAGATCTATCAAGTACTTATTTAAATATATAACAAAAGGACCTGATCGTGCGACTTTGATTCTTGAAGAAAATTTACATATTGATTCTTCTACTGGAATGCAACATATGACAGATATTGATGAAGTCAAAACATATTTAAATTGTAGATATGTGTCTGCCATAGAGGCATGTTGGAGGATATTTGAGTTTGCAATTCACCATCAAGAGCCTGCTGTTCAAAGACTCAGTTTTCACAATGAGGATGAACAACCAGTTGTTTTTGAAGATATTGATTATTTAAATAATGTTGTGGACAACCTAGATATCAGAAAAAGCAAATTCACAAAGTGGATGAAAGCGAATGCATTGTATGAAGAAACAAGGGAATTGACTTATTCTGAATTCCCAACTAAATGGGTTTGGCATAGAAGAGACAAAGAATGGAAATTGAGAAAATCAGGAAGATGTATAGGCTGTATATACTATGCTCATCCTGCAAGTGGAGAACGGTTTTATTTGCGGATGTTACTCAATGTTATTAAAGGAGCTAGATCATTTAAGGAAATACGAACTATAAATAATGTTGTATATCCAACTTTCAGATCAGCATGTTATGCACTTGGTTTGCTTGATGATGATAAAGAGTGGCATGAAGCCTTGAATCATACATCGTATTGGGCTTCAGGGAAACAATTACGAGAACTTTTTGTTACAATGTTGATTTTTTGTGAAGTTGCAGATCCTTGTAAGTTATGGATTTCAATTGGCAGTTGTTATCTAAAGACATTCTGCATTGTCAAAGAACAGTTTTACGATATGACAACCTACATCTTGATGTTTTCCAATTACAGAACTATGCACTATGTGAAATTGAACAGATCTTGATAAAGAGTGGCAGGTCTTTGCACGAATTTCAAACAATACCATATCCAAACACATTACTCCTCAAACAAAGTAACAACAGAGTATTACAAGAAGAATTGGATTATGATAGACACTCTTTGGCAGTAGAACATATTAAACTTCTTAATGGTCTTAATATTGATCAAAGAGATATATATGATGAAGTAATTGATTCCGTTTTAGAGAATAAAGGTGGTTTCTTTTTTGTTTATAGGCATGGAGGAACTGGAAAGACTTATCTCTAGAAAACCATTATATGTTGATTGCGCTTAGAAGGGAAGATTGTCATTGCAATTGCATCATCTGGAATTGCTACATTATTGTTGCCTGGAGGGAGAACAGCTCATTCAAGATTTCAAATACCAATAAATGTAACAGACAGTTCAACTTGCGGTATTAAACAGGGTTCACAAATTGCAGAACTTATGACAAAAGCAAGTCTTATAGTTTGGGATGAAGCTCCTATGGCACACCAAAATTGTTTTGAAGCTATTGATCGGTCATTAAGAGATATATTACGTTTTTCTAACTCAAATAGTGGGGAAACACCGTTTGGAGGAAAAACCATTGTTCTTGGTGGTGATTTCCGACAAATATTACCAGCGGTATCTAAAGGACGAAGAGAACAAATAGTTGAGGCATCAATTAACAAGTCTTCATTATGGAACAGTTGCAAAGTTTTCATTTTGACAATAAATATGAGATTGACACAAAACCCAAGTGATATTGCAGCAAGAGAATGTGCTGAATGGATATTGAAAATTGGTGATGGTGAACTTAGTAATAGTGAAAGTGAAGCATTGATTGAAATACCGCATGATTTACTAATTCAGCCTGGTGCTCATCCTTTCAACGATATTGTAAATGCTACCTATCCTGATTTCAATACAAAATTCAATGATTCCAAGTATTTAGAAGAGAGAGCAATTTTAGCTCCAACAAATGAAGTAGTTGAAGACATAAATGGTTACATGATAGATCTTATTAATGTTGATGAAGAGACATATCTTAGTGCAGATTCATTATGTAAAGTTTCAAGCAACATTCTAGACCAAGATGTCATGTATCCAATAGAGTTCCTCAATTCATTGAAGTTCCCTGGTATTCCAAACCACAAACTCATATTGAAAGTAGATCTGCCAATAATGTTACTTCGAAATTTAAACCAAAGTAATAGACTTTGTAATGGTACTAGACTTTTAGTCACTCAATTATCAAAATGGGTTTTGGAGGCTCAAATAATATCAGGATCTCATATTGGAGAAAAAGTGTTTATTCCAAGAATAGTCTTATCTCCTTCTGATTCTAAATGGCCCTTTGTATTGAAAAGAAGGCAGTTCCCAGTATCTGTTTGCTTTGCTATGACAATTAATAAGAGCCAAGGTCAATCTTTGCAACGTGTTGGACTTTATTTAGATAGACCAGTTTTCAGTCACGGACAGTTATATGTTGCCGTATCTAGAGTTACAAATAAAGATGGCCTTAGGATATTTATTGTAGAAAATGATTATGGTGATCGTTTTCATACAAAAAATATTGTCTACAAAGAAATATTCGATAATTTGCCTACAAGTAACACATTCTGTTTATTAAAATTATTACAAATTGTTTATAATGTAAACTGGACTGCCACTTATATTGTAAACGTAGGTTTTTCTCCATTGTTATATATAAACTTTACTAATGTTTAGAATGTTCTTATATTACAGATTCATATTGCAATGAAGTGCAAAGCTTTGAAGCAGATATTAGTGAATGTGAGATGCAGTTAACATAGCAAACAAGCATGACTTGATCAATATTGCTATGATTTCGGTTGACTAATAGGTAAGTTTAAATTTTTTTTTTATGGCTGTTTGAGTTTGTAATTATGATATTGAAATGTGATATCATGATCTATATATCTGATTGATTTCCTACCCAACACCTTTGTATCATAGACAAAAAACTTGATGGTGTACCCAACTTAGGACTAGGAAAAATTGGTCTCAATCTATCAGAACCAACATCTGCTATAAGTTGTTGCTCAGTATAGTTCATCTCCAACACTGTATGGGCCTACAATCAGATTTTACATATCAAGCATCAGTTAGCCATCAAAGGTAAAGTCTAAACAGGCGCATTGAATTGTTAGATGTGAGATTAGAAATATATGTGAGATATGTGGACAACAAAGTGATTTGAAACAGAACATTATATTCGAAAGCTAGAGAAGCTCACTCACATACACACACTAGATAAAAGGTTGAAAGAACAAAAGTATCAAATACAAAACAATCATTGAGATGGATAATTTTCTTGCCTTTTTTTTTAATTTTTTTTTTTTTGGGTGCTTCACAAGTAAATGTCGAGATGGATTAGGAAATAGAATATTAAAAATCAGTTCAGACAAAAATGGTTGAAAACTACTGGCTGGGTATTTCCAACAAAAGCCAAAGTATGTTACCTTATCTTAAGCCAAATAATCCAAAGAAACTCCTTAATAATTAGTTTTTCTTTTTAGGGGTGAGCTGAAAACAGAAAGAACAAGAAGCTGAATACAGTAGAGAAGTACAGATCATATCAGACCGCTCTCTCTCGATTTTTTTTTAGGTATAGTAAAGGTATTTTCTTATTAACAAAATTTTGGCATTAAATTTGATTTAGGTTTGGTTGTTATGGACTACTTAGTTTTGATAAAGGTTTGTATTGTGACCTATTAGAGAAGAACCAGTTATGAGGAGATGTAAGCAATATAGAGATTATGGCTCATATTGATCCTAGAAAGACATCTTTGGTTGATTCTATTTGTATAAAGTATGTATATAATCGGTTTCTATTTTTTTCTTGGTGAACTTTTGTCTGCAAACTGAGACATACATGAGCTATCAGTCATAAGTTAACAGAAGAATTTCCCTTTAAAAGTGGTAAAATTCACTACTTGAACTTTTGCTTTTGCCCTTGCCCTTTTGCATGTCAACAATGCATTATGCATAGCAGGTATCAAATGGCCATGTTTTAAGTTATATGTGTTTGGCTATCTGCATAATCTGCTTAGAGGTATAGAGTATGGATATATACACTTCACATGAAACTATAATTTGTGTATACACCAATTTTACACTATCTTTCTTATATAATATATATTGATGATGTACAAGATATCTCAGATTTAGTAGTAAGACAAAGATTACTAATTTTGTGAAAATCTTATCGTCAAGGAGAAAAATTATCAAGTATTTGGCTCAGCTGTTGTGGCTGTGATTTCATCCATTACTATTTTGAAGAAGTTATTTACTGAATGTTGTGTATATAAGTGCAACAACTCTTAACTCTCCCTTACCATTCATCTAATAGTGAATAGGCCATTTTGATTTTATTGTATCCGTAAAATTTTGGAATTTTGAGTACATAAATTTATTTTATCAGTAAAGTAAGTACGTTGATACCTCTATGCGAAGATTGAGATTTCCTTTATTTATTGATGCATGGGTGAAGAGGGATATTTGATTGTAAAATGGAAGAGTTTTTGTTTTGATTTTAATATGATTTGTAGTGTAGTTTTTTGGCCTTTTAGAATCTGAAAGTTACTGACTACTTAAAATGAGGAGTCCCTTTTTGTGATCATATGATTATTAAACTACTTTTTTTTCTTTTACATCCTATTGATCTTATTCTGAACTAAATTTTGTGGGATCTCCAATACAACAAAGGACTTACCAATGCTTTGGTCATTTTGTTGATTCCTTGCTGCCAGTTTGTACTTGCTGTCATGTTAGCAAAAATAGGAGTTTCAGCCGATTTTTCCTATTATTGGATTTGAACCAATGACTTACAGCTGACTATTCAAGGAGAGGTGGAGCGCTAAGAAAGAGAAAGTGTTATCACTATTTGAAATGATGCAGCAGTTGGCACACTAAAATCAGAAGGAAAAATAGTAGCTACAAAATTCAATTTAGTTTTGAGTTTTTGTTTTCCATCCTACGTGATTTGTTGTTTTTGAAGAGTGATTGAAATTATAGAACTTTGAAATCTGAAAGTATAATGTTATTTATGCAAAGTTGATTATCTCTTAGATTTTAGTTAATATTCCACTCTTTCTACATAATCATCAGGGTCAGCTAATTATGGTTAAAGACCATTTTAAAATCTGTCTGTCATTGATTATATGGAATTTTTAACCATTGTAATGGATATATCAATCATATGTAGAGACTGTCTACTTCACCTTTGGGAAGCGATTCTTATGGCTTTACCAGTAGGAGTGATTCTGAGCTTTACCAGTAAGAGTGATTCTGATTGTGATCAGAATACATCTAAGAAAATCCGCTGTCATAATCATTTACGTGAATCTAGAAGTTTGCAACAATGCAAGTACAGTATGAGAAAAGAGAAGCCAATTGATTTGCTCAGAAAGGTTTGTGCGACTAACAAATGTGCTGATTAAGGTGCACCTGAACCTGACTGCATCCTTGAATCTTGATTTTCTTATATGCATTGAATGCTCTAGTGTTCATCATAATCTTGGTGTACATATATTAAAGATATTAAAATGATAGTGTTTTGAATGGATAGTCCAAACTCCATATTTTGAGCAAAAATTCAGGTTGAAAAAGGGACATAAACATGGTATTAATTTTTTTAGCAACCAAACATTGCAACCTTTTTCTTTTTTTATATTTATATTTTTAAATTATTGAAGGAATATCTTTTACAGTTTTGCTAACTCCTACAATATGTCAAACAGGCAAATAATGTTGTTAAAATATTAAAAAAGTTTTAAAAAATATTAAACCCATGATAATAAATTAAGTTTAAATTCTGATTTTGGATTTGACATTTTAAGTGCTATTTTAAAATTTTTAATTTAAAAATGTATAATTTCAAATACATTAGTTACATACTTATTTAATTAAATTTATTTAACAAATACTTATAATATAAAATATTCACTTCAAATATTTATCTTAAATTATTTAAATATATTTACTTTCTCATATACTAATCTATATATATATATAATAGGTGAAGCAGAGAGAGTCTCCAATTGCAATTCTAAATTAGAATCCTAATTTTGTGCCACGTGTCAAGATTAATGTGGTTCCATTTGTCTAAATTTAAGTGGATCAATTGTAATTTCGATGTGTTTTTTTTTTTTTTCCACACCTGCGTATTTCAAGGTTCATCACACCTGCGTGTTTCAAGGTTCATCTCCCCACATCTGCATATTTCAAGATTCATCACACCAGCGTGTTTCAAGGTTCATCTCCCCACATTTGCATGTTTCAAGGTTCATCTCCCTACATCTGCATATTTCAAGGTTTATCTCCCCATCTCCAGTACAACTCTCTTATATAAGAAGAGGTTTTCCATAGATTCCTATTATAATTTTTTTATTTCATGTATTTTTTCTCAAAAAAAAAAAAAAAACACGTCTCCACTACTCATATTCATCCGAACCTCCTCTCTCTTTCTGCAAAATTCAATTTCTACTTCTCTACTAAATCTGTTTTATCAAGATTTTTTTTTTTTTGGTATCGTTCCTTCTTTGTAAAATTCAATCTAATCTCTCTTTCTCTCCCTCTGTTTTGCAGATCAATTATATATCTCCTTTACAAAGGCAGGCTTCATATGCAAGGTAATTGTTAATTAGATATGATTTTCTTTTTTTATTATGATTTTTTTGTTCGCAAGTTTTATGGAGTTTATAATCTAGCTCTCACTCTTTATTTTCATTAGATCTATTTATTTTCGTCCTATGTTCTCAATCTCTTTCTCTCAAGAATTTTTAGTTTATAGGATTGATGATGGGGTTTTTTTTTTTTTTTTTTTTTTTTTTTTTTTTGTGGAGTGTTAAAGAGATATATAGTGTTTACTCCAAAGGTAGACTTTTGATGTATAGTTTTTTTTTTTAATTATTAAATATGGGAATCTTCTCAAGATTGAACCATAATCTTCTTAGATCTTTACTTATCAAAACTCAGACCTATATACGATTGGTGAAGACATGAACTCAAGCTATATTGCAGATCATATATATAATTAGCACTTATCCTATTTGTTTGTCTTTACGTTTTATGCTCATAATTTTAGTGACTTTTAATTGATTAAATTTTTTTAAATGAGATTCACGTTGTTCTATTGCTATATATTGTTATGAGATGCATGTTATGAGATTCACATTTATGTGATTAAAATATTTTGTTAAAAATTGTTTTATAATAAAGCAACTTAATTATAATTATATGTACCGTCTATGAATCAACCTTGAAAATATATATATATATATATATATATATATATCTATGTAGCATTCTTTCTTTAGAATTTTGTATGATAAAAATATTTGTTAAAAAATTACATAATACTAAGATTTATTAACATGAATAAACTAAATCTTTTAAATATGACTAAACTCATGATTAATAATAAAAAATAAAAATAAAAACAAAATCAATAGTATCACTTAAATAATAAAATGCAATATATTTTTTTCTATTGTTTTATTAAATTATATCTATTCCCGTGCGGTAGCATGGGTTACATACTAGTTATTTATAATATGTAGCCATTTATCTGTGAATTCTTATTGTAGGTTTATAACAATTCCCAATTTCCCATGTGGGTAGGCCAATATCTTAAGCTAAAAAAGCCCAATCCATTTCATCCAATAACCATGAGACCTATGGACTTATGTACGAAAATCATATACAATAAAAACCAATCCCAAAATCAGCCTCACTCATGAGAAAAAAATGTCATTAATTGTATGATTCAGTTTCTCTTACTCAAATAAAATAGGCTCGGATGACAACCATAATTGGCCCTGTTGGGATAAATTGAACAAGTCCAAAGTTAATGAATAACCCATGGTCATGCGATAACTTAAAATCTTCAAACAATATACTTTTTTTTTCTTTTTTGGATACGTTCAAACAATACACTTATTCGGCCAAACACACACAAACAAATAGAGAGTCTCTCCCTCAATTGTTTCAACTGCCTTTCCTACACTGCAACAGCAAACTATTCAGAAGCCTTCTCTGCAACAACAGACTATTTAGAAGGTGTACATGCTTTTTTTTCTATTCAATTACCGTTCCTAATTATCTGTAACTGCCCACAGATCATTTTCCCTCTATTGAATTTAATTTTCTAGGGTTCTTCTTTTATCTCTATTGAAAAACATATGAGTTCTAATTTTCATCTTTTTTTTGTTTTTTTACCACTTGGCAGATTTTTGTTAGTCTTTCACATTTCTTTTTTTTTTTCCTTTTCTTTTTTTCTCATTGTCTATATGTTTTGTCGAATACTGAAGAGTGTAGATTTATTGATGGTTTTCCATGAATTAAAATTATGGTTTCCCTAGAATTATTTACTGCATATTAAATACTATTTTGCTGCATTACTCAATAAAGTTTAAGGCTTGGTAACTTTTTTTTTTCTAATTTTCCATTTATTTTTTCAATCTCTTGAGTTCCTTTTGTTCGATTGTTGTAATGATTAAATGTTGTTTTTGTTTTACAGATTTTTGTTCAATTAAAATTTTATTTATGACTTAAATTGACATGTATAATTATTATGTCCAAATTAATTTATTCCCTTTACATAGAATGGTTTGCACAGGCATAACACATAATGTTCATTAATTTGAAGCTATCAATAAAATAAGTTAGATTGTCACTAATGTTGCAAACGATAGATTTTATTCTATAATGATATATAAATTTTACTGATGTTTAAATTGTGCAGATAATACAAATTCATACGAATATGGAGTACACAACATTGAAACAGATATCGAAGGACAAAGATAACTCAAAAGTGAAAGTTAGAGTTTTACGAATGTGGGATGCAATTAATATAGCAAACAACCATGATCTAATTAGCCTCGATATGATATTGGTTGACAAAGAGGTAAATTCATAATTGATTTCCTTTTAGAATAAATTTTACAAATATTATTTTATTAAAATTTGCAGCCAATTAATGTAAATTGATTGTTATATACTACTCATATTGATTAAGGGATAATTCATTTAAAATGTTCGTAGGAAACATTGATACATGCAAGCATCAGAAAGAATCTTGCTCAAAGTTATCGTCCACAACTAAATGAAGGAAGCATATATACAATTACGAATTTCTTGGTTGAAGAAAATAAAGGGAACTATTGTCCAGTACATAACAAACTGAAAATACTTTTCAATTCAACAACTTCAGTCTCAAAATTCAGCGAATTTGATCATTCAATACCTCGATCCCAATTTGAATTCACTGATTATGGAACAATAGCTTCTCGTTGCTATGATACTACTTACTTGACTGGTAATTATAATTGTTTACAAGCCAAGCATCTACTTTTACAGTGTTAAAAAATAATGCAATTCATATCTTAATACTGACTTTTATTTTTTTTTTTAAATGTGCTCTTACCAAATGTGATTGGCATATTGGACTACATTGGAGTCATTGAGGAGATCAAAACAAGTGGGTGTCCAACAAAGTTAAGAAACATTCTGTTAGGATGTGTGCCCTTAAATCCTATTGTATGATGCTATGCATGACATTATGTATAACTTAATGTTGTGTTTAATAAAGTTGTTTATTTTTATCTAAAATAATGGTAACATGAGTATTTGGACATTATCATATAGTCCATGAGATGCATAGTATGTGATTTATGTGATTTAGTCACAGAAGATATAAATCACAAGTTCTTTGTAAACTCAGAATATATAGTTCGTAGTCGGTGATGAAATTAGGCATTTCATCTGCGAAGACTATAACGTATCGACTAAGATGATTTGTCTTGATTATGGAAGTGGAGACTTCTAGTTGATATGTTGATATGTTTTAAGAGTTAAGACATATTGAATTAGACCGTGTGAGATTTATTATTCTTCTAACGACTGTCAAATGAATAATAAATCTCATGACTTTTATTTGCATGAACTCTTAATCCTGAAAGAATAATGGACTTGATCATGACGTGTAGGTTGCTTTGATATATTAGGTTTGAGATCTAAAGTAACGGTCAAAACCTCAGTATGTTGAGCAGCCACATTTAGTGTTGATGGAACATATATTCTCAAGATGGAATTCATAGTCTCTTGATGGAGATATAAAATATTCCCTTGAGATAAGTTTAATGGGTTCAGTTATTCAGAGAGTTAGGCCTAAACACTTTGGTAAGAAATTACTAAAGTATATATTTATGAAATTGGTTTTCATAAATATATGATGAATAACTTTAAAGTATTAAACCGGGTACTCAATGATTAAGATGTATTAATTTTCAAAGTGGCAGTTTATATTCATGACTTTGCATTATTACGAATATTTTATGAAGGGATTGCATGTATAATAAAGTCTTGGGATATAATTTATTAATAAGGCCTAGAGTGCAATTATATTTATATAGTAGTATTAAATATAATTAATGGTAACTTTGAACTTGTCAAGAGTTGATAGAAAAGCCCAAGGCCCATTGGAGCTAGTGTCTTATTGGTCCATTTTGGTCCCACTCCAAGCAACACACTAAAGCCCAATTGGAAATGCCTAATAGGACGACCCAATTAGATAATCAGTTAGTTATAAACGGAGAAACATACATAATTTTTTATTAGAGGGTAAGAAACGTAGAGAAAAAGAAAAAGAGAGAGTGTGGGACACACTTTCATTCTCCCTTTGGAAACTGATTGAGAGACCACACATCCTGGGCGTAAAGTGGAATTGGAGTGAAGATTAAAAGTGTTCCCAAGTACTTCTAATCTTTGTTTTGAATTTCTTCACAACAAGGTACGCTATCTTGTTCTTAAATTCTGAAATTTACATAGTGCATGTTGTCAATCATGAATGAAATAGATCCTTGTTTGTTGCTTCCGCTATGCGTTTTGTATGAGACACAAAAACAGATTTTTATCCAACACATTCAATTATTGTTAAAAGAGTAAGATATATATATATACATTTTTTTAAACTCATATGTTATAATTTTTAAATAATTCAAACTTACGTATAAATAACTTCAGGAACAAATCAGTTCAAACAACTTTGTGGGGAAATACTGCGCAACAAATAGACGATGATTTCTTCAAAACAAATAAAGGACCATTCATTGTAATGGTCACTTCAACTATTGTGAAAACTTTCAGAGGTAACAATTGATTGACTCATTTATCAAATACATAATATTTATGTATCTATAATGCTTATAAATTTTTACAACATTTTTGTAGGTGACTATCAACTATCATCCACTTTTTCAACAAAGCTATATGATTCAGACATATAGAAATATACTTACTTCACCTTGCTTACTATATGATTCAAACATTAGTGTACACATAATTTACTATACATATCTAACTGATACATAAGAATGCAAATTATTGCAGGACACATTTGACGAAATTGTAAGAAAATCAAGGCACATAGCCAGTCAAAATATAGAAATAGGAGAAACATCTTTTGAAAGACCTGAATTAACTACTCCTACAACTACTGAAGATGGAAGATCTGGTCATAAAAGAATGCCGCTCCAAATGCTTCAAAAACATCAAAAGGGTACTAAGCAAATTGCATCAAAGAAGAAAAAATCTGAATTTTAATGTATATACTACCTTACTCTATGAATCTTTATGTATTTCATAGTAATATTTTTTTTTTAAATTTCTTTAGAAGAGTAAACTAAATGTATTGTAAAGTTACTGCGACTGCCATATTTCCTGTATGAATTATCACTTTAAATCTCCAATATACGTATGTTGTTAGTAAGATTAGTAAAGGGCAGATTCTTGAAAGCCAAAATCGTACTGCAGAGGGTACTACACAAGCCATAATCCAGTTATAAATTTAATAAAGAAAAGAGTATTAGATTAGCCAAGTGATGTTGGCCTTTTGGAGAACCATTTTTGTATATCTCAACAAGATTATCTTCTAATGTTGCATATATTTTAC
This sequence comes from Castanopsis chinensis, assembly GCA_032878915.1. Lineage (NCBI taxonomy): Eukaryota > Viridiplantae > Streptophyta > Magnoliopsida > Fagales > Fagaceae > Castanopsis > Castanopsis chinensis. The sequence goes on from JAVQMG010000070.1 coordinate 2,213,323, forward strand.
TCTTTTTACAAGGTGGGCAGACTCACTTCCATGCAACACATACTATTTATTAAAATTATTTCATTGTTATATATAAACTTTACCCCCATAAGAAACTTACCCAAAATTGCCCCCTTCTGCATAGAGTATGGATATATACACTTCACATGAAACTACAATTTGTATATACACTAATTTTACACTTTCTTAGCGTCAAAGATTTTATATGATCCCGCGCATAGCGCGGGTTTAACACTAGTATATCTAAAAGCTGAAGTGTAACATATATTATTATTACACTCCAGTAGAGCCATGTCATCATCCATGTCGTCTTTTTATTTTTTTATTTTTCATTTTTTTGTTAATTTACTCACATTTTTTAAAACAATGCAAAATATATGATGACTTTACATATTCTCATGACTTTACAAATTCTAACTAGTCTTAATTCTTTTGCTTTGCTACATATTTTCATGACTTTACAATATATCATGACTTTACATATTCTCATGACTTTTTTGCATTAAATTATGCTCTCCTCCTATTACTCAAAGCTTCTTTAATAAAATAAAAAAATCGCCAACTATCCATTGAATGTTTTCCTATTTTAACTGCCCCATTCTTTTTTTTTTTTTGGATAGATTACGTAGAATCCTTTCCATAATAACCCACTCACCTTCCCCATTTACTTCATTAAACCCAACCGGCTAACTATTCCAATTCTCAATTAACTGTCTGCCTTGGTCTCTCTCTCCATCAAACAAAGGGATAACATCACCCCACTTTTCCACCACCTTATTAACTCCATTTTAACCTCAATCCAGCACTACTTTGATTCTTTATCTCAACTCCTATTCTCTTCTTATTGATTTATTTTCTTTATATATTGCAGTTGCCCCTTCTCCACTTATGCAAAAGCTGCTGAAACACCATCAGACTTGGGTAATGCTACGGTCTATTTTGCTCTTCTTCAACCAACTAGGTAACCAATTTTTCTTTCCTAATTTCTGTCTCATGCTCTTGGTTCCTCCTTTCTCCATCTAATTAAATCTATTGAGAAAACCAGAGTACTAGACAGTGCAAAACCAAAAGAGACATATTGAAAAAGAGATCAATTTTTAGACTTGATTTTTTGTCAATTATTGTTCTCCTTTTTGTCAATAAAAATGTTTTAATTGTCACCCATTTGTTTTTTTATCCCATGTGGAATGTTGATATTTTTTTTTTTGGTAATTGTTGCATGACATATACTTGATGAAATTTCTCTTAGATGTGTGGTAGCAAGTTATCAATGGGGAGAATACTTTTGAACACTATTTCTAAACTTGGGCACCCTATTCTCTTTTGAGCTTTAAATGTTTTTGTGGCTCATAATGGTTGGGATAAGTTTCTTAAGTTTATGTTCATAAATGCTATCTACATATTGCATGAATTACAGCTCTTTACGTTGAGGGTTTTGATTTTAATATTTTTGTTTCTATTGCTTTAGTTTCTATTGGTCACATTTGCATATGCGCTCTCTTTTTGTAAGTAATTGCAAGCATAAGAGGGTTTTGATTTTAATATTTTTTGTTTCTATTGCTTTAATTTCTATTGGTCACATTTGCATATGCACTTTCTTTTGTAAGTAACTGCAAGCATAGGATTGAAGGGGAAAAAGACCTGCTTTGTTAGTAGTAGAAAAAAGATGTTCGAAGTGGGTATGTGGGTTTGCAACGTTTGATAGATTTTTTTTTTTTTTTTGATGAATCAACGTTCGATAGTTGTAAAACTATATTTTACACTTTTGTATAATTTTATAGACATGACTTGAAAAGCTAAAAGAAACTATAAAAGTTTCTAATTATAAAAATAAAAAATGACCAACCAAAAAAAAGACGAAACTATAAAAGTAATTTTTTTTTTTTTGTTGATGAATTGCAAGATTTTATTGAAGGAAAAAAGAAAAACGACAACAGGGGGGACAATTGCCAACATAAAAAAAAAAAAACTGATTTGAAGCAACCAATGTTCCTTTTAAACTAATTTATAAATGTTTTGTTGTTGGAAACAATCAAGCTCGATCATTTATTGAAGCTTACAAAATTTTGTTGGCACTTATTATTATACCAATTATCCTTATATCTAGCCCTTTAGATTAATTTTTGGGGGTTCAAGACTTCAAGTGGTAGCCTACCAGTAATGACATTCTTTGTAGTGTCCCATTATTTACTTAAATATTTCATCTATGCAATGCTTATTTCATTTAACATTTTTGAATTAATATTTTGTTTTTCATTTTCCCATTTTATTCTCTTTGCAAGCTTTGAAATTGCATAACTTCTATTAGAATATTTAGCACCAGCTGAAGCACTGCACCACATAAGCTTCTCAATAGTGTTGGTTTTTATGATGAAGTCATTGGTATTTGTAATGCAAGCCTAAGTGGAGAATAAACTTTGAGATTCCATAACTATATACAACACATGGAACAAGAGGTTGAATTTATCTGTACAAAGTTTTGAACAATAATTTATTAAATAGTTTTGCATAACTACTCTACAATCGTCGTAGTTTGTATATGCCAATGCCATCTTCATTCTGAAAAAAGTGAGACCAAGAAAATCAAAGAGAAAACTCACATGGTTGATAGTGATTAAATATTCCTTGATTAATTCCTTTTGGTTGAACATGTACACTCTCTAGAAAAAAAAAAAATGTTAATCTCAATGTTGAGGGTAGTCTACTAGAATTTTCTGTCATAAGTTACATTTTAAAGATCTTATCAGCTGTATAGATGGTACTTTTGGTTTATAAGACAAGATCAACAAAATGTTGGTTTTATATGATTATATTTAGATGACTTTACAATGCCATGATGGATGAGTTAGGGTACGTTAGGTATGTTGTAATAGTTTCTATAATAGAATAGTTATTCATGTGTAATGGCAATTCGGTCATTTGGTTGCAACTTTATTACATAGATTAGTTATTACATTGGAATAACTATTCTTTAAATTGAAGAATAGATATTCCTCTTTAAAATGGATGTAATAGTTATTCCTTAGTACATATAATAGGTTTTAAAATTAATATATTTACAAAAATATAAAGTTTCCTTATACATCATTGTAAGGTTGCAATTTGTACCTGGGCCCAACATGAAGGAGGGTATAGGCCTAAAGAGCCCAATACAATAAATTTATAGAGTGTGGGTCAGAACTCTTGTTCCTACTGAGCTTAAATGGTAACAACAATGACCCAAGTCTACAAAACAACAAAGATGAACAAGTTTATATGATGAAACTTATGCTCGGACTCAAGCTGAGGACTAGATGCTTATGTTTCTTCTCACTTAAAGATTAATTACAAATATCCAGTCTACAGTGTGTTTCTTCCTTTCTTTCCCCCTTTTTCTATACAGGACCTTCCTCATTCTTATAGTTCCTCCTCGCCTCCATTCTTGCTCTTCACGTGTAGATTCAGATTACTCCCTTGGATACTTGTCCCATCCACCTCTTCTTGAAGTCCCTAGGTAATAGTTGTAAGGCTGAAAAGTACTGTTCAGACATCACTTCCTCATAAATGCGACCAAAGACTTAGGTACAAAGCATTCGATGCAGTGGTAGCAGCTTTCTCTGAGATATTTCCCAATCGTCCTTGCTCTCTGTGCCCTCATGAAACATATCTTCATCTCCAAAGCCTTCCAAAATATCATTCTAGTAAACATGACATACCATTTGATCCTCACTGTACCTAGTCGAGGTGGGAATCCTCCTCGGATCCTCATTGTTACCATTAACCCATCCTCTGACATGTAAGCATCCTCGGACCAAGCCTATGGCCCGAAAACATATCTTAGGCCTTTTATCTCCACAATAGTCCCTCAAAACTTCATTTTTCTCCCCCATCCAAGGAGAAAATTGGAGTTTTGACCCAACGTAGCAACTTTTACATGCTTCTCAAATTTCCACATGTGAGAATGTCATTCCCCACTTTTGAAACTGTTTTCTGACGCTTCGAAGCCCGCAATGTCCCCATTAAATGTTCCAGGTGGTGCCTTGTCCTCCACTTTCAATGGTGCGATATGAATCCCATGGTCAGAATTTCTCCCTGAATTTTTAGCGGGATAACTCTCGCTCTATCACACCTCTCATATAAAATGTTTGGGAGGATATAATTTTTTCATTATTTCACAAACCAATCAGCCCCTAAGAATCCCTTACTCTCTCTTAGTTCCCAAGAAGTTCTTGAAGAGTCATCCATTCTTCCCCTCAAAATTTTTCACGCTCCTAGATTCTTTTTCTCCTCGGCCTATTAATTTTCTTCCCTTTTTTTAAAATATTTATTTCTATTTTGTTTACATGGGTAGATTCAAAGACCTAGTAGACACTTCCACTGGTATGGAGGGTTTTCAAGCAAAATACCACATTCCACCGAGAGTTGGTTTGAGATATTGCACCCCTGACCAGATATATATCAATAGGAAAGAAGGGGAAACAGTCATTCCCATAATCACATTCTTAGAAGGAGGAATGACACTTCCCATGGGAAGTGTAACCCGAGATTACTTATATAACCATAGGTTATGCCCGCACCAATATGCACCTAACATATTTAGAATCTTAGGTAGTGTCGACGCTCTCAATGAGCAGATGGGTTTGAGACTCACATGGCACGACATTGTCCATATGTATGAGTGTCGCTCACTTACTGACTTAAGGTATTACCTCAAGGCTAGGTCTAACGTTGTTAGGCTTGTATCGTGTCTTCCCAAATCTAACAAAGGCATGAAGGATGACTACCTAATCACCTCCGAGAAGTGGCACGACGGTCTTCTTTGTCCAGTCGAGGAGGGAACACCAGGTGTGACTCCATAAGGTTAGGCCCCTTAGCACGAGGCTTAGTTCTTCTAAATTTATCATTCATATATTTATTGTACATTAGTTTCCTTTTGGTGGCAAATGTTATTGGTCTGACCCTATTTGGCTTCCTGGATATTTTTGCAAACTGACAACACATAGCGCCCCGTCTGAGTCTATCCAACGTCAAAGACCTTAATAGAGTTTTAAGGTCCAAGGTTTTTGTGAGTGAAGATGAATAGTTAAGGGCAGTTCATCTCATCCTAGGCTTTGAACCCATATTGACTATCTTCCAAGACGTAGGAAATGCAATCATAACGGGTGACTAGAGGCGCTGAAGAATAGATGTCTCCAAAGCAAGATTTCTTGCCTCCCAAGATTTGCCTAACGAAACTCCTCTCCTCCTTCTCGCATGCCCAATAACAGCAATCCCTCCTGTATGCCTCGAAGTAGCAGCCAGCAGGGAGAAATCTACCTCCTCACACTTATCACTTGGGGAAGAAATAGACAGATTCCAAATAGAGAAGGAAGAATAGGAGCAGATTATTCCTATCAACCTCTCAGACTCTGAGAGTGAACCCGACAAGTCAACAGCCAACTTTCCTTCTTTGATAATCGCTGAGATAGATAGCAAGGTTGAGGAAGAATCGATGGCTCTAAATTCAAGGAAGGGTTTGAGGGAAGTAATGGCTGGTAGGCAGAAAGGGTCATCATCCAAAGAAGCCCAAAAAACCCAACTTTTGCCCATCCTTCCATCCAACCTTCCCCCTCCCACAACTACAACCGGAACCAGCTTGCCCCTCATGGACAACCTGAAGAAGGAAAGGAAGGAGCAGGAATTGGAGGAAGGAGAATGATGGAATTATACAACGCAGCGGAAGAAAAATAATAACGAATAACGGATCTACTTCATACATAAAAGTTAACATGCGCTATTTAAGTTTTAGAATTTAAGAACAAGAGAGTGTACCTTGGAGCGGTGAATTTCAAAAACTTAAAGATGAGAAGCACTTGGGAATACTTTCAATCTTCAATCCAATTCCACTAACGTCCAAGATGTGTGGTCTCTCAATCAGTTCCAAAAGGAGAATATCAAAAAGTGTCTAACACTTTTTACACCATTTCACAAGAGTGTTCTCTCAAACTCTTTCTATTTCATACATGAATATTCTGTATGTTTCTCCCTTTGTATCTAACTGATTATCTAATTGGGCTGGCCTTTTGGGCCTTTCCAATTGGGCTTAAGTATGTGGCTTGGAGTGGGACCAAAAGGGACCAATAAGACACTAGCTCCAATGGGCCTTGGGTTTTTCTGTCAACTCTTGACAAGTTCAAAGTTACTATTAACTATATTTAATACCACTATATAAATATAGTTGTACTCTAGGCCTTATTAATAAATTATATCCCAAGACTTTATTATACATGCAACCCCTTCATAAAATATTCATAGTAATACAAAGTCATGAAAATAGACTGCTACTTTGTTTATTACTACATCTTAATTCCTTGAGTACCCGGTTTAATTCTTTAAGTTATTCATCATATATTTATGAAATCCAATTCCATAAATATATACTTTAGTAACTCCTTACTAAAGTGGTTAGGCCCAACTCTCTGAATAACAAACCCATTAAACTTATCTCAAGGGAATATTTTGTATCTCCGTTAAGAGACTATGAATTCCATCTTGAGAATATATGTTACATCAACACTAAATGTGGCTGCCTAAGATACTGAGATTTTGACCTTAACTATAGATCTCACTCCTGATATATCAAAGCAACCTACACTTCATGATCAGGTCCATTATCCTCTCAAGATTAAGAGTTCATGCAAATATAAGTCGTGAGTTTATTATTCAATTGACAGTCGTTAGGAGAATAATAAATCTCACACCGGTCCAGTTCAATATGTCTTAACTCTTAAAACATATCAACATATCAACTAGAAATCTCCATTTCTATGATCAAGACAAATCATCTTAGTTGATATGTTATAGTCTTCGCAGATGAAATGCCCAATTTCATCACCGACTACAAACTACAATTCTGAGTTTACAAAGAACTTGTGATTTATATCATCTGTGACTAAATCACATAAATCACATACTATGCATCTCATGGACTATATGATAATGTCCCAATATTCATGTTACCATTATTTTCAAATAATAATAGTAAAACAATTTTATTAATCACAACATTAAGTCACACATAATGTCATACATAATAAAATACATAATATCATACAATAGGATTTAAGGACACATATCCCAACAATCTCCCACTTGGCCTAAAGACTATTGTGCACTAATCTAACTCCCATCTCCTCCAAATGTGACTCGAAAGTCCTTTGAGGCAAGGCTTTGGTGAAGGGATCCGCTAGATTCTTATCACCATCAATCTTTGCTACAATCACATCTCTACGAGCAATAATGTCTCGAATGATGTGGTACTTTCTTTCTATGTGTTTTCCTTTCTTGTGATTCCTTGGATCCTTGGATTGTACAACCGCTCCACTATTGTCACAGAACAATGTAATAGGAACTTGTTCAATTCTTATAACACCAAAATCAGAAAGGAATTTCTTGAGCCAAACAGCCTCCTTTGCTGCCTCACAAGCGGCAACATATTCGGCTTCCATGGTGGTGTCCGCAATACAAGATTGCTTAACACTCCTCTAACTTATGGCTCCACCTCACAAGGTGAAAACACAACCCGACGTGGATTTTCTGAAATCTAGATCCGACTGAAAATCTGAATCTGTATAGCCAATGGGAATCAAATCCTCATAACGGTAAACAAGCATATAATTTCTCGTTCTCCATAGATACTTGAGTATATGCTTTACGGCTTGCCAATGTTTAGGTCCTGGATTTGATTGATATCGGCTGACCATGCCAACTAAATAACAAATATCCAGCCTAGTACAAAGCATGGCATACATGAGACTTCCTACAGCAGAAGCATAAGGAACTTGTCTCATCATATTTTCTTCCTCTTGAGTCTTAAGCTTTTGGTCATCAGACAGAGGAACTCTATGTCTAAAAGGAAGTAATCCTTTCTTGGAGTTTTGCATGCTAAACCGTTCTAGAACCTTATCTATATATCCAGCTTGTGACAAACCCAACATCCTATTCTTTTGATTTTGCCAAAGCTTGATCCCTAGAATATAGTTAGATTCGCCCAAGTCTTTTATATCAAATTGGCTTGACAGCCAAACTTTAACCGATGACATTACTCCTACATCGTTTTCAATGAGGAGAATGTCATCAACATAAAGCACTAGGAACATTACTACTTTGTCTTGATGTCTCTTGTACACATATGGTTCATCAAGATTTTGCTCAAAACCAAATGATTTGATTGCCTGATCAAATCTGATGTTCCATGACCTAGATGCTTGCTTAAGTCCATAAATGGACCTATTCAACTTGCATACCATATGCTTTTGGTTCTTTGCTATGAAACCTTCTAGATGCAACATATAGATTTCTTCTTTAAGATTGCCATTTAGAAATGCAGTCTTGACATTCATTTGCCAAATCTTATAATCATAATGAGCAGCAATGGATAAGAGAATTCAGATAGATTTAAGCATGGCTACTGGGGAAAAGGTTTCATCATAATCGATGCCTTCTTTTTGTGTATACCCTTTAGCCACTAGCCTTGCTTTAAAGGTTTCAACCTTTCCATCTATCCCTTTCTTCCTCTTGTAAACCTATTTGTAACCAACAGTTTTAATGCCGTTAGGCGCCTCTACAAGACTCCAAACTTGATTGGAATACATGGAATCTAATTCAGATTTCATAGCTTGGACCCAATGATGTGCATCTATATCATTTATTGCCTCCTCATAAGTGTAGGGATCCGATTCAGCATCTTCTGAGATAGCCTCATAAGTTTCTCCTAAACCTATAAATCTCATAGGAGGCTGAACAATTCTCCCACTACGACGAGGCATTTGTGTACTAAACATTTCATGAGTAGTATCTTGTGGTGTATCTAATACAACAACTTTTTCCTTAGTTTTATCCAATGGTTGTTGATTTACAGACTCATTCATTTCAGCCAATACAACTCTACTTCTAGGAGTAAAATTATTCATATAGTCATTTTCCAAAAATTTAGCATTTGTACTAACAAAAACTTTGTTATCATTTCGACTATAGAATAAATAACCATTAGTTTCTTTTGGATAACCCACAAGCAAACAAACTTTCGATTTTGGTTCCAACTTATCAGGCTTCCCCTTTAGCACATGTGCTGGACAACCCCAAATATGGAGATACCTCATACTAGGCTTACGCCCACTCCACAATTCCATGGGTGTTTTGGGGACAGATTTTGATGGAACTAAATTCAAAAGATGTATTGCTGTATCTAAGGCATATCCCCAAAAAGAAATTGGTAAAGTTGAATAACTCATCATGAACCTAACCATTTCCAAAAGAGTTCTATTCCTTCTCTCCGCTACACCATTTTGTTGAGGTGTTCCAGGTGCAGTCAATTGGGATATAATCCCATTTTGAATTAGGTAATCCTTGAAAATCCCAAGAAGGTATTCGCCACCTCGATCAGATCGAATGGCTTTTATGCGTTTGCCTAATTGATTCTCAACTTCAGCCCTAAACTCTTTGAACTTGTCAAAGGTTTCGGACTTCCGTCTCATTAGGTACACATAACCATATCTTGAGTAATCATCCGTAAAAGTGATGAAATACTCATAACCTCCTTTTTCTTGGGTTGACATAGGACCACATACATCCGTATGAACTAATTCAAGCAACTCTTGGGCTCTTCTACCTTTTGCATTAAAAGGTCGCTTGGTCATTTTACCTTCCAAACAAGATTCACAAATTGGAAATTCATCAAAGTCCATGGGCTCTAAGAGTCCATCTTTGATCAGTCTTTGAATTCTGTTTGAATCAATATGACCTAAACGCAAGTGCCAAGGATATGCTGCATTAGAAGGAAACTTTCTCTTTAATGATTTTACATGTGAGTTACTATCTAATTCAGAATTATGTAGTTCATGCTTAACAGGAGTTAAAATATAAAGACCATCCACAATATTGCCAGAACAGATAAACATTTTATCCTTCTTTATTACAACATTGTCTTTCAGGATAACACAATATCCTTGTTTACCCAAATAAGTTGCAGAAATTAAATTCCTACGCACATTAGGTACAAACAGACAGTCTTGCAATATTAAAACCCTAGACTCTGTTAGGACATATGTAGTTCAAGTTTGTGAACGTATGTCGCACTTTAGATAAAACGCACTTTACTTGTAATTAGGTAGATCTAGGATGTGTTAAACACTTCAAGAAACTTGGGTTCAAGATTAAGTGTTGAAGCTGTCAAAGTCTATCCAAGAAACAAGCAAGGAAGTGCAAGTTTTAAAAGCTCGACACCTACCTCGACACATGCATCTATCGAGCTTTAAGAAGCTGTCTTTCCCCGATCCTCGACAGCTTCTCGACAGATCCTCGACACCTCTATCTGTCGAGAATTAAAGAAAACAGATTTTAAGTTCTGTTTCAAGTCCGATCCGTGAATGTGTCTTTGGGACTTCTTTTCTCCTAACCCTAGACATATATAAGGATTGTTTTAAGGGCCGTCAACAAAGATGCAAGTTGCACATTCATTGAGAACTTGTTGTTCATGCAATTTGTGATCTAAAAGACAAAGTTCATGCCCTAGTTCATCTTTGATGATTTGAAGAACTTTGCAGCCAACAACTCTCTCTCTCTCTCTCGTTGGTGTTTGAAGTCGCGTATTGGGATCCGCGCATCTAGTTAGTCACGTACTTGGGAGCCGTGCATTGAAAAGGAGAAACTATCACTACAGAACAAGTCCAATTGGGTATTGGGGTAAGAGTTCAACTGTAGGTTGGTGAGGTACTTGGGATTCCTTACTTGTAACTGCTTGTTGTGATAATAGTGGAGTTTCGGGAGTGGTGACCTTAAATCACCCGGTGGGGTTTTTGCCGTAAGGTTTTCCCCATTCGTGAATAAATCACCGAGTTATTTATTTTCCGCTGCTTAACTTAGTTTTGGTGATTTGTTTGTGCTGCCACGTGATATTGCATGTTAATCTAATTAATTAAAAACTAGGCTAATTAATTAATCTAAATTATCACAAGGGGTCAACGCGTTTGTGGCCTGACAAGTGGTATTAGAGCAAGCACACTCTGATTAGGGTTTAGTCTATTGTGTGTGATCCATTTGACCCCTGCTATCATGGATAGAGGACAATCTCTTATTATACCTCCTTTATTTGATGGCACTAACTGTGCATACTGGAAAGTAAGCATGAGAGCTTTCTTGTAGTCTTTAGATGAAAAAGTGTGGCAAGCTGTAGAGATAGGCTGGACCAAGCCTACAGAAGCGCTGACCGATTGGGATGATGCTAAGATCAAGGCAGCAAACTTCAACAGCAGAGCATTGAATGCCCTATTCAGTGCAGTCACCAATGAGGAGTTCAAGAAAATTTCCTCAACTAAAACTGATAAGGAAGCATGGACCATTCTCCAGACAACCTATGAGGGCACCAAGGCTGTCAAAGATTCAAAGCTACAGAGGCTCACCACACGCTTTGAAGAAATTAAGATGGAGGAGGATGAGTCGTTTGATGAGTTCTATGCCAGGCTCAAGGACATAGTGAACTCAGCCTTTAATCTTGGGGAAACCATCCCTGAACCCAAGATAGTAAGGAAGGTGCTCAGATCGCTGCCGGAGAGATTCCACGCTAAGATCACGACAATCGAGGAATCAAAGGATATTGACGGAATTCCTTTGACTGAGCTGGTTGGAAACTTGCAAACCTATGAGTTAGGGCTGACTAGGTTAGGCAAGTCTAGCAAGGGCAAGAGTTTGGCACTTAAGGCCAAGAGCAGTGACACGGATGATTCTTCAGATGATGAAGATTCAAAGATGAAGTCCTATATTACAAGGCAATTCAAGAAGTTTATGAAGAATGCCAATGGAAAGGGCTTCAATAAAGACTGTAGACAATCTAGTTCTTCTCAATTTAAGAGTTCAGATAATGGGAAGAAAGATGTTAAGGATAGCAGTCAGTACACTGTTCCAGCTGGGCCAAAATGCTTTGGGTGTCAAGGCTTCGGGCACATGAAACATGAGTGTCCAACGTACATTAAGAGTGTCGGGAAGAGCAAGGAACTTGCTGTTACCTTAAGTGACACAGAGCCCGAGGATGATTCCGAAGATGAAGATGACGGAATTTTGAATGCCTTCACTGCAACTGTTGATCCTACTGATGAGATTACTGAAAAAGTGGATGAAGAAGAAGAATTGGTGGATTTCGAAGTTGAAATTATGGATGATCAAGATGATATTCATACTGCCAATGAGAAGCTGTACAAGCTCTCTGAGAAGCATGAAAAACTCTATAGGCTTGCCACCAAGAAGCTCAGTGATGTGGAACTTGACCGTGAGGAGCTTTCCACAAAGGTTGATCAAGCGAATCAGACCATTGGAGCACTGAGGTTCGAAAACAATTTCTTGGCAGAGAAGACCAAGAAGCTTGAAGCAGAGTTGTTTCAAGTTAGAGCAAAATTGGAGAGGACGTCAAGTGCAAGGCTGGACGAGATTCTAAGTGCTTAGAAACCTTCTTCAGATCGTACTGGATTGGGGTATGAATTCTCTATCTCAAATACTCCTTCTGCTAGTACTACTGTTTTTGTTCCACCTGCTAATAACATTAAAACTGAGGAGAATAATGTTAAAACTGATTTAGCTAGTGAGAACGTAGACAAGGGCAAGTCCATCCTAGGAGCACCCCCTAGAGTTGAGAAAAGGGAAACTATAAACCCTAGGAATAAAAAGACTATCTCTCAAAAGCCCAAACATAAGAAGCCGCATCTCTGTTATCATTGTGGTGTTGCCGGTCATACTCGACCAAATTGCTACAAGTGGCTTGCCACTCAAAAGAGCAATGGCATGATAGCATCTGGGAGCCAGAATCAGCTTCAGCCTTTTCTCGCTCCTCTTGGAGACATTCTAAAAGCTCTCATGTTCCTTTCGAACTTGAACGGTTCAATTTCTTCTCCCTCTTCACCAGTTCAAGGGTCGACTAAAAGGAAAGGCTCTTCCAAGGTGTGGAAGCCAAAGGGATCTAAGTGATAGCGATCACTTCTTTTTCTCTTTCCCTATTGTTTTTTGTGTTGCATTACTTGTGTGTTTCTTTACTGTTTTGAGTCAGTCTAGTTTTATGCATTGTTTTGCTTTCTTTAGCTTGTTTTTGTATGTGTGTTTTCAGTTTTGTGTTTTATTTTTGCTTCTCTATAAAAATAAAAAAAAATTGAAAATTTGAAAAAGACAAAAACAGTGTGTGTTTGTGTGCATTAGTTCATGTGAACTTTTGAAATGGCCATTAAAACAGAGTTTTCTAAACTTTGTATCACCTGTAGCTTAGATGAGCATTCTTCTGCACAACTAAGCAAGTGAGCTTTGTAACTCTTTGTTTGTGATGAGTAAGGTTAAGTGATCTCTTCTACTTAACACTCGTATCACTCTTTTTGACGGGTTGAACTAGAAAATCCTAAGAGAAAGGCATAAATAACCATCTCACCACTGTTACTCGCCAATCATTATATGACATCCGTATGTTTCGGCATAGCAAAGTTGCAATGTCAATGACACCTGTATACTTCGGCATAGCAAAAGTGCAGTGTCAAAAGCTTAACATAATTGGGTATTTCTTTTCTTTCTCTTATATGCCCATGCATGATATGCTTCATAAAAGAAAATATGCAAAGAAATAAAAAGCAAAAAGATTAAAAATGCTTTCAAAAATGGTTGTAAGCGTGTTTTCTAGGAGATGTGGGAGTTATAGGATGTACCTCAAAGGTGATAGTCCCCATCAAGTAGTTCTGATTGTGTGTGAGTTAGAGTGATTTTCTCATATCTCAAATCGTCATAACATTGAGACTCTTATGCAATCTTGCGAAGTTTTCACACACAACACGCAATACTCTTTGCTATTTTTGATACATGTGCAGTTACAATCTGATTTGGCCATCACAAGGTTTACATGCGTTAATGTATGCTCACTAAACTGTCTTAACTTGTTTTTAAAATAAAAATTGGTTAGACTTGTTTAGTGTGTGTGTGCGTGTTTTGAGATACATGTGCTTTAAAAATCTTGTTGAGAGATGTTTTTGAGAGCTTATTGTGTTGCTTGGATCTTTGGTTGAGGTGCATGCGTGATTGCATTCATGTCGGTGTTTTTCTTCTTTTGAAAAACTGTTTTTAAAGGCATCTCGACACCTTCTCGATACCTCTCAATACATAGCTGTCTGCCGAGCTTCCTAGACCTTTTCTTATCGCAGTCTCGACAGATACCTCGACACTTGGTGGATCGATCGAGAAACCTTCTGTTTGCTCGATAGCTTCTCAACAGCTTTTGGATCGATCGAGGTTTCTTCATGGTTGGTTCTTCCTTCTCGATACATGACCTCGATAGCTTCATCTGTCGACGTGTTTTTCTCGACAGATACCTCGATACCTCCCGATAGCTGCATCTGTCGAGAATTACTGAAGGCCTATACATTGATTCTTCACAATTTCTCTCTCATCGCTCAACCTCTCTCACTCAATAGCACTGTTTTCTCTCCCAAAACACATCTCTCTCCCTCCAAACCTTTTTCAAGGCTTTCCCATGTGTTTTCTTCTCAATCTTCATCACTTGGTAAGCGTTTTATCTCTCATTTTCATGCATTTCATGTTGGAATCATTATACATGCGCAGCGGAAGAATAAATGTACAAAATATAAACGGATCTACTTCATACATACAAGTTAACATGGGCTATTTAAGTTTCAGAATTAGAGACAAGAGAGTGTACCTTGGAGCGGTGAATTTCAAAACTTGAAGAACGAAAGCACTTGGGAATACTTTCAATCTTCACTCCAATTCCACTAACGCCCAAGATGTGTGGTCTCTCAATCAGTTCCAAAGGGAGAATGAAAGTGTGTCTCACACTCTCTCTTTTTCTCTATGAAAACTCTCCAAATTCACTTCTATCTTTTTTCTACAGAAAAATTCTGTGTGTTTCTCCCTTTTGTATCTAACTGATTATCTAATTGGGCTGGCCTTTTGGGCCTTTCCAATTGGGCTTAAGTGTGTGGCTTGGAGTGGGACCAAAAGGGACCAATAAGACACTAGCTCCAATGGGCCTTGGGCTTTTCTGTCAACTCTTGACAAGTCCATAGTTACCATTAACTATATTTAATACCACTATATAAATATAGTTGCACTCTAGGCCTTATTAATAAATTATATCCCAAGACTCTATTGTACATGCAACCCCTTCATAAAATATTCGTAGTAATACAAAGTCATAAATATAGACTGCCACTTTGTAAATTACTACATCTTATCCTTGAGTACCCGGTTTAATCCTTTAAAGTTATTCATCATATATTTATGAAATCCAATTCCATAAATATATACTTTAGTAACTCCTTACTAAAGTGGTTAGGCCCAACTCTCTGAATAACAAACCCATTAAACTTATCTCAAGGGAATATTTTGTATCTCCGTTAAGAGACTATGAATTCCATCTTGAGAATATATGTTCCATCAACACCAAATGTGGCTGCCCAACATACTGAGATTTTGACCGTTACTATAGATCTCACTCCTGATATATCAAAGCAACCTACACTTCATGATCAGGTCCATTATCCTCTCAGGATTAAGAGTTCATGCAAATATAAGTCGTGAGTTTATTATTCATTTGACAGTCGTTAGGAGAATAATAAATCTCACACCGGTCCAGTTCAATATGTCTTAACTCTTAAAACATATCAACATATCAACTAGAAATCTCCATTTCCATGATCAAGACAAATCATCTTAGTTGATATGTTATAGTCTTCGCAGATGAAATGCCCAATTTCATCACCGACTACGAACTATATTTCTGAGTTTACAAAGAACTTGTGATTTATATCTTCTGTGACTAAATCACATAAATCACATACTATGCATCTCATGGACTATATGATAATGTCCCAATATTCATGTTACCAATATTTTCAAATAATAATACAACTTTATTAACCAAAACATTAAGTCATACATAATGTCTAAGATAATAAAATACATAGCATCATACAATAGGATTTAAGGACACATATCCCAACAATCTCCCACTTGGCCTAAAGACTATTGTGCACTAATCTAACTCCCATCTCCTCCAAATGTGACTCGAAAGTCCTTTGAGGCAAGGCTTTGGTGAAGGGATCCGCTAGATTCTTTGCACCATCAATCTTTGCTACAATCACATCTCCTCGAGCAACAATGTCTCGAATGATGTGGTACTTTCTTTCTATGTGTTTTCCTTTCTTGTGATTCCTTGGATCCTTGGATTGTGCAACCGCTCCACTATTGTCACAGAACAATGTAATAGGAACTTGCTCAATTCTTATAACACCAAGATCACAAAGGAACTTCTTGAGCCAAATAGCCTCTTTTGCTGCCTCACAAGCAGCAACATACTCGGCTTCCATGGTGGAGTCCGCAATACAAGATTGCTTAACACTCCTCCAACTTATGGCTCCACCTCCCAAGGTGAAAACACAACCCGACGTGGATTTTCTGAAATCTAGATCCGACTGAAAATCTGAATCTGTATAGCCAATGGGAATCAAATCCTCACAATGGTAAACAAGCATATAATTTCTCGTTCTCCGTAGATACTTGAGAATATGCTTTACAGCTTGCCAATGTTTAAGTCCTGGATTTGATTGATATTGGCTGACCATGCCAACTGAATAACAAATATCCGGTCTAGTACAAAGCATGGCATACATTAGACTTCCCACTGCAGAAGCATAAGGAACTTGTCTCATCGTATTTTCTTCCTTTTGAGTCTTAGGTCTTTGGTCATCAGACAGAGGAACCCCATGTCTAAAAGGAAGTAATCCTTTCTTGGAGTTTTGCATGCTAAACCGTTCTAGAACCTTATCTATGTATCCAGCTTGTGACAAACCTAACATCCTATTCTTTCGATCTCGCCAAAGCTTGATCCCTATAATATAGTTAGCTTCGCCCAAGTCTTTCATATCAAATTGGCTTGACAACCAAACTTTAACCGATGACATTACTCCTACATCGTTTCCAATGAGTAGAATGTCATCAACATAAAGCACTAGGAACATTACTACTTTGTCTTGATGTCTCTTATACACACATGGTTCATCAAGATTTTGCTCAAAACCAAATGATTTGATTGCTTGATCAAATCTGATGTTCCATGACCTAGATGCTTGCTTAAGTCCATAAATGGACCTATTCAACTTGCATACCATATGCTCTTGGTTCTTTGCTATGAAACCTTCTGGTTGCAACATATAGATTTCTTCTTCAAGATTGCCATTAAGAAATGCAGTCTTGACATCCATTTGCCAAATCTCATAATCATAATGAGCAGCAATGGATAAGAGAATTCTGATAGATTTAAGCATGGCTACTGGCGAAAAGGTTTCATCATAATCGATGCCTTCTTTTTGTGTATACCCTTTTGCCACTAGCCTTGCTTTAAAGGTTTCAACCTTTCCATCTATCCCTCTCTTCCTCTTGTAAACCCATTTGCAACCAACAGGTTTAATGCCGTTAGGCGCCTCTACAAGACTCCAAACTTGATTGGAATACATGGAATCTAATTCAGATTTCATAGCTTGGACCCAATGATGTGCATCTATATCATTTATTGCCTCCTCATAAGTGTAGGGATCCGATTCAACCTCTTCTGAGATAGCCTCATAAGTTTCTCCTAAACCTATAAATCTCACAGGAGGCCGAACAATTCTCCCACTACGACGAGGCACTTGTGTACTAGACATTTCATGAGTAGTATCTTGTGGTGTATCTAATACAACCACTTTTTCCTTAGTTTTATCCAATGGTTGTTGATTTACAGACTCATTCATTTCAGCCAATACAACTCTACTTCTAGGAGTAAAATTATTCATATAGTCATTTTCCAAAAATTTAGCATTTGTACTAACAAAAACTTTGTTATTATTTCGACTATAGAATAAATAACCCCTAGTTTCTTTTGGATAACCAACTAGCAAACATACTTCCGATTTTGGTTCCAACTTATCAGGCTTCCCCTTTAGTACATGTGCTGGATAACCCCAAATGTGGAGATACCTCATACTAGGCTTACGCCCACTCCACAATTCCATGGGTGTTTTGGGGACAGATTTTGATGGAACTAAATTCAAAAGATGTATTGCTGTATCTAAGGCATATCCCCAAAAAGAAATCGGTAAAGTTGAATAACTCATCATGGACCTAACCATTTCCGAAAGAGTCCTATTCCTTCTTTCTGCTACACCATTTTGTTGAGGTGTTCCAGGTGCAGTCAATTGGGATATAATCCCATTTTGAATTAGGTAATCCTTGAAATCCCCAAGAAGGTATTCGCCACCTCGATCAGATCGAATGGCCTTTATGCGTTTGCCTAATTGATTCTCAACTTCAGCCCTATACTCTTTGAACTTGTCAAAGGCTTCGGACTTCCGTCTCATTAGGTACACATAACCATATCTTGAGTAATCATCCGTAAAAGTGATGAAATACTCATAACCTCCTTTTGCTTGGGTTGACATAGGACCACATACATCTGTATGAACTAATTCAAGCAACTCTTGGGCTCTTCTACCTTTTGCATTAAAAGGTCGTTTGGTCATTTTACCTTCCAAACAAGATTCACAAACTGGAAATCCATCAAAGTCCATGGGCTCTAAGAGTCCATCTTTGATCAGCCTTTGAATTCTGTTTGAATTAATATGACCTAAATGCAAGTGCCAAAGATATGCATCATTGGAAGGAAACTTTCTCTTTAATGATTTTACATGTGAGTTAGTATCTAATTCAGAATTATGTAATTCATGCTTAATAGGAGTTAAAATATAAAGACCATCCACAATATTGCCAGAACAGATAAACACTTTATCCTTCTTTATTACAACATTGTCTTTTAGGATAACACAATATCCTTGTTTACCCAAATAAGTTGCAGAAATTAAATTTCTACGTACATTAGGTACAAACAGACAGTCTTGCAATATTAAAACCCTAGACTCAAAGCACAAATGAACAACACCAACAGCTACAACCAGAATCCTGCTCCCATCAGCCAAAGTTAGAAACAATTCCCCTTCACTCAGTTTTCTGGTCTCCTGAAACCCCTGCAAAGAATTGCAGATATGATTAGTACAACCTGAATCCACACACCAGGAATCAGTGGGATTCTGTACCAAACATATTTCAAGTAGAAAGGAAGTTTTCATACCCTTGTTCTTGGCAGCTTTAAACTTTGGACAATTCCTCTTCCAATGTCCTTTCTCACCACAATGGAAACACTTTCCTTTGAGCTTCTTTCTTTTATCGGCAACCCCTAAGACAATTTGTTTACCCTCTTTCTTAGTGAAGTCTTTCTTCTTCTTCTTACCCTTGCCTTTCGGCTTAGGTAGTGAAGTAGAAGCTTCACCAACATTGGCTTCAACACTAGAAGTACCTAGGATGCCTTCCGCCGCCACTAACTCATTCATTAATTCAGACAAAGAATAAACCTTTTTGTTCATATTATAATTTAGTCTGAATTCCTTGAATGATTCCGGTAGTGACTGGAGTATCATGTCCACTTGGGACTCTCCATCAATGTCGGCACCTAAAACTTCCAATGTATTCAGATTAGAGATCATTGTAAGACAATGTTCTCTCACTGAACTACCTTCAGCCATCTTGGTATTGTAAATTTGCCTCATGGTTTCTTGTCTTGCTGAACGGCCTTGCTCACCAAACATCTCCTTCAGACTTAGCATAATGTCCGAAGCTAGTTCTACATCCTGCATTTGATGCTGTAGAACATTTGAGATGGACGCTAGGATATAGCACTTGGCCATTTCATTAGATTTCTGCCAACGATTATATCGTTGTTTTTCCTCAAGAGGAGCATCTAATGAAGGAAAGCTAGGACATGGTTGAGTAAGCACATATTTGTGCTCTTCAGCAGTTAAAACAATGTCCAAGTTTCTTTTCCAGTCAACATAGTTGGATCCAGTCAGTTTGTTTTGATTAAGAATAGAAACAAGTGGGCTAAATGATGCCATGTTCAAATCTGAAAATAATAAACATGAATATTATAAGTAAATTGGACATTATCTTTTTAGCATATAAGCATATAATATGGAACCTTAATAAAACCATAAAATAACATATGCAACGACAACCCAATCCCATGTTTAAAATTCCTTGGAAGCAAGTAAATTATAAACACTATGATTGATTGAGAACTATTCTCATTATTAGTGCTATCATGATAACTCTTATCAAACACTAATAATATGCCGTTTCTACTTTAGCCTCTAAGTAATAATGACATAGCTCCGAAGGGAGATTAACATTAAACTTAGTCTAGTGTACACCATTGACTAAATTCTATGTGAGTCATAAAGTAACTCCACGGAAGCGTGGTCGTTCTTTATCTAAAAAACACATATAATTCATCATAAAGAAGTTTAACCTGTAGTACCGTGAATTAAACACCCTCCGAAGGGAGTAAGGCATATACGCCAAAGCGAGGTGCTTAATCACACTACAATAAACCGACAATGGAGGCCGTGAGATCCAACCCTTGTATCTCTCTCCCACTAGATGTTTTAAAATAAAGGTTTTTACATATAAATCATGCATAATATAATTACACATAGCCTTGATCTTTTATATATGGAAAAACACTTAGAAAAAATTCTGGATCTACAGTTCTCGATCGATCCTCGACAGATTCTCGATCGATCCAGAAAAGTTCCGCGAAGCTCGACAGATCCTCGATAGATCCTCGATCGATCGAGAAACTTTCTGTTTGCTCGATAGATACTCGACAGATTCTCGATCGATCGAGATTCGCGAATTTTGAATTTCCAGAATTTTCCAAAAACAGTTTTTCAACGTTTTCATGTACAAAACGACTAACATACAATCATAATGAACATAAATTGATATCTAAACTGAATATCATTGATGTTATAGCCTTAAAATTCAGTTTAACATATTTAAACTAAAAATTAAACAACATCATAACATCAAAAACAGTTTTCATCAAAAACAATGATTTCAACGACCATGCAGAAAACTATTTTCTAACATCATGAAATCATTATCACTAATTCCAAAACTCAAAAACATGTTAAACAGATATGTATAGAAGACCGCTCTGATACCAATTGTTGGAATCATTATACATGCGCAGCGGAAGAATAAATGTACAAAATATAAACGGATCTACTTCATACATACAAGTTAACATGGGCTATTTAAGTTTCAGAATTAGAGACAAGAGAGTGTACCTTGGAGCGGTGAATTTCAAAACTTGAAGAACGGAAGCACTTAGGAATACTTTCAATCTTCACTCCAATTCCACTAACGCCCAAGATGTGTGGTCTCTCAATCAGTTCCAAAGGGAGAATGAAAGTGTGTCTCACACTCTCTCTTTTTCTCTATGAAAACTCTCCAAATTCACTTCTATCTTTTTTCTACAGAAAAATTCTGTGTGTTTCTCCCTTTTGTATCTAACTGATTATCTAATTGGGCTGGCCTTTTGGGCCTTTCCAATTGGGCTTAAGTGTGTGGCTTGGAGTGGGACCAAAAGGGACCAATAAGACACTAGCTCCAATGGGCCTTGGGCTTTTCTGTCAACTCTTGACAAGTCCAAAGTTACCATTAACTATATTTAATACCACTATATAAATATAGTTGCACTCTAGGCCTTATTAATAAATTATATCCCAAGACTCTATTGTACATGCAACCCCTTCATAAAATATTTGTAGTAATACAAAGTCATAAATATAGACTGCCACTTTGTAAATTACTACATCTTATCCTTGAGTACCCGATTTAATCCTTTAAAGTTATTCATCATATATTTATGAAATCCAATTCCATAAATATATACTTTAGTAACTCCTTACTAAAGTGGTTAGGCCCAACTCTCTGAATAACAAACCCATTAAACTTATCTCAAGGGAATATTTTGTATCTCCGTTAAGAGACTATGAATTCCATCTTGAGAATATATGTTCCATCAACACTAAATGTGGCTACCCAACATACTGAGATTTTGACCGTTACTATAGATCTCACTCCTGATATATCAAAGCAACCTACACTTCATGATCAGGTCCATTATCCTCTCAGGATTAAGAGTTCATGCAAATATAAGTCGTGAGTTTATTATTCATTTGACAGTCGTTAGGAGAATAATAAATCTCACACCGGTCCAGTTCAATATGTCTTAACTCTTAAAACATATCAACATATCAACTAGAAATCTCCATTTCCATGATCAAGACAAATCATCTTAGTTGATATGTTATAGTCTTCGCAGATGAAATGCCCAATTTCATCACCGACTACGAACTATATTTCTGAGTTTACAAAGAACTTGTGATTATATCTTCTGTGACTAAATCACATAAATCACATACTATGCATCTCATGGACTATATGATAATGTCCCAATATTCATGTTACCAATATTTTCAAATAATAATACAACTTTATTAACCAAAACATTAAGTCATACATAATGTCTAAGATAATAAAATACATAGCATCATACAATAGGATTTAAGGACACATATCCCAACATTTCATGTTTTAAAACCCTAGGTTTTTGTGTTTTTGAAAATTTTTGGGAGTTTTCAAAATTATTGAGTTTATCATGAAATTCTTGGGTTGGTTTTCTAGATTTGATCTTCAAAACCACATGTATTGCATCACATTAGCATTCTAATTGTATTTTCATGCATTTAGATGTGTGCCTAGCTGTTGTGTGCTGTTAGGTTTGGATTGGGCTGAGCCCACAATGTTTTTCTATTGCATGTCACATGTTCATGCATTTTCATGTATACGTTCTTTCTTTTCAATAGTCTTCTTCTTATATTGAAACTGTTTGGAACTTTTCTGTGTGTCTCTTCTTCTCTCCCCTCTCTATGGTTGCGTTAGTAGTGTCTAAGCCACCAAAACGTAAGTCCATTCCATCCCAGAACCCTCTGCGTTCTAAGGGATCGTCTTCTTCCGATACTACTCCTCTTTCTATCCAGTTCCGTGATGAGAACGCCCATAAGGATTTCTCGGAGAACTTCTCTAAACGAGGTGTTCATTCGGAACGCCACATTGTCCTGGCAGACTTTGCCGACACTGACCTTCCCGATGTCATATACAGTCGGGCTTAGGAGTCACTGTGTGACGTCCCGGTTACATGTTCACTCATGTTGATATAGGAGTTTTACTTCAACATCCACGGGATAGATTCTTCAGTACCTCTTTTCTACTCTAGCGTTCGAGGTACGCGCTTTGCTGTCACCCCAGAGTTAGTCTCTGAGGTTCTTTATGTCCCTAGGGTGGATCATCCTGATTACCCTAGCTGTGAGCATCTCTGGACTGTGTCCAAAGACGAGATGATCTCGGCATTCTGTGAGCGTCCTTCCTCTTGGGAGATCATATGTATACACCATGTCGACCTTTTGCTAAAGGTCCTTGTTTCCTTAACATGGTGATGACCTTTGTTTTGCACCCACTTTCTCACTACAACTCTATTACAGAGCCTCGTGCTTGGTTTTTGTTTTCCCTTTTAGAGGATCTATCTATAGACTTTCCTTCACACTTTATCTTTTCCATTATAGATGTCTATAGAGATACGGCCACCCGTGATAAGCTTATTTTCCCTTCCGCTATCACGAGGATTCTTCGTCGTTTTTTCGTCCCCTTCCCTTCGTCCGATCCTTACCATGTCATGTCTGCCAAAGACGCCGCTACCGTAAAATGTAGTGAGGCACAGTTTAGATCGAGACAGGCTGATGGTGCCACTCTTTCCTCCCGTCCGACTACCTCTAGATCGGCTCGTGCGTCTGCTTCTTCTTCTTCTTCGAGCGACGTCACCTTAGGAGACATCATGGCGCAGCTTTAGCGCATGGATGCTCGCCTCGATACTCTCTCCATAGAGTTGTATCAGGTGAACGTTCGTGTTGGTCGCATCGCCAGGCAACAGGCGACTTTGGGCGGTTTCGCTCCAGAGACTTCTCCTCCGCCACCTCATGTTTCGACTGAGACTGAGCCTGATGATGATGGTGATGACGATGATGCTTCTACGGATGATGATGATGGAGATGCGAGCTCTTCCGATGAGATGTCTACATGACACTCTACCCTTTGTCACTCGTGACAAAAAGGGGGAGTAATTTTGGTATGAGAGTAGTCATGCTTAGGGGGAGTGTTAGCATAGGACATTTTTGTTAGGGGAAATGTAGTTTGAGGGATGTAGTGAGGTGATCATATGTATTTTTTTTTTCTATCTTTTAGAGATACTTTGATCATGTATTGACATACATTGTACTTATTTTCTTGATATATGATGATGTATGTTTTTCTTTCTCCTACCTTTACATGTGTTGTTTCTTTTCTGTCTTTATACACATGTTTCTTTACTTGTACGCAATCTATTATTTCTGTTTCACACAAAGATGCCTTGATGTGTTTTGTTTATAAGTGTTTCAGAAATACAGGTTGTCAAAGTCTTCTTGCCATAAACTCTCTTCTTGCAAAGTTTTTCAAGAGTTTGTGTTAGGATAGATTTTACTGTATGTAACAATTGGAGTATGAGTTAAAGTGTTTTATGACTTCTCTCATATCTTTATTTGTTTGTTGTGGTTTTGTCACGGATTGCCAAAGGGGGAGATTGTTAGGACATATGTAGTTCAAGTCTGTGAATGTATGTCGCTATTTTATGTAATTGGCTTATCCTTAGACAAAATGCACTTTACTTGTAATTGGGTAGATCTAGGATGTGTTAAACACTTCAAGAAACTTGGGTTCAAGATTAAGTGTTGAAGCCGTCAAAGTCTGTCCAAGAAACAAGCAAGCAAGTGCAAGTTTTTAAAGCTCGACACCTACCTCGACACCTACCTCGACACATGCATCTATCGAGCTTTAAGAAGCTGTCTTTCCCCGATCCTCGACAGCTTCTCGACAGATCCTCGACACCTCTATCTGTCGAGAATTAAAGAAAACAGATTTTAAGTTCTGTTTCAAGTCCAATCCGTGAATGTGTCTTTGAGACTTCTTTTCTCCTAACCCTAGACATATATAAGGATTGTTTTAAGGGCCGTCAACAAAGATGCAAGTTGCACATTCATTGAGAACTTGTTGTTCATGTAATTTGTGATCTAAAAGACAAAGTTCGTGCCCTAGTTCATCTCTGATGATTTGAAGAACTTTGCAGCCAACAACTCTCTCTCTCTCTCTCTCTCTCTTCGTTGGTGTTTGAAGTCGCGTATTGGGATCTGCGCATCTAGTTAGTCACGTACTTGGGAGCCGTGCATTGAAAAGGAGAAACTGTCACTACAGAACAAGTCCAATTGGGTATTGGGGTAAGAGTTCAACTGTAGGTTGGTGAGGTACTTGGGATTCCTTACTTGTAACTGCTTGTTGTGATAATAGTGGAGTTTCGGGAGTGGTGACCTTAAATCACCCGGTGGAATTTTTGCCGTAAGGTTTTCCCCATTCGTGAACAAATCACCGTGTTATTTATTTTTCGCTGCTTAACTTAGTTTTAGTGATTTGTTTGTGC
Organism: Castanopsis chinensis; assembly: GCA_032878915.1. NCBI lineage: Eukaryota > Viridiplantae > Streptophyta > Magnoliopsida > Fagales > Fagaceae > Castanopsis > Castanopsis chinensis. The sequence continues at coordinate 2,238,821 of JAVQMG010000070.1, forward strand.
TGCCATGTGATATTGCATGTTAATCTGATTAATTAAAAACTAGGCTAATTAATTAATCTAAATTATCACAAAGGGGTCAACGCGTTTGTAGCCTGACAGACTCAAAGCACAAATGAACAACACCAACAGCTACAATCGGAATTCTACTCCCATCAGCCAAAGTTAGAAACAATTCCCCTTCACTCAGTTTTCTGGTCTCCTGAAACCCCTGCAAAGAATTGCAGATATGATTAGTATAACCTGAATCCACACACCAGGAATTAGTGGGATTCTGTACCAAACATATTTCAAGAAGAAAGGAAGTTTTCATACCCTTGTTTTTGGAAGCTTTAAACTTTGGACAATTCCTCTTCCAATGTCCTTTTTCACCACAATGGAAGCATTTTCCTTTGAGCTTCTTTCCTTTGTCGGCAACCCATAAGGCAATTTGCTTACCATCTTTCCTAGTGCAGTCCTTCTTCTTCTTTTTACCCTTGCCTTTCGACTTAGGTTGAGAAGTAGAAGCTTCACCAACATTGGCTTCAACACTAGAAGTACCAAGGATGCCTTCCGCCGCCACTAACTCATTTACTAAATCAGACAAAGAATAAATCTTTTTGTTCATATTATAATTTAGTCTGAATTCCTTGAATGATTTCGGTAGTGACTGGAGTATCATATACACTTGGGATTCTCCATCAATGTCGGCACCTAAAACCTCTAATGTATTCAGATTAGAGATCATTGTAAGACAATGCTCTCTTACTGAACTACCTTCAACCATCTTGGTATTATAAATTTGCCTCATGGTTTCTTTCCTTGATGAACGGCCTTGCTCACCAAAAATCTCCTTCAGACTTAGCATAATGTTCGAAGCTAGTTCTACATCCTGCATTTGATGTTGTAGAACATTTGAGATGGACGATAGGATATAGCACTTGGCCATTTCATTAGATTTCTGCCAACGATCATATCGTTGTTTTTCCTTAAGAGGAGCATCTAATGAAGGAAAGCTAGGACATGGTTGAGTAAGCACATATTTGTGCTCTTCAGCAGTTAAAATAATGTCCAAGTTTCTTTTCCAGTCAACATAGTTGGATCCAGTCAGTTTGTTTTGATTAAGAATAGAAACAAGTGGGCTAAATGATGCCATGTTCAAATCTGAAAATAATAAACATGAATATAATAAGTAAACTGGACATTATCAATTTAGCATATGAGCATATAATATGGAACCTTAATAAAACCATAAAATAATATATGCAACGACAACCCAATCCCATGTTTAAAATTCCTTGGAAGCAAGTAAATTATAAACATTATGATTGATTGAGAACTATTCTCATTATTAGTGCTATCATGATAACTCTTATCAAACACTAATAACATGCCGTTTCTACTTTAGCCTCTAAGTAATAATGACATAACTACGAAGGGAGATTAACATTAAACTTAGTCTAGTGTACACCATTGACTGAATTCTATGTGAGTCATAAAGTAACTCCATGGAAGCATGGTCGTTCTTAATGTAAAAACACATATCATTCATCATAAAGAAGTTTAACCTGTAGTACCATGAATTAAACACCATTCGAAGGGAGCAAGGCATATACGCCAAGGCGAGGTGCTTAATCACACTTCTATAAACCGAAAATGGAGGCCGTGAGATCCAACCCTTGTATCTCTCTCCCACTAGATGTTTTAAAATATAGGTTTTTAAATATAAAACATGCATAATATAATTACACATAGCCTTGAACTTTTATATATGTAAAAACACTTAGAAAAAATTCTGGATCAATAGTTCTCGATCGATCATCGACAGATCCTCGATCGATCTAGAAAAGTTCCGCGAATCTCGACAGATCCTCGATAGATCCTCGATCGATCGAGAAACTTTCTGCCTACTCGATAGATTCTCAACAGATTCTCGATCAATCGAGCTTCGCGAATTTTGAATTTTCCAAAATTTTCCAAAAACAGTTTTTCAACGTTTTCATGTACAAAACAACCATCATATGATAATACTGAACATAAATTGATATCAAAACTGAATTTCATTGATGTTATATCCTTGAAGTTCAGTTTAACATACTTAAACTAAAAATTAAACAACATCATAACATCAAAAACAGTTTTTATCTAACAATAATTTCAACGACCATGCAGAAAACTATTTTCTAACAACATGAAACTATTGTTACTAATTCCAAAACTCAAAAACATGTTAAACAGATATGTAATGAAGACCGCTCTGATACCATTTGATGGAATTATACAATGCAGCGGAAGAAAAATAATAACGAATAACAGATCTACTTCATACATAAAAGTTAACATGCGCTATTTAAGTTTCAGAATTTAAGAACAAGAGAGTGTACCATGGAGCGGTGAATTTCAAAAACTTAAAGATGAGAAGCACTTGGGAATACTTTCAATCTTCACTCCAATTCCACTAACGCCCAAGATGTGTGGTCTCTCAATCAGTTCCAAAAGGAGAATATCAAAAAGTGTCTAATACTTTTTACACCACTTCACAAGAGTGTTCTCTCAAACTCTTTCTATTTCATACATGAATATTCTATATGTTTCTCCCTTTGTATCTAACTGATTATCTAATTGGGCTGGCCTTTTGGGCCTTTCCAATTGGGCTTAAGTGTGTGGCTTGGAGTGGGACCAAAAGGGACCAATAAGACACTAGCTCCAATGGGCCTTGGGTTTTTCTGTCAACTCTTGACAAGTCCAAAGTTACCATTAACTATATTTAATACCACTATATAAATATAGTTGCACTCTAGGCCTTATTAATAAATTATATCCCAAGACTTTATTATACATGCAACCCCTTCATAAAATATTCATAGTAATACAAAGTCATGAAAATAGACTGCCACTTTGTTTATTACTACATCTTAATTCCTTGAGTACTCGGTTTAATTCTTTAAGTTATTCATCATATATTTATGAAATCCAATTCCATAAATATATACTTTAGTAACTCCTTACTAAAGTGGTTAGGCCCAACTCTCTGAATAACAAACCCATTAAACTTATCTCAAGAGAATATTTTGTATCTCCGTTAAGAGACTATGAATTCCATCTTGAGAATATATGTTACATCAACACTAAATGTGGCTGCCTAACATACTGAGATTTTGACCTTAACTATAGATCTCACTCTTGATATATCAAAACAACCTACATTTCATGATCAGGTCCATTATCCTCTCAGGATTAAGAGTTCATGCAAATATAATTCGTGAGTTTATTATTTAATTGACAGTCGTTAGGAGAATAATAAATCTCACACCGGTCCAGTTTAATATGTCTTAACTCTTAAAACATATCAACATATCAACTAGAAATCTCCATTTCCATGATCAAGACAAATCATCTTAGTTGATATGTTATAGTCTTCGCAGATGAAATGCCCAATTTCATCACCGACTACGAACTACAATTCTAAGTTTACAAAGAACTTGTGATTTATATCTTCTGTGACTAAATCACATAAATCATATACTATGCATCTCATGGACTATATGATAATGTCCCAATATTCATGTTACCATTATTTTCAAATAATAATAGTAAAACAATTTTATTAATCACAACATTAAGTCACACATAATGACATACATAATAAAATACATAGTATCATACAATAGGATTTAAGGACACATATCCCAACAGAGAAGTGGTTTCCCCAAAGGGAGCCAAACAACAGAAAACAACCAGAGACAAACAAGTTGCTCCTACAGATAACAGGGAGGAGACAACTGTTCCCGAGGGCCACCAACAACGCATTTGGGCTCCTAGGCTAGAGGTAGAGGAGGATGCCATCCCATTGAATGCCTCTATTATAGAATTTTAGAGAGGGCATTCGGCCTACATCGCTGAAGCCCTGGAGCAGCCTCTCCTCCTACCAAAGGACATGGACGCTTTAAAGCATATGAGGCAGCCAGACCTCTTCATGTCACTGAAGAGGGGTCTTGCTATGGTAAGTCCCACTATCATACTAGTTAGATAAACACTAAGGCACTTTTTATCATCATCATTTTTTTGTGGAAGTTTTTACTGTTCTTGTGCAGGCTATTCAGGAAGTCTTTATTGCTGAAGAATGGATCAAGGACCCTAAGAAGGAGACCAATGCCGAGATCCAAGCCCATACTGAGACCATCAAGACCTTGGGGATCTTGAAGGAAGAAAAACAAGATTTGGATGACAAATTGATTACTGAGGAGAGAGCATGGAAGAGCGCAGAATCTGGCATAGAGAGTGCCCAAAGACAGGATAAAGATCAACACAAAAAACTCCATCTCAAAGAGATAGATCTTGCTACTTAGCAGAAAATGGTTCTGGACCTTAAGGCTAAGTTGGAGAAAGCTAAAGCCTCTACTCTGGCGGCCGAGGAAGCTACAAAAGCAGCAATGCAAGCATCGTACAACCGAGGGATAAAAGAGACTGGGATTCGGCTAGATAAGAAGCTGGCCGAGGTGTGTAGGGATTACTGCAAGGAAACTTGGGAGAAAGCCCTTGACTTCGTAGGGGTCTTTACATCCTCGGAGTTGAGGCAACCAGAGAAATTATAATACCATCCTGATATTCGTGAGATTCTGGTTGCCTCCTCCACTGTCCTGGAATCTTCTAAATAGACCCTAACGGCGTAGGGTCTTCCTCCGTCATTTGAAGCCTCCAAAGGATCCACCCAGATCAGTGGTGAAGGTAAAAAAGGTGAGGTGGGCAAAGATAAAGACAAAGGCAAAGAGGTTAAGGTCCCCTCAAAAGCCACAGATGCTGCCAAGGCCAAAGATGCTGCAAAAATGATGAAGACAGAGGCCAAACCTAAAGAGGTCGAGCCTACGGTGAAAGCTGCTAGCACCACTCAATCAAGCAAGAAAGATGACATTCCTCCTCCAGCCAAAGAAGATCCTGCCCCTACGTCCAAGGCTTAGATCCTAGGGTTTTATTTCCTTAGCAGCTAATTCACTTTTCTCTATAACACTTTCCGAGAATTATATTGATAAAAATTACAAGTTCTTTGTTCATGACAATCATGCTTGTATTCTTTCCTTATGTAATTCCTATTTTTTCTCAATAATTATCTAGGAGATATTCCCCACTTTGTTGTCTACATAAGGGATAAAATCCTCCTATCTATCTAACAGAATAAAAAATTACTAAGTCAACAATATTGTCTAAATTACAAACATATACATGTCATGCTTACAAATGCTTTAAGTGATGCTCATGGATTTTCAATTATCCAGATCACTGTAATGATAGTCCCTAATATATACAATTAGAGGGACAAACCATGAGTAATATGAGCTTCAACAATTAGAGAAATAACTTAAAGTGTTACCCTACCTAGAGTAGGTGATTTGAGGAATCAAACATAACTAAGGGTTGTTTAACACCTATCAATTTTTCCAAGGTATGTGGTCTGAGGAGCCAAGCATAGCCAATGTTTTGTTTGACACTTGAAGAAAATGGAAGATATCAATTTTTCCAAGGTATATGGTCTGAGGAGCCAGGCATAGCCAAAGTTCTGTTTGTTTCTTTAGAGAAATAATGGAAGATATCAATTTTCCAAGATATGTGGTCCGAGGAGCCAGGCATATCCAAGGAGCCAAGCATATCCAAGGTTCTGTTTGATTCTTTAGACAAATAATAAATGTAACGCACAAAGTAATAGGCTATATAGAACTGAAAAATATTTCATTAATAATAATACCGTTAGAGGTTATTTAGATTCCAATGACGTGGTACAACCCTTTCATCTAGATCTTCAAGATAATAAGCTCTTATTCCAGCTATTGAGGTGATGTGATATGGCCTTTCCCAGTTTAGCCCCAGTTTTCCCCAAGCTGGATTTTTTACTGTACCCAAAACCTTCCTTAACGCCAAATGCCCTGGTGCCAATGGTCTTAACTTCACATTCGAGTCATAACCCTGTTTAAGCTTGTGTTGATAATATACTAGCTGAACCATAGCATTTTCCCTCCATTCCTCAATCAAATCCAGACTCTTTTCCAACAATCCATTGTTGATACTCGGATCAAAAGAGCTCAACCTTAGCGTTGGGAAACCCATCTCTAGGGGAATTACTACTTTAGCCCCACAAGTCATTGAAAAGGGAGTTTCTCCTATGGACCTACGGGGTATAGTTTTGTAGGTCCAAAGGACATGTGGCAGCTCTTCTACCTATCTCCCCTTAGCATCATCCAACCTCTTCTTAAGCCCATTAATAATTTCCTTATTAATAGCCTCGGCCTGCCCATTCCCTTGCGAATAAGCCGGATGGAATATCTATTTGTAATACCCAGATCGCAGCAATATCGTCTAAAGGTCTTACTATCAAATTGAATACCAATATCCGAGATAAGGGTATGACGAATTCCAAACTAGGTGACAAGATTTTTCTAGAAAAATCTTCTTGCATCCAGATCATTGATATTTAATAATGGCTCGGCTTCAACCCGTTTAGTAAAGTGCCGACCAGTAGAAATCTCTTATTCCCTACTATCTTGGGGAAGGGTCCTACAATATCCAAGCCTCATTAAGCAAAAGGCCAAGGACTAGACAGAGGATTGAGGACTCCCTCTGATTGATGAATGTTTGGAGCAAATCTCTAGCATTGGTCACACTTCTTTACATATTCCAGCGCTTCCTTCTGCAAATTAGGCCACCAATATCCTTGAGTAAGGGCTCTATGAGACAAGGATCTTCCCCCTGTATGACTTCCACAAATTCCCTTATGCAATTCTTCAAGAAGCAGCTTTGTTGCTTCAGGGTGCACACACATCATATATGGTCCTAAAAAAGAGCGCTTGTATAACTTTTGATCCCCAGACAGCCAAAACTGAGGAGCCTTCCTATGTATTTTTTCAGCTTCAGATTTTTCCTTAGGCAAGATATTCTCTTTAAGGTACAGCACCACAGGGTCCATCCAACTGGGTCCTACTTTGATCTGATGAGCACGGATTACATCTACATTCATCTTAGTAGGTGTACACAAACCTTCCACTAAAATAACTCGAGATAAACTCTGTGCCAAGGACGTTGCCAAGGTGGCTAGAGAGTCGGCATGAGTTTTCCTGTTTCTGGAGATTTGAACTAAAGTGAAAGATTCAAAATTTGATTGTAAACGTCTAAGCTGACTTAAATATTCCTGCATTCTCGAATCTCTGGTTTCTAGCTCCCCTTCCATTTGGCCTACAACCAAACTGGAGTCCGAGAATATCTCCACGTTCTTCCCTCCCATATTCTGAATCATGATCATCCCTATCAGTAGAGCTTCATACTCGGCTTCATTATTCGTGGCCGAAAAGCCCATTTTCAAGGACTTTTCAATGATGATCTTATCTGGAGATATTATAACCAACCCCACTCCAGATCCTCTTTGATTTGCTGCACCATCCATGTACACCTTCCACTATAGAGATTCCTTCAGGGAGATCATGCCAATTAAATTTTCATCCATGTTTGACCTCTTCATATGGTCTTCTAATGAGGGCTTAATGAACTCAGCTACCAAGTCAGCAAGGACCTGACCTTTCATTGAGGTGCGTGGCATGTACTTGATATCAAAAGCCCCCAGGATTGTTCCCCACTTGGCAATCCTTCCCTTATAATCAGCACTCTGAAGTAGAGACCTAAGCAGGTGTTGGGTTAGGACTATAACTATGTGAGGCTGGAAGTAATGGGGAAGCTTTCGCATAGCATGCACCACTGCCAAAATGGCTTTTTCCAACGGTAAGTAGCGAATCTCAATTTCGTGCAACGACTTACTTTACATAATAGACCAACTTCTGAACATCATTGTCAACCCTTATCAGCACCAAGCTGACAACATGGGAAACTACAGCGATATAAGCAAACAATACCTCATCTACCTCAGGCCTAGAAATAATAGGTGACCGAGAAAGATATTCTTTGAGTTGTTGAAAAGCCAAATCACATTCCTCAGTCCATTCAAATCCTTTCCATTTATTCAAAAACTAGAAGAAAGGCCTACATCTATCCGTGGACCGAGAAATAAACCGATTTAAAGCAACCATCATTCCTGTCAATCTTTGAACTTCCTTAGGATTACGAGGTGGCTGTATGCTATTAATTTCCTTAACTTGATTAGGATTAATCTCGATTCCATGATGTGTAACCATAAAGCCCAGAAATTTACTAGATCCCATGCCAAAAGAGCATTTGGAAGCATTTAGGTGCAACTTATACTTCCTTAGTGTCTCGAAGGCATTTTCAAGATTCCCAACATGCTTAGACACCACATTACTCTTTACCACCATATCATCTACATAAACTTCAATGCTCTTCCCCAATTGTAATTCGAACATCCTAGTCATTATCCTTTGGTAAGTATCTCCTGCATTCTTCAAACCAAAAGGCATTACCTTATAATGATAGTTTCCAGTAGGAGTGACAAAGACTATTTTCTTTTGATCGTCCAAAGCCAAAGGTATTTGGCAATAACCTTGAAAAGCATCTAGGAAACTCATCCAAGGATGCCCAGTCGTGGCATCTACTAACTGATCAACGCAAGGCATGGGGAAAGGATCTTTGGGACACGCTTTATTCAAATCAGTAAAGTCCATGCATACCTGTCATTTGCCATTCTTCTTCTTAACTACCACCGTATTTGCCAACCAATCAAGATAAAATACCTCTTTGATAGCTCTTGCTTGCTTAAGCTTAATTATTTCTTCCTTGATAGCTTCAGAATGTTCTTTAGATGATCGCCGAGGTGGTTGCTTTCTAGGTACAACAGTGGGGTTGACATTCAAATGATGACAAATGAAGCTCGGATTGACCCTCGTGGCCTTATAAGCATTCCAAGCAAAAATATCTAGGTTTCCCTTAAGGAATTTCACCAATTTCTCTTTCTCTTGAGGGGCCAGCTGTGCGCCTACTTGAAAATACTTTTCTTTATCATCACCTATAAAAATTCGCTCTAAAGCTTCACATTTTGCTTCCATTGATAGACTCCCTGATAACGCTAGTTCCTTTAATTGCTACAAATCATAATCATCTAATGCCGAGGAGACTGATGTCTAATTGCAGCCACCATGCACTGCCTCATCGTAGATTGGCTCTCAATTAGCTCTTCAACTCGGTCCCCGGATGGATATTTTACCTTTAAATGTAAAGTAGAAGGGACAGCCCCTATGGCATGAAGCCAGGCTCTCCCCACAATGGCTGTGTATGGAGAATAGGCATCCACCACGATGAAGTTGACTTCTACAACTTCTGACCCTTCTGCACCAGCAACTTGACTTGCCCTATTAGTATAACCATCTTCCCATCGAAACCTACTAGAGGTGAATCATAATTAGTCAAATCTTCTAGTTTTAACCCTAAGCCTTTATATAAATCGGGGTACATAATTTCTACCCCACTACCATGATCCCCCATTACACGCCTCACATCATACCCCCTATCCTAAGCGTGATCACCAAAGCATCATCATGTGGTTGTATAGTTTCAACCTTATCCTTCTCTGAAAAACTCAAAGCCAGTTGCAGTGCAACCTTTGCCCTCTTCTGCTCATGATCATAGTTCTTAGGTAGTAGCCGAGCTACAGTCATTACCCGAGAAGGATATGAATTCCTCCTTCCAGGAGTCGAAAAGATAACATTGATGGTGCCCAATGGAGGCCTTAAAGAGGTGTTCCCTTATGTACCTGAGCCCGTATGACCAATTTGCCCATTGGGCCTATATAGGAACTGTTGCAACCTTCCATCTTTAACCAATTGCTCTAAATAATACCACAAATTTCTGCAATTCTTGGTGGTATGTCCTCGCTCTTGGTGATACTGACAATAAAGGTTCTGGTTACGCCTTGTGGGGTCCCTACTCATCTTGTTAGGCCATTTGAAGTAGGTCTTATTCTTAATTTTCTCTAGAATTTGATAAACTGGCTCTCGAAACATCATGTTAACGGCCTGTGGCACGATACCAGCCCCAATCTGCCTGGTGAATCTCGCCGAGGACGATTATTATTATATTTGTCCAACCTGAAGTCCCTCCTATCTTGAGAGACCACCTTCACCTTTCCTTTACCGAACTGCTGATCCTCCTCAACTCACTTATACTTATCAATGCGGTCCATGAGCTGGCGCACACTACTAACTAGTTTCCCAGTTAAGGACTTCCTCAAACCATGCTCGGCTGGTAAGCCAACCTTGAAAGTTCTAATGGCCACATCATCAAAATCCCCATCAATCTCATTGAACATCTCCGAATATCTATCTATGTATGTTTTTAAGGTTTCACCCTTTTGCATAGCCATAGACAGCAAAGAATCCAAAGGCCGAGGGACTCTACTACATGTAATGAAGTAAGATCCAAACGCCCGGGTAAGTTCCTTAAAGGAATCAATAGATCCTGACCCTAGGCCAGCAAACCACCTCATCGTGATAGGCCCCAAGTTGGATGGAAAGAACTTACACATTAAAGCCTCATTCTTGGAATGGACAGCCATTCTCTGGTTGAAATAGCTAACGTGCTCCACAAGGTCAGTTCGACCATTATACATGGTGAATGTTGGCTGGGTGAAACACTGAGGAAGTTTTCCTCCTTCAATTTTACATGTGAAGGCTGATGTAGAAATTTGATTCAGCGCCCTACTTATAGCATCAGTTCTCAGACCTCTGTTGGATGAATTCCTATTCTTACGATCATGGGGGTTACTCTATTTATATGAATAAGACTCACTAAGGGGAGTTCTTGATCTAGGCATGTAGCTGCCCTCTTCATTCTCACTAGAAAAAGAGTCAGAAATGGATAAAGCTCGCCTTCGGTGTTCGTGATGTTGCTGTCTTCTCAAACGGTCAATTTTCAACTGCATGGTTATGGCATTCTCCTCATGGCAGACTCTGCTTCCAGTACATGATTGACTCCTACTAGTATGGGTGGTGCATACACTTCCTTCTTGATCACCATCTCGCTCAAGATTAAAAAAGTCATCTTGATTTTGGGATTCCCCTGACTCTCTTTGGTATGGACCTGAATTTGCCATAACTATCCGTTAAAACTCAATAAAGACCAAAGTTTCCCACAGACGACACCAATTGTAAGGTCGTAATTTGTACCTAGGTCCAACAAGAAGGAGGGTATAGGCCCAAAGAGCCCAATACAATAAATTTATAAAGTGTGGGTCAGAACTCTTGTTCCTACTGAGCTTAAACAGTAACAACAATGGCCCAAGCCTACAAAACAACAAGGATGAACAAGTTTATATGATAAAACTTGTCCTTGGACTCAAGTCGAGGACTAGATGCTTATATTTCTTCTCACTTAAAGATAAATTACAAATATCCAGTCTACGTGTGTTTCTTCCTATCTCTCCCCCTTTCTCTCTACAGGACCTTCCTCATTCTTATAGTTCCTCCTCGCCCCCATTCTTGCTCTCCACGTGTAGATTCAAACTACTCCCTTGGATACTTGTCCTATCCACCGCTTCTTGAAGTCCCTAGGTAATAGTTGTAAAGTTGAAAACCACTGTTCAAACATCACTTTCTCATAAATGCGGCTAGAGACTTAGGTATCATTTAATGCGGTGGTAGTAGCTTTCTCTGAGATATTTCCCAATCGCCCTTGCTCTCTATGCCCTTATGAAACATATCTTTATCCTCAAAGCTTTCCAAAATATCATTCTGATCAACATGACGTACCATCTAATCCTCACTGTACTTAGCCGAGGTGGTATTCCTTCTCTGATCCTCATTGTTACCATTAACCCATCCTCGGACAATAAGCGTCCTCAGACCAAGCCCATGGCCCAAAAATATATCTTGGGCCTTTTATCCCCACAATCATCGTTTACAAGCTTTCCATATGTAACCACCAAACTTATGAATAATAATAGTTATTCCATTATAATGTTTTCTATTCTTAGTAATAAAGATTACTATTTCTGATGTAATCTATATTCAGTGTACCAAACGTGTCATTAGTCTTATTTTTCCATATAATGCAAGTAATCATGTACTTTATGAATTTAAAGGGCAATATATTGTGAGATTTTTCCATATGTTGTAATTTAAAACACAATTTCATATAACACATATTAACTTTCTAAAAAAATACATTCTATATTATATTAATTCAATAATATTCCAATAAAAAGTAATTATATCAAATTTTCCCACACATTGCATGGGTCTCCGACTAGTATATAATCTCACCCTATTCCAATATGAGTATCAATAACAATAGGCAACAAACTCCTATTCCAACTTGAAATAGAATTCCATGTGGGCTGGACTTCTTAGGTGTCGTGCACCCCCAACATTTCTAGTGCATTCGATAATAACTGTTTTCTGATTTAATTGGTCTATATTTTACTGCCTCTAGACTACCATAGAGATAGAGTTACCAATCCTTTGTCTTGATTATCAAATTTAGTGTTAAGAATCGACTATCTATTTGATTTCAAAAAAAAAGAAAAAAAGGATCGACTATCTATTTAGCCAGAAATCCATAGCCATTTCTGTCTATTTCTTGAACCTCACGTCCTCACAATTCCAATCGAACTAGTATAGCTTTTTGGTCAATGAGATGTTGATTTAGGAGTCCTCAAGTTCATGTGGTTTACAATACTACAACTTTTAAAACTAATCTAATTAGATGTGGGCTGGAGACTCAGTACAAGTTTAACTGCATCAGTCAAAGAAGAAGAAAAAATAAGAAAGAACTTTTTATCAGACTCATAACTAGTTGGATAGCAGCATCTAAATTCTACGTTCAATTCTTTCCAAAGAAATTTTCAATTAACTTATCAAAGTCACAGTACTGGACACATTTTAACAAAATTGGCAATCAAGTCATTGTTAAAATGGCCATTTCTTATAAACACTACAAAAAAAT